>JAMJFZ010001280.1:2302500-2642500 GCA_026225945.1 Cricetomys ansorgei
CCACCAAAGTTCACCCAGGGGAACCGAGTTTGTGGGGTTTATGGGCAGGAGCGTGGGTCGCCATAAAGCAGCCACACTGGAAGGTCTTGCAGGGACCATGGCTCCCCACAGCTGTGTAGACAGAGCCCCTTCCCCAGTCCTCCCTAACCCACATCCTCTAGAGGCTATAGAGTCTCGCCTCTCCAGAGACGGGGGGGGGGGGGGGGGGGGGGGGGGGGGGGGGGGGGGGGGGGGGGGGGGGGGAGGCCATATGCGGTTTCCGTAGAACTGCATACAGCTGGCTGGGAGGGGTTGCTGGGTACTCAGCTGAGGGTCCTCCTCCTTCTGAGAGAGATGGTCAACAATAAGCCCAGCTCTGGAGCTCTGTTGCAAGCAAGCCCAGCAAGCACTGAAGATGGATGGCCTCAGTTTGGGCTTGGAGAATATTCCTGCGCAACACACTTCACCCACTGAACAATATCCCCAGCCCGATTCACAGCTTTCCTGCAAATCCAAAATTACTCCCCCCCCAAAAACAGTTCTCTAAAAACAATGGAAATGAGCAGCAGGAGTAAGGGTGTCAGGCAGGGAGCGAGGACTTGGGGCTCTCATTACGGGAAGTACAAAGGTCAGCCAGTGCCTTTTCTTCCCTGTGAAGATGCAGATGGAGAAGACTGGGTGAGCTCAGGCACACTGCGGCCTCTGCCCCACGCAGCGCAAGTGCCCTCCTTCCCTCCCATCCTTCATGCACTGACTGTTTCCAGTACAGTTGGACAAACAGTAATTTCCCTGTTTCCATGGACATCTAAGAGATATTAGGTGGCAGTGACTGTGTCTTTTCCTTGGTGTCTGTACCCTTCTGGATGGGAGAAAACCACAGGCATCTGGAGATCCCAGGGCCCCCATGTGCTGGCTCGGCTGGACAGAGGGAGACCCTGTGATCTCTGTCTAGTTTTTTGGTAAGAGGGAGAGACAGCAAATGGCCCCGTGTGTGAGTGCCAGGGACAGCAGTGACGGGACTGCCTGTGACTCTTTAAAACTGTAACGAAGTCTACTCCTTTAAAAGCATGCGTTTTCTCCTACTGCTAGGAGGAAGGAGTGAAATCAGAGAAGCCTGCACTTTCTCCCGCACAGCCAGGCCCACAGGGGAGAACCATTGCTACCTGCGATAGCCACGGTACTCGTGTGAAGTGTCCAACATGAGGTTCAGTCCCGCCTGGAGCTGCTTCAGGATCCCTCCCTCTCCCCTTTCCCTCCTCAGAATGATGCAACATCAGCTTCCTGTGTCTACAAGGCCCTTCTACGTTGAGTCCCTTCTACGTTGCCAGAGCGGCCCCTGGCGGCCAACAGGGGCACTGCCGGACTCGGGCTGCTACCTAACTTCTTAAGGTATTGCATCAGCCGAGAAGGAAGCGCCTAAGACCTCAGAAGGAGCCCTGCCTACTCTCAGCCACCTGAAAGTCAGGGGTGTCAAGGGACGGGGTGGTCAAGGCTGCGAACGCCAAGACCTTCCCTGTTTTTGCCTGAGGCCTCATTTCATTATTCACTGTTTCACTCCATAGAAAGTTCTGCTGCTGTTGCTGAGCCCGGGTCCGGCGGCCCCTCAGCCTCAACCCTCCCTCAGAATGTCTTTGCAAAGCCAGGCAGTGGTGGCACACACCTTTAATCGCAGTCCCAGCACTAGGGAGGCAGAGGCAGGAGGATCATATGTTCAAAGACAGTCTGGCAATAAACAATAAAATAGCTAAGGGGGCTGGTGAGATGCTCAGCAGGTAAGGCACTTGAAAACCTCAGTTCACTCCCTAGAGCCTCCGGGTGGAAGGAGAGAACCAGCTCTCACGGCACATGCATGGACACACACACAGAGTAAACAAATATCAGAAAGTAAAAATGTAAAAAGCAACAACCAAGTAACCAAAGGATACCGGAGAAACGATTCAGGAGCGTGAGGACCAGACTTCCGTTACCCAGGGCCCATGAAAATGCCCGCCAGATGAGGCGGTCCACCTGTAATCCTGCTCTTGAGAAGCGGAGCAGGGATCCCTGGAAGGAAAGCTGCCTAGCCAGAAAAGAAAAATTGGTAAGCACTGCCTGATTCAAGTGAGACCTCTGGTTCACTTTTGAACAATCGGAGAAGACACTTGAGCACATGTACCCCCAGACACGGATGCCCCCCAACATGAATATATGAATACTACACACACATATGCATGCACACAGAAATAAAGTTTAAAAAAGGGGGGTGTGTGTGGTGAGATACAAGTTTCCCTTGCCTCGCATGCATCATGGGCTAGTTCAGTTACTGGTACTGCAACAAACAAAGAAACAGAGGTAACCATGACAGCCCTGTCCACAGCTTTCCTGGAATCGATTTTAGAGATGGGTCAAGGGTGAGATGGGACAGGTAAAGACAGCCCGAGGACACTTAGCTCTCATGGACCCAGCAGCAGCCCCTCCCGCGTATAGAATATATAGTGAAATTATATTGTGAATTTGTTTTAGTTGCTTTTGAGACAGGGTCTCACTGTGTAGCTCTGGCTGGCCTGAAACTTGCTATATAGACCAGGTTGGCCTCAAACTCATAGATACTCACCTGCCTGTGCCTCTAGGGATCAATTCTTTTTCTTTCTTTCTTATTTTTTTTTCTCTTTTTTTGCAAGCTGGTCCTAGGTCAGTATACAGCCAAGGATGACCTTAAGCTGATCTTCCTTCCTCCACCTCCCAAGTACTGTGATCCTTATCTTTCCTTGTAATCTGGAAATCTGTGAGCCTTTCTTAACGAAGTTGATTGTTGATGAGGTGTGTGATTGGCGCCCTCTGCTGGCTAGCTGCAGCACTGTAATTGACTTTTTACCCTTGTGGAGACAAGGGCACTTTGTAAACGGGGAAATAACCTAGAAAGTCACAGTAACAGCAACTGGCCATGGTGGCACATGCCTGTAATCTTGATGGAGACATGGCCATACTGAGCTACACAGTGAAGTCGAGGCCAACCTGGGCTACGTGAGAGCCTGCCTCAAAACCCTGGGGGGAAAAGCCCCCTATTGGTTATCTGATACCAAATGGTCAGCCTAAAAATCAACTCGCTCTGTATACATACAAGCAACACTAAAGAGACATAGAAGGTTGTATTTACGTATTGGTGTGTGTGACAATTACAGCGAAAGAAGAGGCCATGAATTTGAGAAGGATCAAGGGGGAAACGGGCTCATGGGAGAAGGAGGCAAAAGGGAAGAGTCAGATGTTATAATTATATTTCAGTTTTTAAAAACCCTAAAAACAAAACACAAAGACTATTGTCAATGAGCCCATTGTGAAGAAACTGTGGCCCTGCCTTGTCTCTCGTGTGGTGAAATTGTAGGGCCATATTTCCTCCTGGGGAGTGCTCCCCACGTCTGCTCTAGTGGGGTCTCAGCCCCGCAGCCATTAGCAGCAAAGCAGGGAAGTAGGCAGTGCTTGAGGCAGGTGAGCCTGTTGCTGGTGATAAATTTGCTTTTTAAAAGATAAACTGCCTAGGTTAGGATGTGCAAGGTGCCGGTGGCTCTGACTGTCAGGGTTTAAATCCTGATCACATCACAGTGCGGAGTGCCTTGTGCTTTCTTCCTGCCTGCCTCAGGAGCCAGCTAGCTTTCCAGCCCTGTGAGGCCGGTCGACCACACATACTGGCAGCTCCTGGCAGTCGCCCCTAAGCACCAGCTGCCAGGCTACAAAAATAGCCCTCAAAGATCCCAGCTCCCTTTGAGCTGATTGTCCAAAGGTTCTGATCAAGGCCACCAGAGGGGCCAGGTGTTTGCCCTTCTTGAAAGCTGATTCTGAAACCTTCCTTCTGGGCAGGGTGCTGACCACATCCCCTGTTCTTGGCTGAGAGTGTGAATGATGCAATTGGCAAGGAGCGGGTGAAACACCGTGAAGCAGAGCTCCACTCCTCGGTAAGAGGCACCAGGAAGCCGTCTGGAGAGTTGGTGATGTTGTAAAGACACATCAGGAATATATTCGTGTCATCTGATTTCAAGGAAGACAAAACTATTCCTCTAATGGCGTTTCCTCTGACAGTACTGAGAATGCTGTAGGAACTGTTAGACTTCCCCACAGGCTGTCTCTCTTCCAAAAGACTCTCTTCCCTCTTTCTCTATTCACCTCATGCCTCCAGGACACAGTTCCTCCCTGATTTTAAAATGTTAGTAAGCCATGAGTCAACAGTCAACAGAGATTCTCAAAGAACTCACAGAGCGACTTAGAGAACGTGTATCAGGCCTGGTAACAGGAAGGGGGTGATCAGATGAGCAAGTGTTTTATTTAGCATCATATGCTGATGGTGGTGGGGCGTCCATTTCCAAAGGCCAAGAGCCACCCACGGTTGACAGCAAAACTAAGACAGGAGGCTTAGCAGGAGGGGCCGATCAGGTGAGCGTGCTTGGAACTGGTCTGGAGGGCGTGAAGATGGCTCTACCAAATTTTGAAGTAGAGACAAGTGTAGTGAGATGCTTTGCCAAGAAGTTGTTTGCACTGTGAAGCCTTCCTTGTGGTTCCATGCTGCCTGGACTTCTGGGAAGTCCAGGGAAGGGCTTTAAGAGAGTGTGTCGGTTGGAAAAGACGGCTGGTGACAGGGAAAGCAGGCAGAAACAAGGCTCCGGTAAAGACAGTTAGTTCCAGAGAATAAGAAAGAAAGCAGACAGTTGCTGGGAAGCCTCAGACAGAGAAGAGTTACTGAAATAACTTGGAAAAGCTTTATTGGGATAAAAGATTTTAGAAGTTAGTCCAGTTCTCCAGGTTTAGAAAGGTTAAGACAGTCAGAAAGGGCTATGAAGAATGTTTCCTTCCTCTCTTTTCTTTCCTAACCTTTTAGAGCTAAAGGATTTTTTAAAAAGTTACAAGTTAAGAATCTTTCTTAGTAACAGCCAACAGCCCAGAGAAAGAACAGGGGGGCCGGGTCAAGTTACCGGTGAAAAGTAACAGTTATAACAGGCTTCAAGCTTGGATACAGCATTTAGAAACAGCTGCAGCCTTTAAGAAAATATTTACCTTTTGGCCCCTAAACAAAGAATGCTTGAGAGCCCAGGTCCAAGCGCCAGAAAAGAGCTATTCTTTAAGAAAATCTTTACACACAGGTTCTTCTTTGTGGGACTAGTCAGTGTAAAAAAGACTAAATGTTAGTCTTTCCTACCAAATATTTAAAAACTCGAGTTTATAACAAGTAATTTAAGTCGTCTGTATCTCCCCAGCCTTGTAGAATTTTTATGTAAGTACTAGTCTCTGCTGCACGCTCAGAACTCAAGTGGCTAAAGTGGCAGGCCCCTCCCCCTTTCCTTCATTTCCTTTGTGCTGATTCTTTTTAAACTAGCCAATCTTGAAAGACTGTGCGGTCAGAACCCACCTAGTGTGGAAAAGAGGAGCATTAGAATTAAAAACAAGTGCACTTCCTCTTGGGGTGCTTGCTCTTCCTTGAACCATCTCAAGAAAGAGCAAAGTTTTGCCTCGTTGAGACACTTCAGTTGGGGTTTTGGTCTTTTGTTTAGGAACCCAAAGTTAGTTCTAATAATGGTCTCATCACAAATCAGCGATTTCAACCTTTAACATCCCCATCAAAGAATTAGTACTGGGTTGGGGAGATGGTTCAGTGGGTGAAGGTGCTTGCCACCAAGCCTGACAACCTGCGTCAGATATTGGGGATCCACACGGTGGGAGGAGAAAACCAACTCCTGCAGGTTGTCCTCTGAATCCCATACACACGCAATCTAAAAATAATTTTAAAAAAGACTTTGATGTCAACTCCTTTCCTGATTAGGAGCTCACGTTTCTGTTTTCCTTTCTTTTTGTTCCAGCCTAGGGAGGAAGGTGAGGAGTAGAGGGGATGGGGTGGGAGGGTCCCTGGAAATAATATTTCGGTGCAGCTTCATTGTTCCAGGGAGCTGCTGGGAAACCTATCCCAGGCAACACGGAGGCACAGGTGACATCACTGCCAGGTGTGCCAAAGCCTCTTGTTCGCTCTGCTGGCCTCTCAGATCCCACCAAAATTAGTCCAGTGCCCCAGTCTCCCAAGGGGCCCTTTGACACTGATAGCGGCAGACAGTTGACAGATAACTTTATAAATCACATATATTTTCAGCCATAGTTTATTAGGAAAATGCAAATTTAAGTAGCAGTAAGGAACTATCATGCTCCTGTTAGAACAGCACGATCCAGAATGTGCTCGGCACGTCCTGGTCCTGGAAGCCTAGGGCAATGCAGAAGTCAGGGTACAGTGGGTGAGGGTTGGAAAGGGTAGTAGAATATTTGAACGTATTCTCATATGTTGTTAAGCTACATGCACTTCTATGCAGTAAATCTAATTTTGAACACCTGCTGTATCTGGCAGCAGAAGCTGCGGGGGTGGGGGGGGGAGGTCCCCTCCCTCCGCTGTTAGAACTAGCCTTCTGGGTGTGGATGGGCGGCAGCATTTTTGGGTGTAGAAAGAGTGCTAGTTTGGAGAACTGGTCATTGTCTACTCGATACCCTTGAATGGAGCAATTATTATTCATCTTTACCTTGCCCGCTGAGATCTTAGTGTTAAAAAGGCATTTGATTGCATTATTGCTAATGGAGGAATTTTTTTATGGTCTCCTCCCTCACCTAAGCACAAGACGAGGAACATCTTGCCCAGGGTCTTGACTAACTTGCCTTAAATGGTGACAAGTTGGCCAGCTAAAGGTTGCGGATTGTGCACAATCTGTTCTTTATGCAAATAAGGACTCTGTGTCAGTAGGGTGGAGCTTTCAATCCATAAGTTACCTGGAGGCCACATGTTCCAGGTTTGGTTTTTTCTCTCCTTACCTTGGTGCCTACCAGGCCTTGTCAGTAGGACCTGTTGATAAGAAAATCAGGAAGACAGCCTGCTCTGGGGAACAAGGGTTGAGATGTGGCTCCGTGTCGGAACATTTTGTTAATCTCACTGGTTAAGGCCATTGCCACAATTTTTGAGCCAAATTTGAGCAACTGGGTGTCATTTGTAGTGATAAAATGGGTGTGGCTCAGCATGGAAGACACAGAGGCATTTTTCATGGTTGCAAACCCTGAAAGACCTCAACAGAGGGAACCACTGTAAGGCCAAGGCTGGACCTGACCAAACTTTAGGAAGGCTTGAGAATGCACAAGTAGGCCTGAACTTTCCTGGAAACCTTGGCACCCGGATAAGGAAAAGTTCCAGTTATATTCACATATGAATAAGTTTCAGCTCAGCACTCCCTAGCTACAGAACAGTACACCTGGAATATACCAATCTATGTCATTGCACCCAACCAATCAGCTTAAAGGTTATGTGGTATCATTGTATCCAACCAATCAGCTTAAAGGTTATGTGGTATTGTGAGGCCGGAGACCCCCGGCCCGGGGCATTAATCCTAAACTCTTAATAGGAACTTAGGCTTTCTCTACTCAGTACAATAATTATTGAGTACTTTCCAGAACTCCCTGTTCCAAGAACTAGCCTACCCCAGAAACCATAAAACAATTATTGTTAGGCTTAATTCAAGAGCACTGTGACCCAGCCCAAATTCCTAAAATGAGCGGCAGCTACAGCCACCGCCTAATAGCCTTGGGCAAGGGACTTTACATTTCCTGGTGCCCTCGACCTTGCTATATGCCAACACCAATCAATTTAAAGGTTAACTGGCCCCTACCTATCAAAATGGGAAAACAATTTGGGAACCAATCAACTTGTACCAATTCAGTTTGTGCCCAACAACTGTATAAAAAGCTTCACCATTTGCTCCTCGGGGCCACTTCTATCCTGCGTGTTAGAATGGTCCCAGTGCACTGGAATAAATCCTCTTGCTATTTGCACCGATATCCCGTCTGTGAGTCTCTGTAGGGGTGCAGCGTCCCGGTTTGGGCCTTTGGGGGTCCAACAGTATCATTGTATCCAACCAATCAGCTTAAAGGTTATGTGGTTGCTAAGAAAAGAGTATATAAGCAAGTTTGAAAATCCCCTCGGTGTGGCCTCCTGCCCTCCCCTCCCCCCGGGTACTCTATAGATGTCCACCCTGACGCTTATGACGTCGGTACAATAGATCTCATGCTCTTGCAACGATTCATGCCTCAGTGTCTCTTTTGGGGTCTCACCTGATAAAGAAGACCCATCTTGGGCTTCTCATCACCAGTACACTACCACCAGCAGCAGGAAGGAACGTCAGCTCCAGGATCAGAAAAAGTAGTAAAAACCTTGCTTTTTTCTGCCCCCAGCTGAATTCTTTACCTCTAAGGGCCTCCATTCTGTGGCTTTCATCTCAGAGCTCTCTTTCTCATTTATTTATTAATTTTCCAGGCTTTTCTCTTTGTAGAGGCTTATTTCTTTCTCTCTCTTCCTTCAGGAGACTTCTGTGATAAGACCAGCTTACCAATTCAGAAGGTGCTGGATCAGGGATAGCCTGAAAAAACTGGAACATGTACACACTGTGTCTTGAGTTCACAGGGCGAACTGGCCAAATAGTTTATTCTCAGATTTTGATACCCTTCCCCACCAGAGGCATGCATGCAGTTTCCAAGGCAACGATCACAAGGGGCAAACCAGGTGTGCTTGCAAGCACGAGGTTGATGATCACAAGGTAAAAGGCATAGGTAGAGTCACATGGTTACGATCAAGGTAAATCAAAATATATACAAACATTTGTTCTGTAGTTAACCCTAAAGCCATCGTCCTGTTTTGTGAGATTAAGAAGAAGGTCTCTTTAAGTAATCTTTGACTTCCCTGAAGCGAGCTGCCTCTGGGCTTGTCTTTTTACAACTTAGCCTTGCTCAGCAGCTGTCCCAAACAAGATTTAGCTGAAAGCATATGGCAGAACTTGAGCTCAAGGTCAGGGGCTCTCCCATTTCTACTCATTATTTTTGCAAATATATAATCTCTGTCCTGTAGGAATTGCCCTGATCGTACTTTACTGGACTCTGCCAGGTCTAGAGTTTCTTTCTCTTCTTCCTTGTCTCCACTTTGTCTTTTCGGTTGGTTAATACCATGTTGTCACCTTCATTCAAGATGGTGGAGAAGCCACATGACATCTGTCCTCTCCAACCCTAAAAAGATGGCCGCCAACCATGTGGCTGCCTCCTTCCCCACTGGGACAACAGCCAAGATGGCAGCACTCCATATGACCGCAAGCCACATGTTGCTTATATCCCAAAATATACATGTTACAACACATGTATAGAATTTTTTTCTTTTTGGAGACAGGGTTTCTCTGTTGTAGCTCTGGCTGTCCTGGAACTCACTCTGTAGACCAGGCTGGCCTTGAACTCACAGAGATCCCCCTGTCTCTGCCTCCTGAATGCTGGGATTAAAGGCGTGAACCATCACCTACTGCATGGCCCATATATTTAGATTTTTAACTATCAGTCCCATGTTACAAGCTTTGAGTTAGCCCATTTTTTCGACCATATCCAATAAACTTATAAATCTTGAAGTACAGAAAGTTCACATAAGCCAATAATCTAATATTTTTGGCTGTCCTGATTTGCTGTCTTCTCCCTGTCACAGTTACGTGAACCACAACATAGAGAAGACTTTTAAAGCACACCTGGGCTAGAAAGGGGAGAGCCATAACCCAACTCCAGAGCCAGCTTTTCAATAAGGTAGAACAGCATAAAACTACTTTAATATTTTTCACAACCAAAAGAGATTTGAATCCTTGCTAAACTGGACCCAGAGATAAGTTTTGAGCCCCTGGCCATAAAAGCAGACATGTTATAGCTATAGTTATAATGCCAGCGGTGTTAGAGCTGGTGGTTGGTGGCAACAGAGACAGCAAAAATGTGCCAAGGAACGCAGAACACAGAACGCAGAAATTGCATACATTCAAAGAAAGTAGTCAAAAATGAAACGTACGGGTGGCCACCATGCATTCATACATTCAGCTGAGTCTGTCCTATTTCTGTTTAGGAGCAAGAGCAAAACATATGTTTTAAAATTTAATTTCTGTGCCCAGGAGACCTATAGACCAAGAACAGAACTTCCTGGGGAGCTGGGTGGGGCTGTTCAAGTGGGGTACAAGAAGACATTATCTTGTAATCTCACTCGCCCACGGGCAAGATAACCTCCTGGAATGTGGGGTGGGAAACGCCAACTTGGTTACTCCTACTGCACCGGATGTGCTTAGTCACTTGTGGGCCAGAGCTAACCCAGACAGGAAGTACGTCAGGCTAGATGCTCGTCACTGACTGGACTTGGTGGGAAGTCACAGTCTTACGGGTTCTGCCTTTTTAAACATCTGTGCCACATGACTTGGCGCCATTCTGAGGGAACTCCAGAGGTGACAGGTTTACTCCTTGGGAACCTCAGAATGGACCTGTTCAGAGTCCATCTTCCTGACCAATATTTAATTAATTTAATTAAGGCTTGCTTCAGTTTGGGTCACTTGTGGTAATCTTATTCTCGACTGGTGGGATTTATATAGGTTCCATGTTTGCAACAAATTTATGGACACAAGAAAACACGGAGTCGTCCACATACATGAAACAGATAGACAAATCTTTCTGCACACAAAACAGACAGAAACCAACAACCATAAAATATAGAGGAACACTTGGAAGAAGTTTTTGTTATTTTGGTTTCTTTCAAAACACAAAATGGCGTTTGGATTAGATTTGTGTTTGCATTCCAGGTGTGGTAGATGAGTTTATGAGTTGGATTTGGAATTCGTGATGCACGTAGCTATAATTTGGTTAGGTGCAGCCATTCTGGAATCTGTAGTTTGTTCTTGGGATTGTGTGCCACATGAGTTTATGGGAACTTTTGGCTTGGGGTATAAAAGGTCTGAAGCCCTGAGAGCCTGGGTGGGTGTTGGTTGGTGGTTCCTTGGTTGGGTTGTCCATTGCTATTGTGTTAATTCTTAAAAGAACAAAGTTTGGAGAGATTGAGTTTACAGACCATGAGCTGAGATGCTACTCTGACTCACTGTCAGCTAGTCCTCTTTGAGCTTAGGACAGCCTAAAAGAGGCTGTGAAATTTCTACCTTTCTCCATTCTATATCAAGGCCACCTGTAAAAGTGGTGAAAATTTCTATCCTTCCTTTCTCTTTCCCTAAATTGAGGGTAAAAGACAGTAGTTTACTACTACAATAAGACACACATTGGTCGTCACCAAAACAAACCAGGCCTGGCCAGAGATAACTGGTGGCATCCTGTTGGTCCCATTGACTTGGGAATTAATATGCCATGCCAAGCTTTTCCATGAGTCCCACAGATGTGCACTAACCAGACTGTGACCCACCCGGAGACCTCTGCAGATACTTGCTGCTTTTCTCAGGATAGCAGTTCATTCAGATACTCCACAGAACTGAAGGCAGCCTCCGAGCACTGAAACATCTCAAGGCATGCGCCTACTGAAGGGCCCATGCTCCAGAGTTCTGGTTCAAAGGTTGACTTTGGAATTTGGGTTGGTTTGAATCTCACTGGGATCTCCATATGTTAATCGCAATGGTCTTGAATAAGACCATTATCACAATTTTTGAGCCAAATTTGAAGCAAGCTTTAATTAAATTATTTGAATACTAGCCAGTATGATGGATTCTGGCCAGAACCATTTCAGGGTCCCCATAAAATGGCACTGAGTCCTGTCTGTCAGAGACTTATAAAGGCGGAATCCATAAGGCTATATACTTCCCACCAGGTCCAATCAGGGACAAGCATCTATCCTGACGTACTTCCTGCCTGTGTAAACCCCACCCACCAGCAACTGAGCATATCTGGTGTCATTGAATTATCCAAGCTTGCTTAGGGAATTGAAAACACATGGCTTGTTACATTACATGAACGCCCATCAGCATTCTAGTAAGTTATCTGTCCTTGGGCAAGTGGGGATTACATGATTATCTGGGTTTTTTTTTGTTTTGTTTTGTTTTAAAGATCTCTGAGGCACAGTATTTAAAACTTAAAATATAGCTCTTTAGCTCTTACAATTTGTCTGACAAGTGCTGGGACCTGGGTTCCATGCTCAGCATGGAAAAAAAAGGATATAATAAAATCAAATAACGTAAGAATAAAGGAGGGTCCTGGCGTCACCGAGAAGACGAGTGAAACCCCAGTGGGGATCCCGGCTCAGTATCAGCAGGCAGTTCCCCCAAATTCCAAGTCTGGTCTTGATGGGAGAGTAGTCCGTAAGTGACACTGAGATTCCTTCATTGTTTTGTTTTGCTTTTCTTCACTTTACAAATTAAAAAAAAAAAAAAGAATGTCTTAACTGCATACAGGAAACATCATTGTAAAATGAAGCGCAAACAGGATCCAGACTCATTAGGAAAGACAAACTCCAACCACGGTGAGATACAACAACGGGCACGAGATGCAAGTGTCTGTTGTGGTGCCAACAGGACTGTCCACCACTTCTCCTGGGCACGGAACATGGTCTAGTCACAATGGACAACGGTTGCCAGTTATAAGGTTCCACACATATACACGCCTATGATCCAGCCACTCTGTCCCTAAGCGCTGAAAGAGAAACGGAGTCGTGTGACCATAGGAGTTATACCCAGATTATTCCAGGCAGAGTGAGGCAAGACCCTCAAGTTGGAAGCAGTTCAAATACACACCAAGTGGTGCATCGGTAAATAAAGTGTGATTTGTTTTCACACAGAAAATAATTTACCAGGCTGGACTGTGATTCAGTAGTGGAGTGCTTGTCTAACATGTTGCCAAACTTTGGGAGCACCCCGCTTCCGAGCAACAGCAAGATGTCCTAGCTGAAGCGTGATCCATAGGTGGGATGAGCCTCCACCTTCGGGGAGGGGCTCTGGAGGCCTTGGGATGCTCGTGTGGGCCAAGATGGTTTGAGTTCCATCTGCATTGCTGACACTGCCGGAGTTTGCCTGACACTGGACCCTGGCTTCATGCGGTACTGACTCTGGCAGACTCTGGGGCTCTGGGTGATATCTGGGCACCTACCTGAAGTGTGGTGGCTGGTGTGGTGCCCAGAGGCCTGTAGGATGCCCAGAGTCTGCAGGATGCTAGGGACCTTCAGGATATCTGGGTGCAAGTGTGATGGTCAGATACTTGTGGATGTCTGGGTTTCTGGGGTGGATGGCTGTATACCTCTGCAGTGTCTGGAAGCCTATGGGAGGAATGGGTGCCTATGTGATGTCTGGGCATCTGTGGGGTGTCCTGGTGCCTGCTGGAGGCCCAGGTACCTGTGGGACATCCTTGGGCCTATGGGATGTTTGGGCATCTGCAGGATCCCCTGGTATCCACAGGACGTTCTGGTGTTTGTGGGATGCTGGATGCCCATGGGAGGCCCTAGGGCCTTTGGGAGGTCCTGGTGTCTACTAGAGGTCTTGGTGCCTGTGGAATGTCCTGGTGCTTGTGAGATAACCAGGAATCTGCAGGAGGCCCTGGTGACTGTCAGGGAGCCGGGTGCCTGTCTGATGTCTAGGTGCCTGAGGGATAGCTGGATGCCTGTGCAGTATCCAGGTGTCTGTGTAATGCCCATGAGCCTGGAGGATGTCTGACTGCCTACAGGATGGCCAGGTGCCTGGTGGATGTCTGAGCACTTGCAGGATGCTCTAGTACATGGAGGAAACCATTGATGCCTAGGGGAGGTCCAGGTCCCTGTGAGTTGACCAGATGCCCTTGGTGCCTGTGGGAAGATTGGGTGCCTGTACGATGTCCAGTTATCTGCGGGTTGGCTGAGAGTCTGCATGAGGCCTGGTACCTGTGGGAAGTTCTGGTGTGTTGTTGTTGTTAACTACAATCTTTTACCTTCTATTTAGGGAAAGAGAACGGAAGGACAGAAAGAAATTTTCACCACTTTTGCAAGCGGCCTTGATATAGATTGAGAGAAAGGTAGAAATCTTCACAGCCTCTTTTAGGCTGTCCTAAGCTCGAAGAGGACTAGCTGACAGTGAGTCAGACCTGTAAACTCACGATCTGTAAACTCAACCTATCTAACCTTTGTTCTTTTAAGAATTAACACACTAACCGGCACACTAACAGACTTATGACAGACAACCCAACCAAGGAACCACCAACCAACACCCACCCAGGCTCTCAGGGCTTCAGACCTTTTATACCCCAAGCCAAAAGTTCCCATAAACCCACATGGCACACAATCCCAAGAACAAGCTGCAGGTACCAGAATGACTGCACCTAACAAAGTTATAGCCACCTGCATCAAGCATTCCAAATCCAACTTGTAAACATCTACCACACTTGGGGTGGGAACACAAATCTAATCCAAATGCCATTTTGTGTTTTTAAAGAAACCAAAACATACAGGCCTGTGAGCCTGTATGATATCCCTGTGCCTGTGGGACATCCCAGTGCCTGCTGGATGTCCGGGCACCTGCAGGATGTCCTAGTGCAGCGGGGAAGCCCTGATGCCAGGGGGAGGACCATGTCCCTGCGGAATGACTAGATGCCCTTGGGTGCCTGTGGGAAGAATGGATGCCTACACAGTGTCTGGGTATCTGTGGGTTGGCTGAGACCCCGCACGGTGCCTTGGCATCTGCGGGATTCCCTGGTGCCCTTGGAAGGCCTTGGTGCCTACAGGAGGCTCTGTTGTTCTTGGGATGTCTGGGTCTCTGTGGGAGTCCCTGATGCCTGTGGGAGGTACTGATGTCTGCCGGATGTCCTGGTGCCTGAGTGGTGTCTCGGTGCCTATGTGATGTCTGGGAACTTGTGGGACACCCAGATGCCCACAGGTGGCCCTGTTGCCTGTGGATGTCCAAGTGCCAGCAGGACGACCAGATGCCCACAGTTACCTAAGACTGGGTGCCTCGGTTATGTCTGGGAGTCTGAGGGTTGGTGCCTGTGTGAGGTCCCGTTGCCTACTGGCGCGGTGGGGGGAGTTCAGGGGAAGGCTGGTGCCTGCAGGATGTCTGAGTGGCTTCGGGAGGCACTGGTGCCTGTGGGAGGTCCTGAGGACTGCCAGATGACTGGGTGCCTGTGTGAGGTCTGGGTGCCTGCGGGATGCCCCGGTGCCTGCAGGATACCAGAGAGCCTGTTCGATGCCTGGGTTTGGGTGGTGAGGCCTAAATTCTGGTCAAACTCTTGTCATGCTTCTTCTTGGGCTAGTATGGGCCAGGTCAAAGTCCACAATGAGAGCCTACTGCCTCCAATGACCATGAAGCCCATTATCCATGCTTCTGCTGCACAAATTTAATTTTCTTTAAAAATTTTTGTTTTGAGGGCACAGGGGTGAGAGTGCAAAACAGGGAGGAATGGGAAGAAGGTGTTATCAAAATACATGGTATGAAACTCAAATCATTAATAAAAGTATTTTTAAAAATATTTCAGTTAGGTGCCAGGCATGGTGGCACATGTCTTTAATCCCAAAATTCAAGAGCAGAGGCAGGCAGATCTCTGTGAGTTCAAGACCAGCCTGAGTTCTGGGCTAGCCAAGGCTAAATAGTGAGACTGTCTCAAAACAAACTCAATCAGTAAAGTGTTTGCTGTTTTTAGAAAGAAAGCTATCACTGGCAAAGTGTTCCGCTAGAGAAAAGTCTCATGATTTGAGAAAAATTAAACTAGAAAAAAACTTACAAAACCATTTCAAAATATTTAATTCAATGTGAATTGTATTGTTACAGAATTGTGAGATTCTAAAAGTTGTTTTTATTTCGTATTGATTCATTCAATACAGAAAGAAGGGGGAAGCTGGAGAAAAAAGATTTATTCCTGTTTTATATGTATGCGTGCTCTTCCTGCACGTGTCTGTGCACATGTTGCAAGTGTAGTGCCTGAGGAGGCCAGGAGAGGGCGCAGGATCCCCTAGACTGGAGTTACAGATAGTTGTGCGCCACCCGGTGGGTGCTGAGGGGCTCTCGACTGCTAAGTCGTTCTCTATCCCCACCGGCTCCCTTTCGTAGCCTCATACTGCTCTTGACTGGTCTGGTGCATGGCTTCATGATTGTCGTCTGGAGAGAAGAAAGCTTGCTCTCTGGCGACCCTCCTGAGGCCTGGAAAAGATGTCTCATCCTGTAGAACGTTCAGTTAAAGTTAAATGAAATGACTATGAGTCTACTCAAAAACGTGCCCTTACTTGATAGCACACAGACTTTCTAAACTCGATCTTTTGCATTTTAGAGTTCTAAGCTGCACCCTTTTTCTTAGGTCTCCAAGAGCCCCCTCCCGCCCCCGCCTTCTCTCCCCTAAGACACGGTTTCTCTGTGTAGCCCTGGCTGTTCTGGGACTTATTTTGTAGACCAGGCTGACCTCAAACTAACAGAGATCTGCCTGCCTCTTAAAAGCATGCACCACCACTGCCCGGCTTTGTGGGTTGGACAATTATTATGTCTTTCTAGGTGAGAAATCTGTAGAGAACCAGCTCATCTGTGCCATACCTTCCAATCACATTAGTTATTTGCGGTGAAGATGTTTAGCAGTCAGCCTTCTCTCTTTCAGGTCCTCCACTGTTAGTGGATTTTTTTCCCTGCTTCTGAATTTCAAGTTGAAGGCAGCAGAGGGCGCCTGGCCACACACATAAAAGTCTAAAAGTGGCATTCCATTTAAAGCAATCTATTAAACTTTCAAGAATGTGAATTTTACTAAAATAGGACTCGGTACTTCATCTTTCCACTATTTTAGGATTTTGATCTCACTTTAGCTGTTCTATTCCATTTCTTTCTTGATAATGAAAATTTTGACCTCCCATGAATCACTGTGACGTGTATCATCCAAGAGCTCTCCAATCGAGCTTCGAGATTCTTTCAGATAATAAAATTATTAATCCCTGCTGCTTTAGATCCTTCTAAAGCTTCCACAGGGAATATACTCTCCCTTTCACAGGCCCAAAGAGTGCTGTTGTACATGGTGAACTGGTGTGATGTGCTTCGCCTGAAGGTCTGTTCCACTTCAAGTATACGGCTTGGAGATTATCCAATGTTCTTAGAAAAATGTGGGAAGATTAGAGATGTTTTAAAATAACATTCTAGGGGACATAGCTATTCCTCTGAGAAATGGGCAGGATGTAGCCTGTTGCTACCTTGAAGATGGTGTCTAGAGGCTCAGGCCACATTGCTCTTCCTTCCTTCCTTCCTTTTCTTTTTGCTTGTTTAGTTCTTGCTTTGTCAAGATAGGGTTTCTCTGTTGTAACTCTGGCTGTCCTGGAATTCACTCTGTAGATCAGGTTGGCCTCACAGAGATCTACCTGCCTCTGGAGTGCTGGGATTAAAGGCATGTGCCACCACAGCCCAGCTTGCTGTCTCTTTCTGATCAGGTAACTGGTTCATTTTTCTCCTCTATCATCACACATGATTGTAAGCAGTGCTGGAGATCATGAGCCTTCATTTGGCTGTGCCTTTCCCGCCTCATTTGTAGTGGAACTCTGTCCTGCAGGCATGATATTTTTGTCTCCATCTTGAAAACAGAACTGTTTTGGCTGGGAGGTGCCACACACCTTTAATCCCAGCACTCAGGAGGCAGAGGCAGGCGGATCTCTGAGTTGGAGGCTGGCCTGATCTTTTACAAAGCTAGTTCCAGAACAGCCAGGGTTACACAGAAACCTTGTCTTGAAAAAACAAACAAAGAAATCAGAGCTGTTTTATTCTGTTTCTCTCCTGGTAATAAAAATTTCAACCTTCCGTGAACCACTGTGACATGTTTCATCCAAGAGCTTTGCAATCTAGCTTCAAGATTCTCTCACATAATAAAAGCTTAATAAATATCCCTGCATAATAAAATCCCCGCCACTCCAGATCCTCCTAAATCTTCCACAGGGAAACACTCTCCCTTCCACAGACCTGAAGAGGGAGCGCTGTTATATTCTGTGGACAATAGAGAATGTTAATAGGCTCTCACCAAGTTGAGCTTATTAACATTCTCTTGTAGAAAGGGGGTACCAACAGACCCTGACTTGAGATGCCAGCCACCGCTCCCCTCCTGCTTCCTCAGCTGCAAGTGGCTTACAGGTGTATGCTAGATGATACTGGAGGTGGGAAGGTGACTGGGGGACACCGGTGATATAGCTTTTATGGATCATCACCCACTGTTCCAGGTGGGACTTTTACGTGATGCAGCCGCCTTTGAGTCACCAATGATCATGTAAACGACACCAGTCCACTCACTGGTTCATCAAGCTGGACTTGGAATAATTTCTTTGGCCTTAGAAACATTTTTTTTTGTTTGTAAGTTTTTTCGTACAATAAATTTTGATCAGATTTTCCCCCTCCTCAAGCTCCTCTTAGATACCCCACCACACATACTCATAACCAATGGCTTTTGATTGGTAAAAATACCATCCTGGTTGGCTTTTCCTTTGGGAGTGAGGTAGGGCTGTTGGGAGATGCATGCCCAGGACAGCGCTGCAGACAGGTCCTAGCCCAGAAGAGCTTTCTGAGGATAATAAAATCAATTTCAGCTTTGAAAAATAGGGAACTCTTCACAAATTTGCGCATTATCCTTTCACAGGTGCTAATATCCGCATCTCGGATTTCAGTATATCTGCTGCCAGAGAGAGCACATTTCTTTTGTCTTTTGATACCCTATTTAGGGTAAAAAGTGGTTTCTGTGTATTTCTCAGGAAAAAAACAATCACACAACACAACTGCTTTCCTCAATAGTAATTTTTCTTCTTAAGAGCGAGGTTTATGGAAAAATCTTGAGTGAGTTGGGAGCTCACGCCTCCTCAGAGCTTCGGTGATTAGTGGTTGGCCAGATCCAAGCAGTTTCTTTAAAGGCCGTGCGTTGGCAGCGTTCTCACAGATCCCTCTGCCAGTAGTTTGCTTGCCCTTATCCTTGCTTTGCGCCATTCCTTGATTACAGCCCCAAGACGACACCCTCTAGGCAATGAGCACTTGCACTCTGTGCTCTTTCAAACCTCAGTCCTTCTTCCAGTCTTTCCATTCGAGTCAAATTCTGGAGCATATTTTTCTATCACATATTTGTGATACCTAAATTGGGTACCGTTGGGAGAGTAGATTGACATCACCAGCCCGGATCTCCCAGGGGAGAGTCAAGTCGGTCCAGCGGGGCCATGCCCGCAGAAGAAGGGGTATTTTCTCGCTCAGGGCAGTGCCCCTGACAGCGCCTGTCACATTTTACACGGGGTAACTCGGGTCAGGAATCCCCTGAGTGCATGGAAATTTCTCTGGGGAATGAGTGGGATGCTAGCTTAGAGTCACACATTGGCTAGTATGCCCCACGGCGCCCACGGACTAGAGCGGCCGGTGACGCGCCGGCAGGGGGGCCCAAAGTACTCGCGGCGTGGGCTGCTCGACGGGACACCGGAGGAACGGACAGGAAGTGACGTTTATTTAGCGCGCCGCTCGTTTCCGTCTGGGCAGTCGCCTCTCGCCCTCCTCCCAGTTTCCAGGTGCCGCTTCGGAACCGGCACGATGGGCAAGAAGAGCAAGAAAGAGAAGAAAGGCCGCGGCGCGGAGAAGACGGCCGCCAAGATGGAGAAGAAGGTGTCCAAGCGCTCGCGGAAGGAGGAGGTGAGCGGGGTCCGGAAGGACGGGCGGCGGAGAGCGGCGCGGCCTGGGACTGCGGGCGGGAGACCGGAGCCGGAGTGTGTCCGGGGTCTGTGGGTGGCGGGCCTGCGCCGGGCCCAGAGCCCTCAGGCCTCTCCGTCTCTCTCGGGCCCCTCCGCAGCCCCAGGACACCCACCGGTCGCGCGCGCTCTCATACTTCTTTGCAAGATCAAATCTGTCCCGGACTCCATCGGTTCTGCTTGCTTCCCTTACTGGTAGAGAGAAGCAGCGTGGTGGGGTTCAGTGGAGGAGAATCTAAAGTTGAGTGACCTGCTTAACCCAGGTGTGCGTTCCTGGAGTAAAGCCTTAGCAGATATTCTTCCAGCAGCCTTAGGGAGTGAGCCACAAGTAGGGTTGGGGAAGGGGGGCTTGAGAAAGGTTTCTCTGTGTAACCCTGGCTGTCCTGGAACTGTCCCTGTAGACCAGGCTGGCCTCGAATCCAGAGATATGCCTGCTTTTGCCTCCCACTACCACCGCCCGGTGGCATAGGTCAAACAAGTCACTGGAAATGTGTGGTGTTCCGGAACAGTTGGTGCTGACCTCCACTACCGTATCTTCACACACCACACGCTCGCGGGTTTGCCCAGCGGTCTGCCATGCATAGGATTTCCTGGGTCCTGTCCTCATAACCTGGAAAGAGGGAACCTCAATTGAGAAAAACACCTCCATGACCTGTATGGAGCTGAAGAGGTGGCTCAGCTGTTAAGAGCATATCTCTTCCAGAAGATCTAGGTTTGATTCTGTGCACCAACATGGTGGCTGACAACATTTTTAAGAAATTGACTTGAAAGCAAGGCTGTGTGGGTATTGTCTTTATTAGTAATTGATGTAGGAAGGTCTAACCCACTGTGGGCAGTCCCATATCCAGGCAGGGGGTCCTGGGTTGTTAGGAAAGCAAACTGAGCAAGCTACAGCATACAAGCCAGCAAGCAGTTCTCCTCCTTTGTCTCTGCTTTATTTCCTGCCCCCAGGCTCCTGCCTTGAATTCCTGCTCTGACTTCCTTTCATGATGGAATGTAAGCTGTAAGCTGAAATAAACCCTTTTTTACCAGTTGCTTTTGGTCATGGTTTTAATCACAGTAATAGAAAGTCAACTAGGACACCCTAGTAAATGCAGGGAACTGGGCACTGGGTGGTGTGGAAGGCTCTGTCTCAGCCCTGCCCAGCATGCTTGTGAGCTGGTAACTACTTTCTCAGCTGGGAAATAGAGGCTGGGGAGTGGTCGACTGCAGGTCACCACTGTGCCGAGGTGTTTAGGCACTGAAGACACTCAAGGCCTGTTCTTCTGGAGCTCATATGTTATCACCGGGGTGGGAATGGGGTCCAAAAACCAGTAAGCAAGAGAAATTCCAGGCATGGCTATGTAGACAGCAAGGCAGGTTATTTGCACAAACTCGTGAGAGGCTGTTGAAGGCAGTGTGGCCATTTAGAATTCCATTCATAGAAAACCCTTTGTTGGCTGGAGAGGCCAAGCATGCGTCTGCACCTACAGGAGAGCTGCTATTGGTGTCACTGTGAACATTTGAATGTATCAAGTTCTGTGTGTTTTCAGCCCCATGTTAGGACTCAGGTGTGATTAGATCCCAGTCCAGTCAGATCAGCGGGACAAAAGCTGGCTGTATCTTTGACCCTGGGTCAGGTTAGACAGTTTCAAATGTAGCTTCCTTGTATCCTTAGGAAGACCTGGAGGCCCTCATAGCCCATTTCCAGACTCTGGATGCCAAAAAGACCCAGGTCACAGAGACACCATGTTCTGCACCCTCCCCACGGTAAGTGAGCAAGCTTTTTATTTGGGAGATGGTTTCTCTGTATAGCCCTGGCTGCTCTGAAACACTCTGTAGAGAAGGCTAGCCTTAGAACTCAAAGATCTGATGGTTTCTGCCTCTCAAGTGCTAGGATTAAAAGTATGTACCACATGACCTGATTCTTCTCCTTTTCTCTAAGTAAGAGAACTACTTGATACTAGCACTGCCCTTTACTTGTCTGGGCACTTGGGACATTTTCCCATTAAGTGCTGTGACTCCTTTTCCTCTGAAGAGCTGGCTGTTACCCCTGCTTTACAGAGGCACGGAGAGGTGGTCTCTGAGCATTCTGCCCTTGCTATAGTTGTGATAATGGTATGAGCCCAGTGGGCTTCCCTTTGGTTCTCAGGTGTATTAAAAATGTGTCACAGGTGGATGCTGAAGAGCACCATAGCTTTTTGCCATTCTTAATGCTTTTAAATTCACATGTGAAAAAGCTCAGAATCATCAGGAAAGGGCTCAGTGCCCTCATATACTACCGAGCCATAACTTGACCTTAAAACCCATTTTTCTTCTGAGAACTATCTTCTGGAGTGAGTGTTGTACACACGGGCACATCACTGTGCAAGATCTGAGAGCTGGGCTTCTGCAGTGTGGTTCCTATGGTCACTGTTTCTGCTCCAGCTTCCCACCTCGCTGGTCAGATATAAACATACTCTCCATAGCTGTTCTGTTATCCTGTGTAAGTAGAGAGACTTGATGATTTCTATAGAGGGTATTGGTTCTGGGTTGGAGAGATGGCTCAGTGGTTAAGAGCACTAGCTGCTCTTCCAGAGGATCTGGGTTCAATTCACAGCACCCATGTGGCAGCTTACAACTGTCTGTAACTCTAGTTCCAGGGGATCTGGCACCCTCACACAGACATACATGCTGGCAAAACACCAAAGCACATAAAAATAAGTAAATCTTAAGAGAGAGAAGATATTTCAGTCACATACTGAAATACTTTCAGTAGTTAATCGGTGGAGTTCTTGTTACTTCATTTATTTGTTTGTGAGTATGTACATACACATCTGTCACTGTGCACATGTAGAGGTGACAGGACAGCTTATGAGAGTCAGTTCTTCCTTACCATGTGGGTACTAGGGATGGAATGCAGGTCATCAGGTTTACTGGCAAGAGCTTTTACCCACTGGACCATCTCACTAACCTTGGACTTGGCAGAGTTTTTATTATGATTTAATTGTGTATGTGTGTGTGTGTGTGTGTGTGTGTGTGTATGTATGTGTATAAACATACATATACACGCATGTAAGCCTACTGGGTGGGCTCAGCCCAGGAAGACAAGGAGGTATTTTCATAGGCTCAAACCCTGCCAGACCTCAGCAGAGGGAACCACCATCGTGACCAGCGCCAGACTCCATAGTGGATCCCCAAGCATCTGAGATCAAGTGTTTTTATTCTTTCTGAACTTCTCAGGTTTCTACTGATAGCACATGCAGATCATAAGCAATTAAACATCCCCCCCAGAAATCCAACACCTGCAGACAATACAAAAGGCCAACACCTATGTATCCCTTTTTCCAACAGTACATAAAACAATTTGAAACATAACTAAAATTAAACTTCCACCCCACACACACATACACACATATATATATTTAAAACTTTATCTACTTGTTTGTTTGCCTGTTTTGAGATAGGCTCTATAGCCCAGATAGGCTCTGTAGCCAAGGTTAGCCTGGAATTCATGGCAGTTTTCCTACCTCAGCTTCCAAAATGTTGGGATGACTGGCATGAGCCACCAGACCTGGTTTTGTTTGTGATTTAAAAGGATGGATTAGAGTCTTCTAGGACAGGTCAGAGGATTTCCACGTACAGCTAGAGTTGGATGTCTACCATCATGCTGTTTTCAGTTCTGACAGCATGAACTTCGTGCTGGGCTTGAGGTAGCAGGGTGATTCTTAGTCCTGTCCTCTCTGAGGTTAAGGAAGGGAGGGGACTCTGTGCTTAGCCTGGTGTCATGTTCTCTGATATTGCTCCTTTGTGGCTTCTGTCTTGCAGGTTAAATGCCTCCCTGTCTGCTCACCCTGAGAAAGATGAATTAATCCTTTTCGGAGGTGAATATTTCAATGGCCAAAAAGTAAAGTATATATGATTTTCTTTTTCTCCCAACTTTTTAGGGCTCATTTGAAGTAAATCTAAATTGGTGATATAAATGTGCTTCTCTCCTGTCACTTCCCTCTTGTACTCCTCACGTTCTAAATGTCAGGCCTGATGTGGGGTGTACTTGGCCAGTCACCAGGATCCCTCAGACACTGGCAGCGGGGCTTCAGTGCTGCAGGGCTCTTGGTCTCTTCTAGTCAGCAGGACCTGGCTCCACTGGGCCATATGTGTGCACAGTGTACTTTGTATCCTGTGTATGGTAGGCATGCTTTCTGGGACATTGTGCTTACACTCCAGCCCTCAGCGTTATTTTGAATAGGGAAAGTGTTAGTGAAATTACGGGGCCAGAAAACCCTATGTGCTCTGGAGTGTAGAAGGAAGCAGTTGAAAGCCTGGACTCCTCCAGTAGCTCATGACAAGCTTCAAAAGTCTTACCTTTCACTTGTCCATTTTTCTCTTTCTCTTTTCTTTTTTCGTTTTTTTTTTAAGACAGGGTTTCTTTGTTGTAACTCTGGCTGTCCTGAACTGGAGACCAAGCTGACCTCAAACTCAGATCTGATGATACCTCTGCCTCCCAAGTGCTGGGACTAAAGGCGTGTACCACTACCACCTGGCTTGGCTCTCTGTGTTGTCATGCACTTAAAACTGGCTTAAATTCAGAGAGTGATGAGTCTTGCTGTGTAGCAGAGGCTCTCGGGGCCCGAGGAATCAATTGCCATGATAGCTTGCGGTCCCTGACTTGTAAGGGTCTGATTGGTGAGCTTTGAATTTAGAGTGGGGACAGGATACTGATGCAGCCACTGTGTTTGTCATGTCAGAACATTGGTCTGTGACATGGCAGAGCTTTTTTAAAAAACAGGTGGTGTGTTACCTGACAGTCATGGGCTGAGGCTGGCGTTCTGAACCCATGTTGAGGTGGGCTGGGCTGAGAGGAGAGGTTTGATGGGTTAGTCATGTACAATGTACCTCCATTTACTATTTTTACCTTTTCATAAGTTCATTGAGACTGTGGCAAGTCGGGAGCATCTGTCATGTCCTTCCAGACAATCTCGGGGCTTATACGTGGCCTGTCTTGTACAAGCTTCCTGGAAAACATACTCACTGCTGTTGTCACCTGGCTGCCTGTATGTCATTCGTGGCATTGACGATCCGCTTCCTTCCTGCAGACCTTCATGTATAATGAACTCTACACCTACAGTATCAGAAAGGACATCTGGATGAAAGTTGACATCCCTGGCCCACCTCCAAGACGCTGTGCTCACCAGGTAATGCCAGAACCGACTGTCACTGAGTCATCTACAGATGACAGGCCGCCTCCTGCCCCCCTCCTGCTACATCCTGCTGAGTCTTTGAGATAGAGACTCACTCTGTGGCCCAGGCTAGTCTTGGACTCCTGCATGCTCCAGCCATAAGCCTCCTGCATGCTGGATGGAGAGGCTAGAACTGCCAGCCTGGGTCTGCATCTTCTCTGGACACTGCACTGAGTTTCACTGCACTAGTCTCTGCACCTGTGAGAAGGGGGAGGCCTGCTCTGAACAGTGTGGTGATTGAGTGCAACACTACACCGTGAAGCAGCACCTATTGGGTTGGAGCGGCCTGTGTGCCCAGGTCTGGGTCAGTGCTGACACACAAGATGGACTGTTCAGGAGTGCATCAGAATTATTCTGGAAAATTGTATGTTATAAGCTCATAGCTGGGTTTTTTTACAGATAGAAGGAAACAGGTCAGGTTTCTCTGCCTCTCAGGAAAGCTGTTCCCAGTGTCAGGTGTCCCCTGAGCGCTGTAGTGTGGTTCTCCTCGTCCAACACCTCAGTGCCTTCTCCGAACAGTTTGCTCTCCTTTCTTGGGAGCAGGGCAGGTGCAGATGCCTGGGACAGCTCTTCTGTGTTGACCCTGGAGGCTGCAAGCAGCTGACTGTGATGCCTGATGTCAAGAAAAGGGGAGTGAGGGCTGCATCTGCCTGTTCTCTTGGTAGTTTGTTTCACCAAATTGCTGGCCAGAATGTGCTTGAAGTGTTTTCTCATTGTGCTGGTTGACTTTGTCTACTTGGCACAAGCTACAGTCATCTGGAGAGAGAGAACCTCAGTTGAGGAGTTGCTTTCATCAGATTGGCCTGTGGGCACATCTGTGGGGCATTTTCTTGATTAATGATTGATGTGGAAGGGATCAGATCGCTATGGCTGGTGCTGGTCCTGGACAGGTGGTCCTGGGTCATATAAGAAAGCCAGCTGAACAAGCCAAGGAGAGAGAGGCAGTAAGCAGCACTCCTCCATGGCCCTTGCTTCAGTTCCTGCCTCCAGGTTCCTGCCTTGGCTACCCTCAGTGATGTATAGTATAAGGTGCAAGCTGGAATAAAGTCTTTCTTTCCAAGTTGGTTTGGTCTGTGTTTTATCACAGCAGGAGAATGCAGCTATAACACTCATTAAGGGTGGGGAAGGACAAGTTGCAGTTGGTTGGAATTGTATCTGTGTTTTCATTGGTCTCAGTGTGGCAGTGGGCAGTAAGCTATCGATGGAGAGACACTGGCTAGGGTAGGGCGTGGGCTCCCTCAGCAGAAGGGTGAGGCTGATATCAGAAACCTGTGTTGTGTTTTGGTGGTGCTGGGGTAACATGGGCTACAGAGTCTCACACATGCTGGCGGTGTGCCGATTGTCTCAGTTACTTTTTGAACACCTCAGGTTTTTCCCTGTGTTCTAGTGCAGTGGCAGGTGGATCCAAACACAGTAGCACATAGCCTGGTGGGGCCGGTTGATGGGCTTGTCCTTGCTCTGCACCTTATGTGTGCGTGTACCAGCCTGTACAGTGACACGCCATGTTCTGGTTCTGCTTGACCTAGAGAGAATGGTGGTGGCCATTGGCTTACTTTTTTTGAACTGCTACACAGGCGTATGTGTGTTTTCAGGTGTTTTGGTTTGGTTTGGTTTTGATTTTTGGCTCATTTTTAACCAAGTCCAGCAGTGAGGGCACAGGTGAAGCTGCCTGAGGTCTTTGGGTTACAGGAGGAGCAGACAGTGAGAGGTGCCTGCATCCCGTCTAGCCCGAGGACTCCTAGTCTCTTGAGAGAGTGGTTGGGGCTGTCCTGAGGTCCACAGTACCTCAGCCTGTGCTGGTTCCAGGAGGTTTGTCCTGATCTCAGAGGCTGTTTTAGGGATCAGTTGTGTCGGGTGCTTTGAACTCAGCAGCAGGTGGCACATGCCTTTGATCCCAACTCTAGGGAGGTGCTGCTGTGTGTGGGCCCCTGTGCAGGGTAGAGGTTGGCATCCGGTGGCTTCCTTAATCCTTACTTACTGAGACAGTTTCTTATTGAACCTAGGACCTGCTGATTGGCTGGTTATACTGGCTGGCTGGTCAGGCAGCCCCAGGAATTTTCCTGCCTCTGCCTCCTCAGCACTAGGACTACAATCCCAGGCCACCATGCTCAGCTTGCTGCTGCTGCTGCTTCTTTTTTTTTTTTTAATGTGGATTCTAGGGAATTGAGCTCGGGTCCTCAAGTTTGCACAACAAACACTTTACCAACTGAGTTGTCTCCCAGCCTGTTACGGTTTATTCTTAATGTGTACATACTTAAAAGTTCCCAAGGTGCTGTTTTTATGAATGGTGGTGGAAAGTACAAACCCCTGGGTTGGGTTTCATGGTGCCCCTTGACCACAAGCTCAGCTTTCTCGTGTGTGTGTGTGTGTGTGTGTGTTTTCTTAGCATGGCACATATTTGGAGGTCTGAGGACAGCTTTGAGAGGTCAGTTCTTCCAGCATTGGCTTCGAAAGATTGAACTCAGGCTTGGCGGCAAGCACCTTTACCCGCTGAGCCATCTCACCAAGCCCTACTTTTTCTTTTCAATACTTTCAGCACTTGATGGTTTTCTTTGTTCCTTGGGTGGAGGCTTACGGCCTCTTATTTACCAGAGGCATTTATAGCTGCAGATCCCATCTAGATGTGGCTGCAGCTCCATCCTGCACACTTGGTGCTCTGTGTTTTCATGTCATCGAAGTGAATTATGATCATTCTGATGGGTTTGGATACATTATTTGACCTGTGGGCTACAGAATTTAGCAGTTATTTAATCTACAAATTTTTGGGAAATTTTCCAGATACCTTTTTGTTGTTTGAGTCTCATTCAGTTGAAAGGAAGCCTTTGTGATTCAGACCATATGAGGGTTACTTTGTGCCCCATGTAATCTCTCAGTGGAAAGACTGTCCTCCAGCTTCATTGCCTGACTCCACAAACCCACTGGTGTATCCCTGCTGACTTGTGTTCTGGAACTTACTGCCTGTACTTAGTATAGCCATCTCCCTTCTTGGGACTTAGGTCTATATGATAGATCCTAACACCCTGCCCTGCCTCCTTAGTGCCTATTTAAGAACTGTGCTGTGTAGGCTGGAGAGATGGCTCAGTGGTTAAGAGTACTGGCTGTTCTTCCAGAGGACATGGGTTTGGTTCCCAGCACCCACAGGTGACTCATATTCCTGAGAGTGTGTCTGACTTGAGGAGGACTTTGTTTGAGCATGGGGCCCATAATTGGAGAGATGCTTACAGGAGACACTGGTTTCCAAGAAATGTGTCCATCCTCACTCCCCAGAGGCCACTTGCAGTTACTGACTGTAAAACCAGCCAAGTGCATGCTTCTGGAATGGGCTGTACAGAAGGTGATTAGAACCTCCCAGGCTGCTGCTCTCTGTGGTCTCTTTGTGACTGAGGGAGCCTGAGGGAGGCAGAGGGAGGCAGACCTGGGCCTGGCAGTGCTTTGCTGCATATGTGAGCCTTGGTCTTGCTCTGGTCCTGGCAAGGGTCTCTTGACCTTCTTTGCCCAGCTTGCTTCTCAGATTGGAGGCCTGAGGAAAGCGCCCAGGGCTAAGTAGCTGCAGGTCTTTTCTTTTTGAGACAGGGCCTCACTTTTAGCACTGTTTGGCACTTGAATTCACAAAGGTAGATCAGCCTGCCTCTGCTTCCAAGTACTGGGATTGAAGATGTGCAGTACCAACCTGGCAATAAATAGGTGGGTCTTTCTTTGCATAGATTTTACCATAGTCCCAGGGGCTTTGCACCCAGAGTCTCCAGGAGAGCCCATCCCGTAGCCCATGTGGCCCATGCTTTATCCTTTTGGTTGGCAATCTCTGATGAACAGTGGCTTCAGCTTTGATACTCGGGGCTGAGGGGCTGGTGTGGCATTGCTCTGTTCTCAAGGGCTGGGCTGGCTGGGACAGTTGTTGCTGCAGCAAGCACCCGCAGGCCCTCCTGCACTGCCTTTGTCAGCCTTTCCAGTCTTGTGTATCTGTGTTCCTGTGGCTATCACAGTGCCATGTTAGAGTGGTTTATTCGTCATGGGTTGGGAGGCAGGAAGCCTAATGTCCAGGTGCCAGCATCAGTGCTGTATGTGGTGTGGAAGTCAGGCGTGCACATCTGCCATCCCAGCATTCAGGAGGTGGAGGTAGGAGGATCAGAAGCTCAAGGTTATCCTTATGTATCCTTAGATACATAGCGAGGTTGAGTGTAGCCTGGGTTACATGAGGCTATGTTTTTATTTTTAAAAAGTGAGTTTTGCAGAGAATGTTCAGGCAACAGCAATCCTTACTGTTAGATCTTTAAAAATAATATTAATGTTCCACAAACACTTCATGTCATGTTCACGCTCCTTTGCGAAGTAGTTTCAGAAGTGCAGATGCTTAATGCCTAGGAATGGGTTAAGTGGACTAAAGCAGACTGCGGAAATGGCTCTGAGGAAAGAATGTTCTCTTGTTGCTTAACTTTGAGGACCTGAGTTAGGGTCCCTGCATCCATGTAAAACATGGGTGTGATTGCACACCCACCTGTAACCCAGTGTGTCAGGGCAGAGAGAGGAGGCACACTGGAGACTGCTACGCCATTCCAGCTCGAGGTTCAGTGAAGAGCAGGTGATAGAGCAGGACACCCAGCACCCCTCCTACCTCTGCAGGTGCATGCAGGCAGGTGCAGCCCCCACGTGTGCATATACTTCATACATACGTGCATATACCTTACATATACGCTTGTGCATTCACCTTACGTGCATGTCCACATACCTCTATACACATGTGTTTACAACTCAAACTCACACATGCATATGCCTCACATACACATATACCCACATATGACTAGCAATGAAGACAGTACTAAAACCTTTTCTTTTGGTTATTTAATGAACAGAAATGGTGTTTGTTCATTGATAACCTATGTGACGTTGTAGTAGTAACTGCTCATTTAGTAGGACAGTAGGATAGATGTCTACTTACTGGCTGAGGGAGTCCCTGGGACTCTGGGTGGATGGTGCTGACGCTGCTGGTTATGCGGAGCCAGCTGTGCTGTCTTGTGGCTCACCTGATCTATTTGCTCTCTTTTAACAGGCTGTGGTGGTGCCACAGGGTGGCGGGCAGTTGTGGATCTTTGGTGGGGAGTTTGCATCTCCTGATGGCGAACAGTTCTACCATTACAAGGACCTCTGGGTCCTGCATTTGGCTACCAAGACATGGGAGCAGATTCGGTAAGATTCTGGATGGGGCCTGAGCCCTGGCCTCAGCTTGTGTTCCTGATTGGGTTTGAGTTATGGGTGGGACAAGTAGGGTACAGGGTGCTTGCTGTCCTGTGTGTGGAGAGAAGACTTTGGTGGAAGCATTGTTGGGGTGGTGAGCAGCGAGCAGTGTGCTGGGCCTGAGTCAGCTCTGTTGCTGGGCCTCTGGTGTGGGTTCAGGCCTGCTGCAAGTAAAGCTGACCCTGGTGGTGTTCTGTCATGATAGGACCAGGGAATGGCCTCGTGTCGGGTATATGTAGACATAACAGAGCCGGTCAGAGGAGGGAAGAACCTTCATGGTTCTTAAGAAGCCAGGCTTGCAGTGCTGGTGCTTGATTCTCCCTCTGCTGGGAGCCTCTGCCGCATGCTCCCGCGTGTGTCTGTCTTGCTGTATCTGAATGAGGACTGCTGCAGAGAGGAGCCTGGCAGGGTGGCCAGTTGCCAGCATCTGACTGGCCTCATCCTCTTTGGGTGCTGCCAGGCTCTATTGCCAGGGATGTGCATGCCACAGTGTAAGGGGACCAGGCTTTCTGCTAATAAAGCAATAAACCAGAATCAGGCAAGGACCAGTCTCCTGGTCCTAGGACTCTCACTGGAAGGGGTGTGGCTGTCACTGGAGAGTGTTCAGGTGCCTTAAAGTCCTGATCCTCCTGCCTCCGCCTCCTGAATGTTGGTAATATCACATCACCACCCATGGCTTAGTTGCCCTCTTTTTTTTTTTTTTTTTTTCCTTTTTTGAGACAGGGTTTCCATGTTGTGACTCTGGCTATCCTGGAACTCACTCTGTAGGCACTCAAGGCTGGCCTTGAACTCACAGAGAAGCCCCCCCCCACCTCTGCCCCCCCTAAGTGCTGGGATTAAAGGCATGCACCACCACCAACACCCAGCTGCTTGTCATTCTTAACTCCTCAGTTTCAGCTTCAGATTCACGGCAGGGAAAACGTGGTTATTTATGTGCCTAACTGCTTTTCTTTTGTGCAGGCCAGTGTTGGAGGAGCCTCTGCAGTCAGTTTCAGGCTCAGAGTGGCCTCTGGCGTTATCAGGAGATAATGTGCTGAGATAGACCCAGCGGATTATGCTTTTGAGTCATTTGCCTCATAGCCAGGGGAAACGGGTGTTCCACAAGTCATTCGTGGCCCCTTTAGAAAGCCCAGAGTCCTAGGTAGAATGTGTATTGTGATACGGGCACAGCCATATCAAGGACCCCCATAGCCTTGGACCCATGGAAGAATGGTAAGCCCCACCCCCACATCCCTGATGTGAGGCTCAGGGAGGGACAGTAATGCCTTCCTCTGTGTGTGGAGAAAAATGTCCATCATGGCTGTCTTCCTCCAGACTGTTTACAAAACTGCTCCTACTGAGACTGGCTAAGCCCGTCTCCTTGCTCCAGCTGTGCACTCTACAAACCCTCTTTGCTTCTCTGTGTATGATAACCCCGCCTCCTTGTGCAATGTACACATGAGCTCCATCCCTGTCCAACCTGTATAACAAGCACTGAGCCTCTACGGTGCCACGGTTTCTCCATCGGAGATCTCAGTCAAGCTCAGCTTTTTCTGTGTGTCTTTGTCTTTTTGTCATTCCCTTGTCGCACTGGTTAGATCCATCCCTGAGTGGAGCTAGTTCAGGTGTGGAAGTCAGGAGTGAGCACTGCCCAGCCTCCCCTGATGTGCGCACGTCTGGTAGCTGCTTTCTGTCTCTACTCAGTGTCATTGTGTCGGGTCTGTGGTGTCCACACTCCTGACTTAGTGTCTAAGGCCCACAATGTCTTAAGGCACACTGTCTGAGGACCCCAATGGAAGGGCCTGTGCCTCTATCAGGTGCTGGGCCCCAACTCCTGAGAGGCCTGATTCCTGACACCCTGTTGGTTTGCAGTGTTTCAGGGCTTTTCTTCCTTGTCCCTTCTCTTTTTGTGTCCAGAAGGGTCTCACTGCAGCCCTTGCTAGGCTGGAACTCTCCTTGTAGACCAGACTGGCCTTGAACTCAACAGAGATCATACTGCCTCTGCCTCCACCTCACAAGTTACTGGGATTAAAGTTGTGGGTCACCATGCCTGGCTTTGGGGCTTTCCTTAATCATTTTCCTGGGTCCCCTGACCTCATGACTGTGACAGACACCACAGCTATGGCAGACCTACTGAATGAACAGTTTTCTTGTCAGACTTGATGGAAAGATCTGGAACCCAGTCATAATGCGGGGTCCATGTTTCTGATTCTGGCCTTGGTGGTGCTTGGAACAAGCTTTTCAGAACTGTGGAGGGTTTGTCCAACAAGTGTGGATGGCACCCTGTCTAGGATGGTGGTTGGCCAGGAGAGACTTGCTCCGGTGTTGTGTCTGCAGTGTGCAAGGAAGCATCCAGCAGCTGAGGGAGAGCAAAGTTCTGTGCTTTCTATCCAGACATCATTCATTTCAGATGGAATCCTCCATTTGTGCCTGAGAGGTTAGCCTCTGATGTGGGTAGATGGTATGTTTAATATGTTGGGGTTTGGGGTGTGTGTCTTTGTGTGCACCAGGAGGCCAGAGGAGTGTGTTGCATGTCCTGCTCTATTCTCTCCCACCTTAGTTCTTCTGACACAGGGCCTCTCACTGTGTCTGGAGCTAAGCTGTGTGCCAGCATGTCCCAGCCATATTCCAGCCTCCACCTCCCCCAACCCCCCCATAACTTGGGTTTACAGACAGACCTGCATGGCACTAAAGGCTTTTTCGTGTGTTTTGGAGGTTTAAACGCAGGACCTTGTGCTTGCATAGCAAGTTCTCTATCTCCCCAACCCTTTTTTTGAGGCAGGATTTATCTTACTATGTAACCCAGGCTGGCTGGGAATCTCACAGCGTAGCTGAACTTGAGATAAAGGGCTGAGATTATAGGCACATGCTGCTATATTTCCTATTTACTTATTTACTTCTGTTAGAAATCTGTACAAGTTCATATGATTTTTACATACAAAAGTGTGTATAGAAAGCTGTCAAGGATGGGCGGGGATGAGATACTCAGCAGATAAAGATGCCTGCTGCCAAGCTGAGTACCAGTCCCTGGGACCTACACAGTAGGAGGAGGAGACTTCGTCAAACTGTCCTCCGCCTCCCACATGCATGCTGTGGTATGTACGCACACTCACAAAATAAAATAAATAAAAATTAAGAAAATTATGCCAGGTTGTTGTGGCGCACACCTTTAATCCTAGCACTTGGGAGGCAGAGGCAGGTGCAGGCAGATTTCTGCCTTTGAGGCTTGTTTGGTCTACAGAGCAAGTTCTAGGACAGCCAGGGCCACACAGAGGCCCTGTCTTGAAATGCCGTGTGTGTGTGTGTGTGTGTGTGTGTGTATACACATTTGTGTATATATGTATACACATATATATTTCATATATATGAAAATCAAAATATAACTTTTCATACAAATAGTATGGGGGTAGGTAGACTCTCTGGTAATCTTTCTGCATAATAGAAGTATTGGTACTACAACTTGTGCCTTAAGAAGCAACTTAAAACAATTTTCCATCTGGAGTGGTGGCATATATCTTTAGTCCCAGCACTTAGGGGACAGAGGCAGGTAGATCTCTATGAATTCCAGGTGAGACCGTGTTTCAAACAAAGCACATTAATTTTCCATGTGCATATTTCTAAATATAAATATTTTGAAGTGATGCTCTAAGCCTTACAAAAGAATACACAGGGGCAAGGTAAATTTTATTTTCAGCATGTGTGATCCTGTTTCTCAAACTCTTGAATCCCTAAGACTCAAAATTATGACACAAAGGCAGTTTGTAGGGCAGGTAGGTGGAAGGGCCATTCCCTAAATCCAACTGTCATCCCTCTACTTCTACTTGAAACAGAGTCTCAGCATGTAGCCCTGGCTGGCCTGGAACTGGCTTTGCAGACCAGGCTGGCCTGAACTCAGCTGCCTCTCTACCTCTTGGAGAGTGCTAGGCTTAAAGATGCGGGCAGCTGATAGTGGGATCCGACTCAGCTGTGCTACTGAAGTTGGAGTGATATTCCTGTACTGGCAGAATGACCACCGTGGAGAGAGGCTGCTGGTGATTTTCCTCTGTCATTTTTCAAATTGATCTGAAGAAAAGGAAAGATACTCCCAGCCAAAATGAACAGTGTTCCGCTTTGCCATTTCTAGGGTAGATTTGCCCTGAACGGTACATTTGACTTTAGTGCGTATTTTCATTCCTTTGGGGAGTACGTTTCACAGTCAAGGGGACTGAGGTTGAGGAAGGTTGTATACTGAGAAAGATAAGCAAGGAGAAGGAGCCCAGTGCCTGAGTGACATCTGAGAAGAGATGCTGCCTTTTTCATTTCATGTGTGTGGGTGTTTAGCCTGTTTTTACAGTTGTGTGCTGCCATGCAGGTGCTGGGTTTCAAAGCCGTATCCTGTAAGAGTAGCACATGTTCTTAACCAACAAGCCATTTCCCAGCCCCTAAGTGCCCTTCTCAAAGGTTGGTTTTAGAGCTCACATGGCACCACCTCTAATCCCAGCATGGATTTGTGATGGAGAGTCCCTCCTCAGCAAAGCCTAGGAGATTTCCAGTCACTCCGCTCCATGTCAGGTCATGTGAGAAGCCTGCGTGCCCTGCACTTGCTCTCTCTGTCCACCAAATCTCTGCTTGGCTCTGGACCTCATCTAGTAGATTCTTTCTGAACACATTCTTCCTCTGCACGCTGGTTTTGAGAGACTGGACTCTAGTGCCTGTGGCAGGAGTTTGTTTATTGTAGAGTGTTTTATTATGTGAACATGCTCCCTTGGCTCAGCAGGCTGGAAAGCTACAGCCGGAGTACAGTCTACACACTGCCATGGCACATGGCAGGCAGAGGTTTACTGTTAAGCCATAGGTTTGTGCGTCTTTGGCTATAGTTTGGCTGGCAAGTGTATTCCTACCTCCAGTGCTAATTGGCACTACCCAGCAGCCCACGTGAGACCCGTTGCTGCATCCAGGCCAGTGTAGTGTCTCTAGTCTAGGCCTCTCAGTGCTAGTGCGTGTTTCTGTAGATGCGGACACGCGGACACAGGAGACACTTTCTCTCATAGCCAGCTACAATGGTGAGTCCTGTTTTGGTGGGAGACTAAGTGGGTACATAGGGAGAGACTGAGGAAGACACGAACACTGACCTGTTTTCTGTGTGTGAACAAAGGCTCAAGAGCACACATGCAGCCTCCATAAAAGTGTACATTGAGGGCTTGAGTTGTGCATGGAATACTATCCAAGTCCAGAGGGTTTCTAGCCCTAAAAAGAACCCACTGCACTCCTCAGTCGCCTTCCCCACTTCGTCTTTGAGTTTGCCTCTTCTGACTGTTAACTGTAAATGGAATCCTGAAATATCACGGCCTTCAGTGTCTGACTCTTACTCAGCATGAGGTTTTCAAGTTCACCATTTTGTAGCAAGTCCCAGTGTTATATTCCACAGACTGCTGATCCATTTATTTGTTGGTGGGCACTAGGGTTATTTCTACATTTTCATCTGCAGTAATGCCTTCAGTAGACAATCAAGGAAAATTAATTAGAAAAATAAATTTATGTGGTCTGTGTGTGCTATTTGCCTCTCCTGATTGAGGAGGGAGCCAGTATTCAGCCTGTACCTGGGCCCACTTGCTTAGAGAGGAAGCATGCTTCCGCCTGTGTGGAGGCTGAGCTGGCTGAAACCATGCACTGCAGTGACAACGGGAAGTCTCAGAGTCCTCGTGTTGCATGGCTTTTCCTGAGGAGCTTGTTTCTTCTCACCCTGGACAGAGGGCAACAACAGGCTGGGTATTCCGAGTCTTGCCTGGTGAACTGGTACTTACTGGGTTTACTTCAGAAGCATTAAATACTACCAAGGAGTTGTCCTTTGTAGAAGCTTGGGTCTGAAGACCTTGTTTTCAGGAATGGAAGCCCTTTGACCCTTTTTACTGTGGCCAGGAGGGCAAGGTACCTCTTGGCTCTGTAACACTGCAAGGTTTTCTGAAGAGTAGTGCCTATGAACCTGACCCAAAGAGAAGTCAGATGTGGACCCACGCTGTGCCCGTGAGTACTAGGAGGGAGCAAGGGTCCGTGTAGACGAAGTGACTGATTGTTGGAAAGCTAGGAGGGTAACTGGGGTGTGAGGGGTTAGCTTCTGACCTGACTGTGGTTTCCTTGGGGCCCACAGCTAGGTATGGTGAGGTGTCTGCATGGGTGGCTAAGGGCCAAGCCATGCTGAACTCCGGGTGCTCTGTGAAAGAGAGGACATGTGCACACGGCTCCATTCAGGCTGTACTGTGACCACACCATGGGAGTGGGGAGTGTTTCTGTTCTATGATGGGCCTGTGACCTTAAACTCAGAATCCTAGTACAATTCAGTCCTTTGCTAAGCTTGGCATGGCCTTGGACAGTGGGCTCTGTATGGTGCTGTGAGTGTAAACATCAACATAACTCAGAGCACTGATGTTGAATGCTTGGATGTTCACTCTCTAAGCCTACATTGGTGTCCTGTCCGATGCATGGACGTTCCTCATGACTATATCACAGCGGCCAGGTGGTGGAGTCGCTGATGTTGGCTGGCAGCACGCCCTGTGGGAATGCCATTCTGCGCACAGCTCAGAAGAGCTAAGAGCCTGGCGCCCACACCATTTGCGTATGTAACTTTGTGCTATACATAGGCTTCTGAATGAGTGGGAAAGGCTATTTTTCTTTAATTTCATATTTAGGATTGATGGCAATTGAAAACCATATTGGAGATTTGAATATAAATGGGCTTTTGGGAGGGTGGCTTTATTTCTCTAGAAGGGAACGGGGGACCTCTTTATCGCCCCACCCTTTCTTAGTAACTAAACAGTGGTACTTCACTGCGGCTGCCACAAGTGAGTTGAGTCCTTGGCGTCAGCTCAGCCGGAGGATGACCTGGTGGGTGTCCTGTCCAGGAGGCTGTTGGGGGCCTGGCCTAGGCCTCCAGGGTTCTGGGGTCATAGATAGCCAGCTAGTGGACTTGACTTGTGTCCCGGGTGTAGTAGTAGAATTAGGGGTATGAGCGTACTGCTTTAGTTGTACGGCGAGCACCTTCTCCAGACTCCTCACGCAGCAGTGTCTGGAACTCTCAGTGGGGAGCCGGCCTCGGCTAGAACAGTCAGTTTCTTTCTTGTCCTAGTGCCTATGCAGAACATGGCTGTGCTGACTGCTCACCCTGGGATGTGGTCCACTTCCCAGGAAAGCTTTTCCCCTGTGTACATTCATAGCTAAGGCCCCTCTGCAGCATGGTCCAGAGCCTTGTGGTCTCAAGAGCCTGCACACTGTGTTGCAGAGTGCAACCCAGACTGGCTCTTTGGGCCTGGAAACTGATGTTTGCTGTTTTTAATCATGAATTTTGGCACTAGAACCTGCCTACTAAGTTACAAGTAATATAAAGCTAGAAGAAGGCAAATAAAGTAGTTGACAAAGTGTGTACCCTACCCCCCAATCGAGAGATTTTCTGTGCCAGATTATAAATAAGGGCGAAGGACATGACTGCCAGGCTCCCCATCCTGATCGAGTGAAGGTGTATCAGTATGAGGTACACCGCTCAAAAGGGCGCCTGAAGGCTGAGTCAGAATGTGGTGTCTAAGAGAAGGTATTGATTGCTTCTGGCTGGCTTTCTGTGGACAAGTGTGCTGGCCGTCCTGAGGGACACTAGCAGGGATGTCGGTGATTGAAGGTCGTCCAGCATTTGCGAGCAGTCTTCATTGTGGATTGGGCTAGGGAAGGCCCCAGCAGGCATCCTATGGTAGTATGCCTTGAGTGCTGTCTGAACACTCATGAAGGGTGGCTTTGGGGCAGGATGATGCTCAGAAGCCCCTTTCAGTGTTGAGATTCTGCCTGGATGCATTTGTTAGGTCTCTTGCTTTTTGTGGTTTTTGTTTTATTGTGCCGTGTGTGAGGCTGAATGTTCAGGTGCCTGTGAAGCCAGACGAGGACGATGGATCTTCAGGTGTTGGAGTTACAGATAGTTGTGAGCCATCCTATGTGGGTGCTAGAAACTGAATTCTGATCTAGAAGAGCAACAAGTGCTTTTAACTTCTGAGCTGTCTCTCCAGCCCCCACCTAGTTTGTGGGATTTTTACATAAAACCCTATGCAGCCGACCATGGCAGCTTGACTTGGATTCCCCTTGGCAGCAGTGGGAGGGCCTGGTGAGAATACTGCACAGAGGGTCTGGGGCACTGATTCCCAAGTAGGAGGAAAGCTCTTAGCCACGGGAAGCCTAAAGAGCAGGCTGCAGTGAACCTTGCATCCAAGCCTTCCTGTGCCATCAAAGGTTCTCTGCAGTGACACATGCTCCTCCCTGCCTCCCTCCCACCCCACGTTCCTCTCTGTGTTCCCTCTCTTCACTTACCAGAGTGATGCATGTTCACTGGGGAAAGCTTGGGGAATGCAGAAGACAGACAGTAATAAAACCACTCAAATCCCCGAATTAGAGTCTTATATAATGTGTTTTGTAACCTGCCGTTGTCTTCCATTCTTATGAACATTTTCCTGACATTAAATATCTTAATCTCTTTCTTTAAAAAAAAAACTTTGATAGAATAAAGTGGAATTTCCACATAAGCTTGCAACTGGGGAAGTTTATATTCTAGCTCCACACACTAGCTCTAATGTGTGTGCTGGAGGTGGGGGTGGGGGTGGGGTGGGGTAAAAGACCAAAGGTCAACATTTCATGTCTTCTTAATGCTCTCCATCATAGTTTTTCCAGCCAGTCCCAGAATGCACCTGTCTCCATCCCAGCACTGGGGTTACAAGTGCACACCACCATGCCAAGGTTTTTGGCTTTTTGTTTTTGTTTTTTAGTTTAAAATAACAAAATCCTGGAGAGATGGTTCAACAGTTAAGAGCACAGGCTGCTTTTCCAGGGGACTTGGGTTCAGTTCCCAGCACCCACATGGCAGCTCACAACTGTCTGTAACTCCAGTTCCAGGGGACCCAACACCCTCACATAGACATACATGTAGGCAAAACCCCAATGCACATAAAATAAATAATTTAAAAAGAGAGAGAGAATACAGAACATAAAATTAAAAACCAAACAAACCTGATTTCTGGGGATCAAACTTGGGTCCCTGTGCTTGTGTGATGGCCACTTTATAGACTGAGCCCTCTCTCCAGCTCCCTACTCGCCTGTATTAAAATTACAGATTTCCTTTCTTTGTCAAAGGGGTCTGAGACAGGGTTTCTGCATAGCTTTGGCTGCCCTGGAACTTGCTGTGTAGACTAGGCTGACCTTGAACTCACAGAGATCCACCTGCCTTGCCTCACAGGTGGTTGGGATTAAAGATAAGCACCACCATACCTGACCTGTTGTATGCTGATTCTTTTGTAAGATTTATTCATTTTTTAAATAAAATGTGTGTGAGTGTTTTGACTGCATGTAAGTGCTTGTAGAGATCATGGAGGCCAGAAGAGGGTGTCTGTAGTTAGAGTTACAGAATGTGGGTGGTGGAAACTGAACTTGGGTCCACTTCAAGAGCAACAGGCTCTTGACTACTGAGCAATTTCTCTAGCCCTCTCTGTTGTTGGTTTTTGTTTGTATGTTACTGAGGTTTACTTATGCTAAAATTAAATAGAATATATACTTTTTAGGTGTATAATTGTGTGTTTCAAAATACATGTGTGCCTGCACACACGCGCACACACGCACACACACACACACACCTTCATCCTGATAACCACCACCTCCAAATGTGCCCTCATACCCTCTGTTTCTAGCTAGCTCCTTACAGCCTTCAGGTGACTGCTGTCAACCATGAGCTAATCAGAAACCTTAATACAGCTGAATATAGTGGTGTGCACCTGCAGTCTTGGTGCTTGAGAACTTGAGGCAGAAGGATGGTGAGTTTCAGTACAGCCAGTGTAAAACCACAGTGGAGTCACAGGCATCGGCATCTGTTGTGCACAGGTCTTTGAGCTCCATCCCCCTTGGCTGTGTGTGTCCATGGGCACTTGCTTTGGTTCCTGAGTGCTCCATTGTGTGGACACATCTCATGCATTCATCCTTTGCCATAGTGTGGGCTTCTGGGTGGCAGTAGCAATGAAAGAAAGCCTCTGAGCACAGGCAGGTCTTTGTGTGAACTGTTTTTTCTCTAGTACCTGTCAGGATGGTGTTCTGAGCATTGTTTGCTATGGGGCCACACTGCATGCTCAGCAGACCTGTGTGAGTTTCAGTGACTCTGCTCTTTACCAGCACCATGCTGTCTTCCTGGCTGTCACACTGGTGTGTGGCAAGGACTTGCTTTCTCTGACTGCCAGTGGGGTGGGGCATCATTTCCTGTTTTTGTTTTGTTTTTCAGACAGGGTTTCTCTTTGTAGCTCTGGCTGTCCTGGAACTCGCACTGTAGACCAAGCTGGCCTTAAACTCAGAGATCTACCACACTTGGCTTCTTTCCTGTTTTTGTTGGCCATTTTTACAACTTTATTTTTTTCCATTTTTGTGTCTTGTTAACTTTCTGTTCATATCTTTTGGGTTGATTATTTTACTGGGAAGATAGAATCTGTGGCAAGGTAAATGGCTCATTTGGGAAAGTGCTTTTGAGGATCCAAGTTTGAGAGTTTTTTCTGTGTAACACTTATGTTAGTGCCCACTGAGGCCAGAAGAGGGAGTTGGATCCCCTGGAGCTGGGTTACAGATGGTTGTCAGCCACTGTGTAGGTGATGGGAATTTAACCAGGATCCCCCTGGAAGAGCAGCCAGTGTTCTGAGTCCCTCCTTTTAAAATAATAATATTTTATTACTTATCTAAAATTTAAAATTAATTATTAAATTAATTTTTATTTATTTTGTTATTTTTATTTATTGTTTATTTGGTAATTATAATAAAGTTATTATTATTACAGATGATCTCACTATGTATCCCAGGTTGGTCTCCAACTCACAGAGATCTGCCTGATTTTGCCTCCCCAGTGCCAGAATTAAAAGTGTGGACCACTACACCTGGTTTTCATATATACAGGGTTTCTCTACTTAAAGGCATGCACCACTACTACCTGGCTTATATGTTGTTTTTTAAGATGTATTTATTTATACGCATGCTCTTATCTGCATGTACACCTGTATACCTGGATGTATACCATAAGGGAGCAGCTAATCCATTACAGATGGTTGTGAGCCACTGTGTGGTTGCTGGGAATTGAACTCAGGATCTCTGGAAGAGCAGTTACTGCTCTTAATCACTGAGCCATCTCTCCAGCCCCTCCTTTATGTTTTTTAATAGTATATTTTGAAGTTCTTTATTTGACAGGAACCAACCTATTATTTTTACCCAAAAAACATTTATTCCAAAGTCAGAGATTCTAGAAGACCAGGGTTCAATTCCCAGCACTCACATGGCAACTTACACTCTGTAACTCTAGTTCCAGGGGATTTCATGTCCTCTTCTGACCTGAGTGCATCAGGCACCCACATAGTACACAAACATGCATGTGAGCTAAACACTCACACAGATAAAATACAAATAAGTATTGTAAACACACACACACACACACACACACACACACATCAATATCAATGAGTAAACATTTTAAAAATTTTTGACTTAATAGTGTTTTTCTTCTTTGTTTTAGATCAACAGGGGGTCCTTCAGGTCGGAGTGGACATCGGATGGTGGCCTGGAAGCGACAGTTAATTCTTTTTGGTGGCTTCCATGAAAGCACACGGTCAGTACTCACAGCAGATTGGATCAGGCCTCTTCTGGAACACCACAGAGTAGAGGTTACATGGGCCAAAGACTCTGATCATGAGTGGAAACACTGTCCGCTCAGTCACTTCCTGGACACACAGTTTGGCAGCTACAGTGAGTGACAGCCACCTGAAGTAATGAGGAAATCATGTGCTTGTCTTTATATTAATCATGCGCATGGCTGTGTGTGAAACCAGCACAGCCCTTCCCTCTTACAGACCCATAAATTATCATTTCACACTTTTTGGCAGTCATTTCAAAATTACCACTCTTTTTCAAAACTTATTTTAAGACTCTTTAGAGGGCTGGAGAGATGGCTCACTTGCTGCTCTAGAGCACCTGAGTTCAGCTGAACTGCTACCAGACTACAATTGCTACACTTGCCTGAACGTCACCTCCAGCCCCTGTGTGTCCACACAGACATGTACACATAAATGAAAATAATTTTTTAAACACAAACTATTTAGGAGGCATTTAGGCATATAGACAAAATGACAGTTCTAGAGTGAATGAAGTCACCATCTGTATTAAATTAGCTTGACTTTTAAATACCACCATTCTGAGTTTTCCTTTAGACAGTTTATCTGAAGATAGATAAACAGTTGTTTATCTTCAATTTAGAGTAGACTTTTTTTCCCCCTGAAAGGTGCAGTTTGAAACCTGAGAGTACTGGATAATAGTAAGTCTTCTGGAAACCAGGAGTCTCCCATCCTTCATATGCTCTGTGAGAGAGGGCTTGTGGGTTTGAGGGCAGCCAGCAGTTCCCGTAGCTTCTTAGCATTTCTCTAGGGCAGAAGGGGCAGACAGCCTTGTGCCAGCTTTACCCCTGTGGCTGCAGCTCTCCACCGTATGAGCATGGAGAGGCTGCCCTGCGCTAGTTTTCCCACTGTCGCCCTCAGGGCTCACAGTGGCTTCAGAGCCCCAGGCTTGGATTATTCAGAAGCACTGTACGAGCAGTGGTTGTCCCCATCTGCACATGCCTCTCTTTTGTGGAGAGCCTTTAGCAGAAGGGCAATGTCTGTTCTGTGACAGTCACCCTGTAATAGCAAGACACCTCTGTGTGGTGAGTGCTTCGGTGCCTGAGTCCCTGGCTCTGAGCAGAGAGCATTAGGTGGAGCCTCCCTGTCCTGCTTGGGTGGGTGCAAGGCTCTGTTCCTGTCCTTTGGTTTTGTGGGTGCTCTGCTCCTGCCCACCCCTTCTTCAGCTCTTACCAAGCTGTCAGTCTCTAGCCTTGTGCTCAGTTAGACTCATTGCCAGTCTTAAGGTCACACAGAGTAGCTGCATGTGCCTGCTGAAGTCTGCAGTTGTCAGTGGGGTAGGAAATGGACAACTGTCATAGTTGTCCATAAATGACCCTGGACTATGGCTGGAGTTGTTTCTGACTCCTTTGTAAATCAGGACCTACAGCCCCTCGTTTGGATTTAGACTTCAAGCAAATGACTGGGTGAAACATTAAGTTTGCCTTCAATATAATTGGCGCACTCTAATGACCCTGCCTTCCCTGTCATCTCTGTGGTGACCTGTGCCTGTTTCTCCCACCAGGGACTACATCTACTACAGTGATGTGTACACTTTCAGCCTGGATACCTTCCTGTGGAGCAAGCTGTCCCCATCAGGCTCTGGGCCCACTCCTAGATCAGGCTGCCTGATGGCTGTCACACCACAGGGCAGCATAGCCATCTATGGAGGCTACTCCAAGCAGGTGAGGACCACTGTGCTGGTGACTAAGAGGAGCTTACACCTATTGCTCTTCAGTTTGTCCATGATGGGGGCTTTCAGCAAGATTTGAGCAGCCTGCCCTGAGCTGTAAGCTGTGATAGCATGACTCTGCTCCTCTTTAAAAGTACAGAGATTGTGTGTGTGTGTGTGTGTGTGTGTGTGTGTAAGAGAGAGAAGAAGAGAGTTTATGTGCGTGCATGCATGTATGAGTGTGGTGTGTATGTGCTCATGTGTGGATATATATGTCTAGGTCAGAGGTTGACATCAAGCATCTTTCTTAGTTGCTGTCCACCTCATTGTTTTGAGACAGGCCTCTCAATGAAATGGAGCTCGCCAGTCGGTTGTGCCTCTCCTAACTCCCAGTACTGGACTACAGATGCCTGCTGAGAAGCCAGCTTACATGTGTGTGCTGGGGACACAAGCTTAGGTCCTGTCTTGCCAAATTCCCCAAGAGCACTGCCGTGTGAGCAGTCTGTATTTACACTGTAGTCATTATAACGGCTGCACAGTGTCCCTCTGCACCCACAGGCGATGCTGTAGCAGTGTTCCCCAGCCAGTGCTCAGGAGCCTCTTGCTGGCTGATGGTGTGCATCTGCAGGTGCTGGCCACCCACTTGCCCTGCTCCTTGTTGGTACTTTGCCAACTCTGACATTGCCATGAATCAGAGATAGAGGTAGAAATGCTGTTTTTTTTCTTTAAAATCCTTTGTTTTTCAAAAATTCTCAAATATGTAGTTAACCTGAATTTTTTTAGTGAACACCTGTGTGACCCATAGGTTCTGCCATTCCTGTTTTAGCATACTTATGTGGTCAGGAATTCACATAGGTAGTGTTTTCATGGCTTTGTTTTCAGCGGAGTTGAATGCACACATGGTGCACATCAAGTCTCATTATACGAGCCAGCCCGGACGTGCTGTAGTACACACACAGGCTTTTTTCTGACAGTGTGATAAGACACCACAGGCTGAGGACTTGTGAAGAAAAGCGAGTATTTATTCCAACCTTCCCAGGCCAGAAATTTAGGGTTGGACATGGATGGCTCATGGCAGATGGTATCACAGGGTGGAGCTTGTATGAGAGGGAGCGCTCAGGGAGCCAGAGGCCAGAGGGGTCACACTTGGCTATTTTCATTACAACTTGACTCAAAACACCCTGAGGCCAGCTTTGGTCTCTAAGGATAATGCCCCTGGTGCCCACTTACCTCCCACCTGCCATTTCTGCCACATCTTTCTGGACAATAAAGATAGAAAGGGAGCTAGTGGTTCCGTAGGGCAGAGCCGACAGACTTGAGCTTAGCCAGCCTACAGGATGTGTAGGTCCTGAATGGCACCCTGGTGGAGAGAAGTGGCAGGAGGGAGAATGAGGACCTCATGGACTGGTTGGTTCCTCAATCAGTGTAGGTTATGCATGTAGTGGGTAGGATGCGCAGCAGCTGCTGCCAGGACAGGGGTTCTGTAAATGTAAAGACTACAAGATCAAGTGTATTAAAAGTGAGAATTTAAGCACAAATACAAGGAAGACACTGAAATGGACTGGCATCTGACTGGGCCCTGGGGTGCAGAGTAGGAGATGTGTGTGCTGTGGCCTCAGGGCTGATAGTCAGTCAACATTGCTGTTTGAAGCTCATGGCTAAGGACTGGGATCTGTGGGCTTGAAGGCTCAAGAAGATCTGTAAATGATGGTGGCATGCTTCAATGTGGAGACAGTGCCATGCAGCCTGAAAGGTGGCCAGCTGGTGACACATAGGAGCTGGAGAAAGCTATGGTGTGCTTTGTGCGGATCTGTCCACATGGTGCAGACCTGTGTGGATGGACGGTTCTCTGTTGCAGAGTGTACTGCAGTATTCCGGTATGACTAGCCACTGGTGGTAGATTTAAAGCCAGTCGGCCATAACTGGGCCCTCTGTGGAGCTGCAGCTCCTCTCAAGTGTTGCTGCAGCCTGGCTGCTTCTCAGGACACCTTTGTTTTTGCAGAGAGTCAAGAAAGACGTGGACAAAGGCACCCAGCACTCAGACATGTTCCTGCTGAAGCCTGAGGAAGGGGGAGAAGGTACTGCTGTGCCTTGCGGATTGTGGCTTGGTCGTGTGGCCTTGGGCTGGGTTGCATTTAGCACCTGGGCAGAAGCAAAGCCTGTGTGTCCCCTTTAATCAAAATGGAAACTGCCCTTAGTTCCCTGTAGCCTATCTAGAGCCTAGCGCCAGGCCACCTTTCTCTGGAGTGGCTGGGCTAAGGTGCCTTGTGTGAAATGGGGGAGCCCTTAGTGTGCTCTGGTACCCAGCAGGAGCACAGGTCACTTTAGCCATTCATATTCTCCTCCAAAGTTACGTGTGACATTTGTGTTATTCTTAGGAATAGCCTTCATGCTTAGAGAAGAGCACTTTTGGGTGGGGCTCTGTGCATGCATTCTCAGGGCCCCACAGTAGGGAGCCTTGCATGGGTAGATACAGTGTGAGAAATGGAGAAGAAGGAACTGCTGCTTTTCTGTCCTTTCTTGACATACTAAGGAATATGTTCTTACTCAAGAGCACACAAACATTAGCAGGATATGGAATTCTCTGGGGCTTTGGATCTGTTTTACTGGGAAGCACGGCCTGGGTTTTGGGACACAGCTGGGCCTGAGGTTTGGCTCTGGTGCCAGGGCTGCTGCAGAGCTGACAGTGTGTTCTGCAGCCCTTGGGGGCTTCTGTGAAGTGAGGAGAGTGCATGCACAGACACTCTTTTCTGCTCTAGCATTCTTCAAGGGAGGCCTCTGAACTGACATGGGTACTTACTAGGTGGCTACAGCAGTAGTAGGGGCTGGTGAGGTCATTTGCCATTGCTGGCAGGAACCTAGGTTTGGGGAACCTGTGAAACTTGAAGCTGGAAGCTAGACAGTGTGGCCCTGGCCTGTGTGCCTCGCAGCTAGGCCCCAAGAGAAGCCTGTGTCGTGAGCAGCGTTCTCTGTGGTTGCACAGTGAACGATGGTGGGCCTTACTTACTCCATGCTGCATGCTGGTGTGTTTTAGTTTCGAGGCCCTCCCCACAGCACCTACCATGAGGGGGCAGCCCCAGAGTCCTACCTGCACTGTGGGCCTTGTTGGCCACTACCCAGTGTGTGTCACCAACACTTTTTAATGCTTAGTGAGGGGACAATCTCAGCTCTTTCTTCCAGAAGTAATGGGAAGACATTTCCCACGTGTCATACCAAGCCACATACCAAGCACTGTCAGATGAATTTGGCACCTGTTGGGAGCATAGAGTAGCTCTCTCCAGAGGAGAGGTGGTGTAGTCCAGGACTGGGTGGGCTGGCTTAGGACCCCAGTGCGGTGAATTTTTGCCCATGATTCTCCTCCAGCAAAGTGGCATCTATACATCTGTCTCTTCTGCCTCTCAGCAGACGGTGCCAGTGTCGCTTAGAAGCCGGGGTCTGGGGCATAGGCAGTGTCACACAACTGAGCCTTGAGAAGGATGGACCTTGAAGGTGTTGACTGGTATCTCTTCCTGTTGAGGGAACAAAATGAGGCTCCGTGCATAAAGAAACCCTTGCAGTTATCCACATGCCAAGTGCCCAGGGTTCTCTGTGTGTCTTGGTTGGCTCTCATTGTCCTTCTTACTCCTTCCTCTGTTCTCTTTGACAGGCAAGTGGACTTGGACCCGGGTTAACCCTTCAGGGGTCAAGCCTACTGCAAGGTCTGGCTTTTCCGTGGCCGTGGCTCCAAATCATCAGATACTGGTCTTTGGAGGCGTATGCGATGAGGAAGAGGAGGAGAGCCTGGAGGGCTCTTTCTTTAATGACCTGTATGTCTATGATGCTACGAGGAGTCGCTGGTTCGCAGCACAGCTGAAGGTAGCCAGGCTCCTGAGAGTACCTGTCTCCTACCTACTGAAGCCTTTTGAAGGCTCATGTACTCTTCTGGTGACTAGGCTTGGTACCCCCCTTGGTTTGGTGTTCCCCTACTTTGTGTGTGTGTGTGAGAGAGAAAGAGAGAGAGAGAGAGATAGAGAGAGAGAAATAGAGAGAGATCGAGATCTACCACTTCTTGGCAGTTCCAGACCCGGAGCTGAGGTGCTGAGAGCACCCAGGTCCCTGAGTGAAGGATTTGTGGAAGGTTCTCTGTGCCGGTAATGTCTGTTACTTGAGTTCATCCCTGGTTTCCAGTCACCCTTTCTACTGTCCTTGTCAGTGCAGCTGCTGCCCAGGACTGCCTGGAGCAGACAGACTTAGCAGGTGACAGTCCCTGGAAGGTCCCAGGCAGCCCTGACATCTGCACAAGTAAACTATTCTAAGTCTCCATAATACAGGGGGTTCTAGGACCGGCTGTCGGCCGAGCTTTGTGAAAGAGTCCCTGATATAAAGCAGCCTTGCACAAGCCAGCCCTGTCGTGAGGAGCTACACCAGGCATAGCCACTCAGGGTCCCCAACATTGCCAAGAGCACTGAACCTCGGTGTGTGGTTAGCCTCATATTTTCAGATTACTTGGCCCTCAGGCCCCATGATGTTCTTTAGAGGCTCTCCTGTGTTCGACTTCCACTGCAGCCTCAGGCTGAAGTAGGTATTGTGTCTAGAACAGGGAGCTGACCCAGATTAGCTGGGGGTAGTCATAGCTGGGACATTCGAATGTGAGCACGGCATTCCGCCAGATGACAGGCTGCTACAGAGCCACTCAGCTGTACGCTACAGAGTAGCCCGGAAGACCAAGCACATACCCTCCTGCCGGAGGACCCAGTGAGAGGGTGCCTGTGAAGTGCTGATGACTGAGGGCCCTACTCCTGTCATGGTCTTGAAGGTCAGTTGGATGGCTGACCCTCTTGTCATCCAGTCCCGTTGTTGGCTGAGAAGGGAAGTCCCCATCTTTTTTGTAAGTGACAGTTATGAATGGATAGGATTTCCCAAGCCAGGCCTCAGACACACACTGCCTGCATGTTGGCCAGGCCTGGTCTTCCTGGGGTGTTTCCTGGTGTGGGACTGACTGTCCCTCGTTGGAGTGGTGGCTAGGAGTCCATCCCTGGCTGCCAGCCCTGTTCCCCCAGTGTCTGTTCTCAGTCCTGCACTGCTCCCCTTCTTCCACAAACCCGCTGGTGTGTTGGAGGGAGGCCTGTCATTGCCATGCTGTGCAGCTTGAGTTCTTTTACCAGGGCCCCAAGTCGGAGAAGAAGAAACGGAGGAGGGGCAGAGAAGAGGTGCATGGAGGTGCCACTGAAGAGGAGAATGGGGCAGCTGGTGCCCCAGAGCCACTGGAGGTGGTAAAGGAGGTGGTGACCGAAGATGGGACAGTGGTCACCATCAAGCAAACACTTGCTCCCTCGGGGCCAGTGGTGCGACCCCTGCCTAAGGCTGAAGACAGTGCTCCGGAGGCCAGCAGCACTGAGCAGGAGCCATGTCCACGTTCCAATGCCATGCTAGCTGTTAAGCATGGACTGCTCTATGTCTATGGTGGCATGTTTGAAGCTGGTGACCGCCAGGTGACCCTTAGTGACCTCTACTGCCTTGACCTTCACAAGATGGAAGAATGGAAAACTTTGGTGGAGATGGATCCAAGTAAGCTGAGTGGGGTGGGGCCCCATATGGAGTGAGAGTCTTCTGAATGCCTCTGCCCTGCCTTGCAGGGAACCTTGGTCTTAACTCTGGGCTGGGATTCCCTGAAAAGAGCCTGCAGATAAAGAAGGCTCACCTAGCACGTGCCCATGTGCCTTGAATGCTAGAAGGAGCAAAATGCGTAAAAGCACTGGTCACTGGGACCTGGGTCAGGCCTGCTGCGTATGCCTCCCATCTTCCGGGGTCAATGCAGACCAGGCAGGACTTGTCTGCCCTTGGTGGCTGACATTCTGGGGCTGTAGTGCTCTCTCTCCTTGCTCTGAAATCATGACATCCCCCATTTTATCCCAGACTGCTATTGCCTCTCCCTCTTTGTGGGGGCTGACCTGGAACTTGCTCTGTAAACTACATTTGGCCTCAAACTCAGATCCACCTGCCCCTGCCTCTGCCTCTGCCTCCTGAGTTCTGGGATTAAAAGTGTGCCTACCACGCCCAGTTCTGTCATTCCCTTTTTTGAGATTCAAGACTAAACCTGCATGTCTGGGGGAGAGGCCCTGCCCATAGTGCACAGTCTATGCTGTCTTCTGGGACCACTGGGGCTGCAGGGCCCGGGAGGAGCGGCCCCCTCTTAGCTGCATAGCTAGGACAGTAGTGTGTCTGCAGTGGGAGACCACGCAGTGTCTCACTTCCAGGTTGTTTGAGGTCCGAGAGGCGTGTGCTGTTCTATGCATCCTAGGCTTCAGGGCAGGAGAGTTGGGGTTCCTGTCCCAGTTCCTGCGTGGAAGAAGGGGTTCTGTGAGGCGGTGCCAGCTCCTACCATGTGTGCTTCCCCTGGTTCAGGCTGCAGACAGAACCCCATGTTGGCTTTGTTTTGTCAGAATCGCAGGAATGGCTGGAGGAGACAGACTCAGAAGAGGACAGCAGCTCAGATGAAGGGGGTGCTGAGGGAGGAGACGAGGACCAGGACGAGGACAGTGTGGAAGATAGTGCTGACGAGGGAGCAGGTGAGAGCCTTGATGGGATGTGACTGTTCTGTGCTAGTGCTGAAGCCGGCCTGCTTTGACACTGCTGTGTCCAGGGCTGGACTGGGCAGGTTGCCATGCAGTGCACGCTGTCCTGACCCCTCTGTGGACTGCCTGACTGAACATGCTCTTTCTCATTCTTTCTGGGGTGAGAAGATCCACAGCACCCAGAGGTGGCACCTGGGGAGCAGTATGAAGAGTACCTGTCCCGGACTGAGCAGTACTGGCTGAAGCTTGCCCGGAACCACACGGGGCCCGATGCAAAGGAGAAGAAAGTGCTGAAAGTAGCCCAGGCCATGGCAAAAACATTCTTTGATGATGCAGTTCAAGACATTGCACAGGCCAAACAGTAGACTGAGTGATGGCTTCAACATCACTGGCGTCCTTTAAGCCAGACGCGAGGAGGCCCCTGCAGCCTTGGCAGTCTGATGACGGCTTCACTGCCTTCCCAGCAGCCTCTGCCCACACCCAGGGAAGGTTAGAGTGCGGTGTGAATTTGAGAGACCCGTAGGGTGTGTTTCTCTACTAATAAAACTGCTGTGCGCTCTAAGGTCTTCCTTCCTACAGAACAAGGAGATGACCGTTCGGATGAGCTATGTCGTCAAACCGAAGGTCACCGACAGTCCGGCAGTCACCCAGAGTCGCGTGCTTACATCTGTTGTGCTAGTTGCCCCTCTGCCACTTGGCTTTGTGCTGTCGGTCTCATGGTAGAACATTCTGGATGCATGGATCTGCCCAGGGGCTCCACAGCATTGTGGGGGTTTTGTTTTTTTTCCTCTCTCCCTCTTATTTTTAGACATGGACTGTGGTTTTATTTATGTGTATGCGCCAGTGCTGGTACTCATGGAGAGTAGAAGACGGTATCAGGTCTCTGCTGGAGTTACAGATAGATGTGGCATGGGTGCTGAGAATTGAACCTGGGTCTTCTGGAAAGACAGCAAGTGCTTTACCTGGGCCATTGCTCCAGCCCCTCCATTGCAATCTTTTTGAGGAGGAAGTGGTGATACCTCTCTCCTTCTCTTTCTGTTTGGGCACAGGGCTGTCTTCTGTGAGATGATAGGGAGGCTGGAAGGCAAGGATCAACCTTTTGCCACACTGTCATGGGTCTAGTTCCCCAGCACACTGGCCAGTGTCTACTCCACGTCTGAGGCGGGAAGAGTGAGAGTTCCAGGCCAGTCTGGGCTGCATAGACTCGGAAAAGTTCCAAGGAACCAGCTCCTTGTTGGGAAGTATCTGCTGCCTGACCTGGGCTGTGAGCCCACAGGATGAGTGGGTGGCTACCAGCCTGGGCACAAGGCTAAGGGAAGAAGACAGACCGGAACATGGAGCTGTGAGGAGGGAGGGCACACCTAGGCCAGGCAGACCTCAGGGTGGCTCCACAGCCACTGCCACCGTCTCTCAGCAGTGTCCAGTGTCACTGTGGCTACTCTGTCCAGGACGGAGTTGGGGCGTGAGCAGCCCAAGATGCTGGAGCAGGGTCACCCAGACTGGGTGCCACCTGTGCCTTTTTTGCCGCTCCTGGCAGCAGTCTGTGGCCCAGGTTTGGGGTTTGAATATGGTATCCCCAGGAGCAGCTGAGTGTAGCCACCTGATTCATGCCATTAGCTGAGACCGAGGGATTGCTCAAAGTCCCCGGATCTCTGGGGTGTAGAGTTGGATCACAGCAAGGGAACGCCACACAGACTGGAAACTCAGTCATTCTAAGTGTGCTTTTTTTCTTTTTTTTTTTTTAAATGGCTTGACAGTGGTGTTTATTCTGACTTTAAAACTGAACTGCTTCAGGTAGCAAGTCAGTGGTCAGATGAAGGAGAGACACAAAGGAGCCAAGGCTAGATAGCCTTCTTGCTGGAGGACCCAGCTCCGGTCAGATCGTGACAGCCTGACATGCAGAAACCCTTCTGGCGTATCACCCAGAGGAGACACAGGTGTCTAGGGGAGGGATAGCTGTTCTCCATGTGAAGGAGTGGTGAGGCTGCAGTCTTTGAGTGCGAGGTCAGCGTGCCTGCCGCTCAGATCCATGGGCAAAATGAACTAGGTGCTGCTGCTGTCATGAGTAGGTAAGACTGCAGAGCAGAGTACTCCCTGAGGGACTGTCCCTTCTGTTTCTCCAAGGCACTCAGCATTCAGTCACTAGGGTCTGACCAGCATCTTTGGTACTGTAGTCTACAGTGGGAACCCAGGGAGCCGTTAGCACACAGGTGGCCGCTGTACAAGGGCTGGAGACAGCTAGGGCCTCTCTGAGCTCCATGCATCCTGGTCTCAGTTGCCAGGGCTTGATAGTCTGCCCAGAGGCAGGAGGCAGAAGTACTGGGCCATGTCACAGAATTGAGGGAGATGGGGTGACCCTTTTTGATGGGAATGGGGCTCAGACTGTTCTTCCTGTCCCGTACCCTCCTGCCCACAAAGGTGGAGTGTGTCACGAGAGAGTCAAGCACCTGTGCTCCCATCTGGTGCTGTGTTCAAACGAGACACTGGGGCAGGGTGTCCTGCTGGGGTTCCTGTTCCAGACTGGGAGGAACTGGGTGCTAGAAGCTCCACCCCCCATGCGTCTGTGGCAGTGGGGGCTTCAGGAAGGTGGTTTTGTAATGAAATGAGACAAGCTTCCTGTGGTTTCAAAGGAGTTTTATTAAGTAAAAGAGCAGAGAATTTTAAATCTGAGCATCCCTTGCTTCAGGTGTGGGATCTGATTTAAAGTTACATTCATTAGAGAGGATTTATTTCCAGTTTTTGATTAACCAAGCTGTTTCCAACTAAAGAGGGCAAGACGAGCAGCCCCTGGCCAGCGAGAGAACTCAGTGGCCGGCCCCTCATCTGCAAAGCAGTCAGTCGCGTTAGTGAGTGGTTTACATGCACCAAGAGAAAGAAGATCAGAAAAGGGTAAAGCAGATGAAGAGTCTACACCAGAATCGTGGCCATGTGAAGCTCAGCACAGTCCTCGGGTCATCTGGTGGCTTTTCTCTGGGAGTGGCGGATGGCGCCATCGGCCTCCAGCTAGAGCATCCAGGATTGGCCTGGGGAAGGGAGGGCTGACCTGTGGGCAGCAGCGGGGTCAGGAGTGCCACCCCAGCGAGCCACTGAGCGCGAGGGTGTTGTCTGTGGGCCTGCTTCCAGCTGTTGGCCCTGGCCGCTACGGCTCTGGGCTTGTGCGACTACAGCTGCTCCCAGTGGGGCCGTGCACAGGCTGGTGGGTCTCGAGAACGGGGACTTGCCAGGCATTGGGCCTCATGACGGAGGGATGGTGCTGCACACCACCTGATGCTACTCCCCCTGTGCCGAGTGTCTGCTCACCCACCCTGGATAGTAGTGTCTGCCTGTGGGAAGAATGGTCTGTGAGAGCCATTTGTTGGAGGTGAGTTGGTGGGATATCCCTACTTAAAATGAATGATGGCCCTAAGTGGGCGAGAACAGAGCCCCTTCGGTGGACAAGGTTGAACTGTGCCCCCCACATGTGCACAGGGATGGGGGTGGGTGTTGCAGTAAGCCTGCTGTGCCCTTAGGACATAGGACCCTCAACAGCCTCAGACACCGACCGCCCTTGGAGCAACAGCTCTGGTGTTGGGCTGATCATCACCAAAACTGAGTCGAGGTCACCAAGGTGGACAGAAAGCAGCATGCTGGCATGCACTGTCAACAGGGAAGGGGCTAGTATCCAGCTGAGACCCACCTGTGGCTGGGTGGAGGACAAAGGCAGGATGAGTCCGTGAGGCGCTTACCCTATAAACAGGTGGTCTGCATCTTGACCTGTGGTCTGGGGTGGATAGGCTACAGGCCAGCCCAGGAGTGAGGTAGTTGTGAGGTGGCTGGCTGCTTTGCCTTTTCTGTCAACCTTGGAAAACCCTTGACCTGTGTCCCCACAGCTCAGCTCCCGTGAGATGTGCTCCCTCTCCACCTTGATGTAGTCTCAGTATTTGAGATTTAGGAAGGAGCTGAGCCAAAGGAGACTACCCAATATGCATGTCAGCCTTGGCCACACGGGGGGCGGGGTGAAGAAGTAGACTCCAGGAGCAGCATCTGCTGTAGTCTGGAGGGCGCTCAGCTGCAGGAAGACTGCCAGTGCCCTTGAGGGGCTTCCCATCTGCTCCGTAACCTGTTCGCATGCTGCCATGCAGGCTGTGTCTAGCTCCTCGGGAAGGGAGGGCTTGGCCTTGTGGGCATGTTCCCTGCATTCACCTGGAATGTAGCTTAGCTGGTTTGTTTGTTAATTTCAAGAAAAACAGCTATACTTTTTCTTCTGTAAAGGCCGAGGTACATAGGACACAGTTCTTGGCACTTGGGGACACTTGATTGTCCTGGTCTGTGCTTGACCTGCAGCTGGACCTCAGCGAGGCAGCAGAGCTCAATCGGCATGCTCACCCACTGCAGTGGTGAAGTAATGGCGCAGGGCTCTCTGGTGTCAAGAGTGGCCTGTGTGGGTGTCAGCTGACCACAAGAGGTGGAGACATGCTGGAATCTAGTAGGTTCTTTGTGCTAAGTTTCCAGGACCGGAGACTACAATAGCGGGAACACAAAAGCAGGAATAGCCAGCAAAACTGAACTTAAACGGGAAGAGAAAGCAGCATTCCACATCCTATTGAGGAAATGTTACAGAAGGGAAGGAATAAGCAATTAAGAGACCTTTGGAGCAGGACAGGTGCAGATGTATGACAGACCATGCCTGACCTCTGTGCTGGGGTTACTGCCTGGAAGACCCATCTAGCCATTCAAGATCTTTGGAGGGCAACCAAGACTCAAACCAGAAAAGACAACACCCCAAAACCTCATCTCCCTGGACGTTCATCATTCATGCTGTGGCTGGGCCTGAGCCCACTCTGTGGGCTCCCAGCAGTGTCTTCAGTCTGCCTGAGGGTGGCCCTGTGATCTGTCTAAACTGGACCAGTTTGGCCAGTGAGCAGGAGCAAACTGGAACTGGGGTGTGTGACTGCCTTCTGCTTGCCCTGGGTACCGACCTGGCCTGAGGTGGCCATAGGCTGTGGTTCCAGGATTAGTATGGGAGGGAGGAGCCTGATGTCAGCAGGTGCTTGTAGTTCAAAGCAGAGACTTTCATGGAAAGCAGTCTGCTCTCTGTGATCCCTGAGATTCTGGGCATGACCCTTGCATTGTGGTAGCTGTGTGGAATTCTGACCACCACCATCATGACCAGATATCCTGGGCTCTGTGCTGCTGCCTGGTCTGGGCCTCTGGGACTCCTGGAACTTAACCTTGCTGCGCCTGTACTCTCTGTGCTCTATGTGCCAGCATGAGTCTTCAGTGTGCAGGGCTCTGCTCCGCAGCCGCAACCATGCTGCAGGCGCCCAGGGGCTCAAGTGTCTTCCCCTCCTCCAGGAAGAATTTCTCTCCACGCTGGAAGTGTGTCTTCTGAAGGTGGGCTGGACCTTAGTTAAAACTCATTGCATGCTGTGTGCCCTGGGAACCAGAGTGACACTCTGCTCTGTCCCCACAGCCACATCCTCTTGCTCAACATGCTGAGTCTACTACACCTTCAGAGAGGAGGCAGGCTCTGCAGACAGGAGAGCAGTAGCCACAGGCTGCAGTTAGGTGTCTCCTGAAGGTCAGCTCACCCGAGCCCCTAAGACCCAATGTGTGTCTCAGCTTCCATCCCTTCTAGAATCCACCAGGACTGGTGGAGAAGTGACTTTGTGCTGCATGCACCGCAGGCTGCCAGTGAGTGTCGGGCTGCAGATTTGGTTCTACATTAACATCACTTGTAGCAAAGAGCAGATGAGCGCTGTCCCGTGAGAGCCTCTCAGGCACGTTTGGGCTGCGCTTTGCCCATGTATCAAGGCATGCGAACAAATATACCACCGACATGAGCCGGCACCCTTCTGGGTTGTGCAGCTTCTGGGATGCGCCTTGGGCCTCTTGTCTCTGCAGGCTGAATTACAATTCACAGAGCCCAGTATGGATGGCTCTCATCGCTGCACAGAGCAGGAAATCTTTATTTGGTTCACACCAGATCTGCAGCAACCACTTGATATTTAAAAAGGTGAATGGAAAAGTAAGCTGTACAAAAAGACGGAACCCTTTAGAAACACCAGAGATGCATGGGGTCCCCTGCTGAGCCTCTCCCCTGCCTTGACCCCCAATCCAAACTAGCCTGGGGGAAGGGACAGGCAGTGGGTGGGGAACGGAAACAATAAAGCTGAGTGTCGCTGGAACATGCTCTAATCTGTAGTTTATTTCTGGTTAAAAATATAGCAATCCAGTGCACTGTAGTAAAGAAATCTGCTCGAAAGGTAGCAGAGAACAGCTGAACACGAGCAAAGCAAGGCAGAGTCCATAAGACAGACGGGCTGCACCCAAGAAGACTGACGGAGCCATGGGTGCCAGGCGAGCTGGCATCCCTTGTTCGTTTGTTTGGATGAGGGAACAACCCTGGTAGAGAAGGCAGAGACATGAGGAACCTGTTGTTTGACTGAAACAAGTTACATTGTACATCCGGGGAGTGCTGGGTATGCGACAGTCTCCAGGACATTCAAGCCACTGGCTTCAACCACATTCCTGTCCCGGGACCAGACTCGCTCTGGAGTAGCACTGAGGCATCTGGAGGGAATATGCATATCTGTTAGGGGTAGTCGAGGCAGGCACAGTGCAAAGATGTGAGACCCCGTGGAGGTCAGTGAGAGGTGACGTCCTCCATGGGGCGTCACTGCCAGGGACACGGAAGCCTGAATATACATCCTGCATACTAGGTGCAAATGCCACGTGCTCAGCCCAGGCGTGCTGTCAGGCTGTCCGGGGCATGTGGGCCATAGACCCTGGGTATCAGGGCTCGGATGTGCCTGGCCAGATCAGGGTCAGCCCTGGATGTCTGCAGCATGGCCTCCCTGGGTCTGGAGGGAGGATGACTGGACAGGGCCAACAGTGAGTGAGCGGAGGACAGCAGGGAACAGAATTGGCTGTAAGACTCAGTGTGGGGAGGCAGCCTCCTTAGGAGGGCCGTGGGGCAGTGCCGAGAAGAGGGATCATGGTCTGTTCTGGGAAGAAGAGCAGGGGCTTCCCTCTCCCTCCACAGGTACACAGCACAGACTCCACAGAGACAGATGCCGGGACACTCTGTCCCTGGGCCTGGGCCGGGCCGCGCTCCAGCAGCTACTCCAGACAGGAGGGCAGAGCCGCTCGCCCTCCACAGCTGCACCGCCAAGCTGCCCTTCCCCTCCCCCTCCCCCTCCCCCGGGTAGCCAGGCACCCTTGAGAAGGTGCCTCCTCTTGCTGCCACCTTCCACCCGGCAGGAAACATGAAGATCCAGATCGTTTGGCCACTGGTTTGCCGGGACCCTTTCACACCGAGCTGGAGGGTGGCATGCCGGCCGCCTCCTGCCATGCCACACAGCATCGTGCTATACAAGCAAAGAATTTTGGCTAAAATCCAAAAAACATTACCCAGAAAAAAAGGCAAACTGTGAGTGATACCCAATCATGTTCTTCTGTGGAAAGACAGGAGTTGTGGGCTGTCCAAGTCAGGCTTTCCCTTTCTGTCTTGCTTTTAATGTCCCTTTTGTGCATCACCGCTTCCGTGGTCACAACAATCTTGTCAGATGAAAAAGTTAATAAACAAAATGGCGACTCCAATGTTGAGCAAGATCACCATGACGACCAAGATGGGAGCTGAGCCCTGGAACAGAGAGGACAGGTGATTGGAGAGTCGCTTACTCAAGGCAGGGCTCACCCTCCTGCAGAGCCACTCACTGCGTCCGCGGGCTGGGTACACCGATCTTTCTCACGAGCCTGCTATGCTCCCTTTCATTCCTGCTTGAAGACCTACTTGCCGCAGGCTGCTCTCTTAACAGGACTTAACAAGCACCCAGCACCTAGCGTTTCCCAGCACTTCCTGAAGCCCATAGCTCTGTCTTTCTCAGTGCAGCTCACTCGTCCCCATCACAGCCACTGCCTCCGAGGGCCCAAGACACCTGCCTGGCAGGCCGCCCGCACACGCACCTTGCCTTGTCCCAGCTCCCAGGGGCAGACTTTGCACGCAGTGCAGGAGGAGGAAGCTCCACAGTCCTATCATAATGAAGGCTTTGCATCTGCCCTTGACAACCAGCAGCCCAGAAAGGAGTACATGGCTTTTATAGAACAAGAAGTTAGCTCAGCAAGACTGCAGTGCAGGCACCTGAGAGCCTTCCTCCTCATTCCTTGCTCTACACCCCAGAGTGACCTCAAACTTGATCCTCCTGTCTCAGCCTTTTGAATGCTGGGGTTATAGGTGTGCACAACATGCTTAGTTAAAGAGGGGGCTTCCTGTATGCGTGTGCTTGTGTGTACATGTGCACACGCATGCGCTACCTCCACAGCCAAAGCGTGGGCTTTTAAAAAATACCCTGGGGACTAGCCAAAGGAGAAAGATCCAAGTAGCCAGTCCTGCCTGGGCCCAGGACCCCAGCGTCCCAGCGCATTGTTCTGTTCCACCCTACTCCAGAGCGGATGGAGACGTGGGCTCTGACTGGCAGAAGGGAAGAAGTGGGCCTCCAGGCCTTGATTTCACCAGGGCAGAGTCACCTCTGAACTCCGGTACTTTTATGGCATGAACTTAGCGGTGTCTGTGTTATCTGGGCTGAGCCAGCCTTGCAGGGAAGTGGAAAGGGCCTTTTACAGCAGAGTTGGTCGAGGGTTGTGTCCTGCCCCCCGATGCCAACCCTGGAATAAAGCCCACTTCTCACCCTTCTGAACTAGTCTGTCCAGCCCCAGACCCATGGGTATGCCAAAGGACAGAGCTGTGGCTTGCAGCAGGATAGCTCTGGGACCAGACCCATCTCACCTAGAGTTTGCCCACCACCAAAGCTACCACAGATCGTCTGCTGTTGCTACAAGCATGCGAAGTCTAGAGCAGGGACTTATGTTCTGCCCATCACTTCAGAGGGGTGTGGGGCTCCTGAGGCCTTGTAAGGTGTAGAGAGGACCAGAGTTCACCATGGCCAGGACTCTGATGAGCCAGAGCCCAGAGGCTTTCCTACCCATCCACCACTACCAGACAACTTGGAGAATGTGGTGATGTCACCAGCCGGGGCCACCCTCCCTGACCAGGACACAGGGCAGGCCATACTGTATAGAGCTCCGCACTGGAGGGAACACACAGGTCTTGAGATGGCTGGCAGCCAACCTTCCAGAGCCAGTTATGGTCACCATTGAACATAGGCAGGGGTAACCTCCCATCTGCCATTAAGCCTGTGCTCCCCCTGTGGGTTACCTAACCTCTCAGGCCTGTAGGGCAGTGTGGCACTCTGCCTGCTTTCTCAGGAAGTTGGGCCCACAACACGGGGCTGGAGTCTCTTTGATTTCTCTCCTTAAAGTGAGGGTGGCCTTGGGCAGTGAGAGACTGTCCCAGACCACTCACCCCAGCTGGAAACCCTAGACAACTACCCTGAACCGTAAGCTCTCAACCACCCTAGGGAACTTTGGGCATTTATTTTGCTTGTGTGAATGTTCATGTGCATGCGTGTGTAGGTGTACATGTATACACGTTGAAGTCAGAGGACAACGGACAACCCCAAGTTTCTTCAGGAACCTCCCGCCTTGTTTTATCTGGACATAGACATTCACTGGCTTGGAACTCACCACGTAGGCTAGCCCAACTGGCCACAGAGAATCTACCTGTCTCTGCCTCTCCAGTACTGGAGTTATAAGCATGTGGCACTGTGGCTGTTGTTTTTTTTAAATTTAAAAAAAAATTGGTTTCAGGGATCAAACTCAATGTCCTCAGGTTTGCACAGCAATTAATTTACACCGTGCTCTCAAAAGATAGCCTTACTTTGCAGCCCAGGCTTGGTTTGACCTCGTGGTGCTCCTCCTGTACTAGGCTCTGGAGTGATGGGGTTATGGGTGTGGCTAAAACTTTGCCTGTCCTTTTCAGTGGTGCTGGGGATCGAACCTAGGGCTTCGTGTACACCGGGCAAGTTCACTCTACCATTGAGATGCATTCCCAGCTTTGTCTTAAAGTACCAGAAAAAGCCAACATAGTTAAGAGGGCTAAATATAGAACTACTCCTGTGCCTCCCACCCCTGCCCACTGCTGTGCTGTTCCTGAAATAGCCACACACGCCACATGCCCACAACCGCGCAGCAGGCTGTGTGCGGGCAGGGCGAGGCCCGAGCTAGTGCTGTGGTCCCAGCAGCAGCCAGAGCGGAGGAGACGTTTCAGGACTGGAGCTGTGAGGACAGATAATCAGTGGTTTCAGGGAGAACCAGTGGCCTGTGAAGCCTCTCACCTACGGCAAGTGACTTCTGGGACTGTGGGATGAAGCCATAGCACCCCAAGGCCCTTGAGATGGACCCTGACCCCTGCTGCAGCAGCAGTGAGAACCTTGCAGTGTCCCTCTGGGACTGCGCAGGTGCGCGCCCCACCCCAGTCACGAATGTCACAGAGCACTCCTGTGAGGAACCCCTTGCAACCTTCACACACACAACCGGACGCTCAGAAATCCAGTTTGTCACATAAAGCATGGTCTTCTGTGCCACGGCAGGCGAATGGGGTCTGCCGCAGCCACTGGTGTTACCAGTATCCCTTCCAGCTGCCTTCTGTCACAGAGCCAGCTTAGAGGTTCCCCTTAAATGTCCCCAGCCCTGTCTGGCCCAGGGGAGGCTGCTGTTTCCTTCATAAGGCTCATCCTGGAACAGGGAGAGGAGACTAGGGAGTATCTGGCCAGGCAGAGTTGCTCCTGGGCTCCAGTAAAGGGACTCGTGTAGGAGTCTGACCTACACCTCATGGGATATGGTAATCCTCCAAAGGCCATGGAGCCAGGAACCTCAATGCTGTGGATTCCTAACAACTTCCTGCTGTTTGAATAACCACTGCCCCACAGAAAGTGAGGCCTTGGAGCCTGGCTGCAGGCAGGGCAGGGCTGCGGGGTTCTATCCTGTTGTCTCATGTGTCATCAACTTCCAAGAGCGTCAACTCCTTGGAGCTGAAGCCTTACCAGTTACAGCATCCGGAACAAATGCTCAGAAGAGAAAAGGCGTCTGGACAGAGGAGGCTTGGCCCCACTCCGGCCCAGATCCAGAACACAAGCCACTGACAGCTACAGGTCTGCATGAGTCAGGGGCAGGTTCCCCCGCAGGAGCTTTCATGGTCACCCCTGCTGCTTCTAAAGGGTTGAGCCTAGGAGGTGCCTTCTCAAGGGTCGGTCTAAAGTAAATGCCTCTACAGAACAGTATCTCCGCTTCCTATAGACACCCACAATCCCTGGAGAGGAAATCCACAGAAAGAGTAACCAGGAGGTGGCCCTGGGTCCCACTGCCTCTGCCCAGCAAGGGGTAGACACCACTTACTGTGCTGGACTTGAGCTCATCTCCAGTCTCCTCGTCAGATTCGAGTGCAACAGGCAGGGACTTCTGGGGTGGGGAGAAGGTCAAGTCCCAACGCAGCAGACGGGGCTCGGGCCGGTCCCCCAGCCGCAGGCTCTCTAGTTTCTGCACCGTGGGCTCTGCAGAGGAGGCTGGCCTGAGGTTCTCCTTGTTCTGGGATTTGGACCTCAGTCTCTGCAGCCCGAAGCTCCGGTCCTCAGAGCGCCGGTCTCCCGCAGCACCCCGACTGTGACGCCGCCTCTGCGGGTGCGCGTCCTGTGGACAGGCATCCATCCTCAGCAAGGGCTTCATCTCCAGCTTGTAGTTACTCAGCTGCTCCTCATCCGGCTCCGGCAGCTTGGGGCCCCCAGAGCAGGGATTGCCTGCCCGGTGGTGAGAAGTCCATGAGAACGTGGTGGGGGACTCCGTCCGCCGCTCCCGGGGCTTGGGGTTTCCAGGCTGCTTGTGGCCTGAGCCCCGGGCGCGGAAGTCCTCAGTGGGCTGGCCGCTGCGCAGGGCACCACTGCGGACACCCCTCGAGGCCCCAGCCTTCTCCTCGCCCCAGCTGTTGCGGGCATAGTCCCCTCCGCGGCTCTCAAGGAGCATCTGGATGTCCCCGCTTCGCTCCTCATCCACCGAGACCTGCCTGGAGAAGTGGGCCATCTTGTTCCTGGAGGCAGGAGCTGGCGGAGGGGTGGCTGTGGGGCTGGCGGGGAAGCTGTGCAGGGGGCTGTCATCAGGGGTCAGATCAGAAGGGGTAGTGCCCTTGCGGTACAGCTCGGGGCTCTCCTGCTGCAGGGGTGTCCCGGTGGAGAGCACCTCAATGTCATCGCAGGACATCTGGTGCTTTGGCCTCTGGTACTCAAGCCCTTGGGTGGGAGACAAAAGCACACGGGGTTACGTGGAGCCCTTTGTAGAGGTGAAATGGGTCACCCAGCAAGGATAACTGGCAGGACCTTAGAGCCGGCGCATCTCCGGCCACTAGAGTTCCTTGGCTGGATGTCAGGAAAGTCAGGCACGAGCCTACAGGTGGCCCTGTGGCCTTCCTCACACGGTTGGTGAGGCCGCCTGCCCATTAGACCTGTTCCTTAGAGCGAGGCTCGTGCCTCGCTCTATCACCGCAGAGGTCGCTCTCAGCTAAAATTAGCCATGAAGCACGTGCTGTCCCTGGAAGACCATTATGAAGACCAAGAAGGAACCTGGGGAATCCGCAGCCTAATCCCAGGGCCTTCACTCCTGCCTGTGTCCCAGGCATCTGCATGGGCTTTAGGGATGTGGTATCAGCTCTAGTGCCCTGGGTACTGTCCCAACCCATCTTGCACCTCCCCCTTCCAGCCCCGTGGCCTCAGGCAGTCTCAAAGACACTGGCACTAGGGTCTTCCAGAAGCAGCCATCCCAGGGGGGTAGTCCTGCTGCCCCTAGCTGAGACACTTTGGTAATGTTTTTAGAACCGGCAATAGCTTGTGCCCCAGGACCTGTTTTAGAAGTCAGTTCTGCCAGTCTTCATAAGACCTTGGGGCAGTCAGTTGTCCTTGGGAGTCTTAGTTTTACAGTTGCTAGCCTTGAGGACCCAGGGAGGGGGACACAGCCCCTAGCCGCCTTCCATCAAGGCCCCACCGGCTGCCCATGAATTCTAGGAAATGCCCTGACGTGGGGGAGCGAATCCTGAAAGGGCTTTAAAAGCACCTGGCTCTTAACACGATGCTGGAGAGGTGGGGCCATGGCAGCCTCCCGGGCAGCAGGCAATGCCAGAAACCACAGAGAGCAAGAGGCGGGAAAGGGTCCTGCCTCAGCCAAGTCCCAGGGTCTGGGCCCGTCCCAGTCAGGGGGCAGCTGAGGTGCTGCCAGTTGAAGGCCTCCCTCACATACGAGGCATAAGGCAACACAACTAGCCTCTCGACATCTGGTAGTCAAAGTCCACAGTCCAGCCGTGGGCCGGGCTAGCTCCTCTGGGCTTCTCCCAGGCTCCTCAGAGCATCTGGTGGACAAATCTCTCAGTCACCATTCTGCACACACGAACGCCTCAGACAGTATTGAGTCCCCAACCAAAGTCCCTAGAGGCAGTACAGTACGACCAGGAAGGAGCCTGGGGAGCCATGAGAATTATTAGCATATTCTACATGTGGCTCACCTGGCTTGGGGTCAGTCAGGTGCCTAGCAGTCTGAATGTGTGGCCTGTAGCCCACCGACTTGGACAAGAACCACCTCAGTCTGACTTACTGGGTCTTCCACTGGGGACCTGGGCTTTCTCTGATTTCCTCTTTAAGATGGGAGCCGCTGGGTGAGAGCAGACAATTGTAGGACCCCCCCGCCCCCCGCAAACACACACAGCAAACACCTGAGAGAAGGGCTGGCAGCCATGGGATAGGAGGGACACCAGAGTGGTTCCCAGGCACAGCCAAGATGGAGGTAAGACTGTCACCTGACCTGCTGACTCAGCACCAGCTGTGTGAGCTTTGCGCCTCAGCCTGGGTCCAGAGGCCCCTTCCCTGTGTGAGAAGATAGGCTGGGCGTGGCACGCCCTGGTCCCATAGCCTCATTCAGCTTCTGCTTTCACCCTTGCACATGAGGCCAGGAGCAGACAGGAGGGACCGTGACCTCCAGGCTCTGTGGGACCAGGATGTTTCCCAGGGAAGCTGGAAGAATGCACGTTGGAGCCTGACACTCTGAGGCTGGATGGGCACAGCACGGCCCCAGGACAGCTGGCTGTCCCACACTGCAGGCTGTGAGCCTCGCACGTCTCCCAGAGGGAAGGGCAGTGACTTCTGCAGGATGCAGCACAAGCTTCCCAATGGAGAGCCTCCAGCCTGGCAGCCACTGGCTGCCCATGGACATCTGCACTGCACTGCGTGTGCATTAAGATTAAACAAAACTCAGCACAGAGGAGGCGAAGGCAGGACTGCCAAGGGCCAGCTTGAGCTACGAAATACGATCTGGTACTAGAAACAAGTAATGAAAATTATTAAATAAGACCAGATTCAGTTCTCCAGTCACCCTTGCTACAGAGGCCACTGAAGATGGCTATAGATGACACTAGGGACCCAGAAGAGGAGAGGCAGTGTCCACCGCCCCCCCAAAGCCCACACACGTCCACACATGTGTTTGCTGTATCAGCTTCAGCAAGGAGGTTCATTGGTAAGGCATCAGCTCAGGGTGACAATCAGTCCCAGGTGGCCATCAAGAGCCTGCCTAGGGCCCCGCCCCTCAGAGCCACCAGCCCAGGCAGAACTCACCGTTTTCCCTGTGCTGGAAGGAAGGCGAGAACTCTTTGGCAGTGATCCTGGCGATCCGAGCTTCCTCCTGGGCCTTTTGAGCCGCCGTGAGTGCTGCCTCAGCCTTAGCCCGTGAGTGGGAAGTCCTGGGGGAGACAGGAGGCAAAGGGTGTCTACTCTCGGATCCTGCTCGTTCATTTAGTCACTCAGCAAACATCTCTGGCCATCAACCAACCAGCTTTAGTGCAGCAGCTTCTGAAGAAAGTGTGGCGTATTTCTTTTTCATTTCTACTTCATGTTACGGGTGCTTTGTGCCTGTGTGTCTGTGTATGGTGTGTGTATTGCGCCAACAGAGGCCAGAAGAGGGCAGCAGATCCCCCAGGACTGGAGCCGTCCGGCGGGTGCCGGGAATTGAGCCTGCTCCTCTGCAGAGGGCAGCGCTTGCTGAGATGCCACTTGCTGAGCCACTGAGATGCCCCTACATCCCATTTTGCAAAAGATGGTATTTTTACTTACATGTGTGTCTGTGTGAGCATATGCCACATGTCGGGGAGGGCCCCGGAGGATAGAACATGGTGTCAGATCCCCTGGGGCTGGAGTTGCAGGTAGAATACACATTCTTAAGCAGCCCTAAGACACGTATTTTGTCAACAAACACCCCCCACTGTGGAAGCCTAAGCTGGGCAGTCGCCATCCCAGAGTGGAACCAGTGATGGTCACCAATGGGCCCGCTACATGTGTTGTCCCGTAAGCTCCAGTCCTGGGCGGGGGTGGGGAGGCCCCTGTTCCGGCAGAGAACAAGGACACCTCACGGACACGGTGGGTCACCTCTGGCTCTGCCTGTGCTGAGCCCCTGCAGCTGAGTCTCACAATTGCCACCCTGCCCTTGTAGGAGCAGAGACTGTAAGTCTCCGTAAGTTCATGACAGGCTGGGGTGCTCCTCATCGGCTCCTTCCTCCGAGCACGTCAGCTCTAGAACTGCACCACGCCACACATGAAAGCCACCCCCTCAGCCCTGGAAACAGCAGTCCCTCCCTCCCGCCCGAGACAGAGGTGGCATCTCCTCAGTCTCCTGCCTGTGGTCCAGGTAACTGCAAGAGCAGGCGATGGGGGGCAGTGGCTTTCAATGGGAGAGGCTGGAGGTCCAAAGTTAGGGTGCCATCGGGGAAAGACCCACTTCCTGGTTCACAGACGGCATCTTGCGGCTGTGTCCTTGAAGGAAGAGAAGACGGCTCCCGTGCTTCGTCCTAAAGGGCACTAACCCCATTGATTTACTATTTCCATACACGGGCTCCCAGCCTGAGCACACGGGGACTGAGTTCTTCATGCAGCACTCCCGAGACAGTCTTCACCCAGCAGCCGGTTCCCAGGTCCCACATCACCCATCACTCCCAAAGCCCTCACGGTGTTGGCAGCTTTGAGCCTCACTTTTCAAATGACTGTATCAGAAGAAAATGTGCCACCCAGATACAAGGGTGGAAGCCCAAGCCACATGTGTGACCAGGAAGGGAAGCAGGCTGCCAGGGTGCCTGGTCCAGACCCCAGGCTCTCCTCTCAAACGGCTCCTCGGGCATTGTGACCTCTTATTCTGTGCTGTACACCAGGGAGCCAGCCAAGGGGTCATGAAAACCCAACATGCTAGCAGTGTTGATAGTTCATGGTTAGTAATGTTAATACAATTCTATCCCTCGAAGCACTTTCGTTCCTAGAAGCGGGGAAAAGACATTTGCTTCTCAGTAGAGCCGTAAACTCATTCCTCAGGAATGTAAGATGAAAACTACCCCTTCTAGAATAATTCTTGGGTATCTGATATTTGTCATTAGGACAGAGATGGACCCACGAACACAGCTCAAATCAACACCTGATTTATCACTGACAGTGGATCAGCTTAAGATCATGGCTGCAGGCTGCAGGCCTCTTTTGCAGAAACTGCCAGGGGAGCTCGGAGGACAGCCTGCGTCCCCTAGATAGGGCCCCTCCATCCCGTTCTGGATCCCAGCATGGCTCGTGGCACTCTGAAAACGTCCTCCCTGAGAATCTGTGTGACCCTAGAAACTGTTTCAAAATCTCTGCAAGGTTCCTCAGCTCCAACAGAGGGTCTGCAATGTCTCGGTGCAGAACACAGCCCTGACAGACAGCAGCTGCTAACCTGCAGTGACCTGGGGAGCAGGGGATAGTGTGCACCCCAAGCCCACAGATGGACACTGGGTGCTGCGCCTGCTCTGCTCAGATGCGGCTTCTCAGTGGCTGTCGGGTAACACCACCACTCACAGGCCCGTTTTCCCTTCCATGCTCATGGTGGTGTCCTGGCAAGTTCCCAACATCCCTTAGGGGCTGTGCTTGGTTCCCATGTCTTCACTTAGTAAAAATACCATTAATTCACCAACCTTGTATGTATATTTACATATGTATGTCACAGGTATACAAATAGAATATACTGTGCCAACCTGAAAATAAAATCAATCAAGACTCCAACACGCAAAGGTTCATTTTAAACAGGACTTGCAGGACCCAGCCCTGAGAGGTCCTCTAAGGGATGGCACCTCCAGAGGGGGTTCCAGCTGTCCTCGGTTCATACCTGTAAGGTCTGGCTGCGGTGTCGCAGACGGGACACCCTCAGCCTCTGAAGGGCTCCCCTGCACTCAGCACTGCTTGCTGGGCCCTCTACCTGGTTGTACCCACAACTCCTTCTGCACGGTTACCCTGTGTGTGCGCATAGTCGTACCTGTGGCCCTCACCATATGCTCAGACACCAAGAGAAGAGGCGGCAACTAAAAGCCCAGAACAACATGATCCAGGACTCAGGGACCCATCCTGGAGAGAGAAACCAAGATGCACCAGAAGCCAGGTCCAGCCAGTCATCCTTCAGAGGGAAGAGTGAGGAGTTAACAGCAGGAAGTGGGGGGGGATGGGCATCCAGGGAGACTTAGGGACCAAGGGGCAGCCAGCAGGTAATGTGAACTCATGCCATTAAAAGAGGTAGGGCCGAGCACGGTGGTGCACGCCTGCAGAGCTATCACATAAACATGTAGGAAGCTGAGGCAGGAGGATCACTGGGTTAGTCTATCACTCTATCTTGGAAAGAGAAAAGGAGAAGAGTGGATGAGCAGAGAATCTGGGGCAGCGGTTTCCTCTAGACTTCCTGGCTCTCTCTGGCATTTCTCCATCTTCTTGCCATGAGCCAGATTCACCATGGATGCTTGGACACTTAGGTCACACCCAGGGGGCCCAGGCAGGCCCCTGGGGACCACAGAGCGACAGCACCACTAATCTCTACTGGACGCAGGAGCTCACATGTGCCCTTGGGTCCACTGGCAACAGACGCTGGGGCTCCTCCAGATGTGGTCCCCAGGCTTCACCGAGTCTCCGGGAGGGCCGGGTTCATCAAGATAGCTTTGTGACGTTAGGGCTCTCTTTGCTTCCTGGAAGCCCACCCCATCACCCACTGTGCACGTCTCCCACGGGCCTGGCTTATTACACCTCTCTCCTGAAAACCCTGGAAGGTCTCCTCCCCCAATCTTTAATGCCCTCTGCCCCTCTGCGCTCAGCCCCACGTGCCCTGCTGCAGAACACACCCTGAAGAGCTGCTCTGAATGGCTGTCCCCACAGATCAGCACGGTCTACGGAGGAGCAAGGGCTGTGCCGGGCAAGACAAATACCAGGTGGCAGGCAGGGCCACACAGGTCTGTCCTTCAGGAGGGCAGCTCAGCTTGACAGTTCCCTTAGCCTCCTCTCTGCCCCCACACTTCCCCGTTCCCCACCACCATGATTTCTTTTTTTTTTTTTTAAAGGCAGGGTGTCACTCTTTAGCCCAGGCAAGCCTTGAATTCATAATTCTCCTGCCTCGGCCTCTCTGGTGCTCGAATGTGTCACCTTGGGCTTCCACTTGACTGTAAATGTGGTTTTCCTTTATACTTCTAAGAACAGCCTCAAACTACAGTGGTCAAGTTTGTGTGGCACAGGTTGGGTCATGGCCCTGGTAGACATATTATGGCCCTGTCCCAGGTATTGTGGCTGTGACCACGATACTCAGGGAGGGCGAGGCCACCAGGATGGGCCCTAGTCCAGTATACTGGCCTAGAGAGAAAACCTGAACATAGAGGGAGAACCCCATGAAGATACTGGGCCTACCACCATCTTGAAAAGGATGGAGGCAGGACCGGGCTCTCTCTCACAGTCTGGCATGGAGCCAGCACCAACACCTTGATCTTGGACTCTTGTTTCCAGCATGACGGAACAGTCAAACCCCAAGTTGGTAGTGCTTCAAGGTGGCAGCCCTGAGAAGCAGTGTGTGATGGGGCTGTGTCCACACATGGTCCATCCATCTAAAGCCACTGTCGTGGTGAAGTAACACGTGGTCCTGGTGGCTCAGGGATGCTGAGCAAAGAAGAATATCTCCTCACTTTCCCTCAGGAAAGCCAGGTTCCTGGAGACTCTACTGGAAGTCCCCAGCCCTACAGCAAGTTTCTCTCCCTGGGCTGTGGTTGTCAAGGCAACCTCACCTCTTCCAGGGAGGCTACTGGGGAGGGACCATGCCCAGGCAAGGTGCCTTCAGGCCCTGTCCCCCTACAAGTTCCCACTGGGGACCAGCCTAGACCATCTGACTCTCAGACAAGCACTCAGAGACCGGGCCAGGGTTTGTCAGGCCCTGTGACAGGCTATTACCTCTTGGCTTTTATTCTGACAAGCACGGAGACTCTGGGCAGCACCAGGCATTGTACACAAGAATGGCGGGACCATGGTGCTTACGTCACAACCAAGGAGACTCAGGCTAGCTCTCTCCTCCAATAACTGCACAGCCTTTCTGCTGATAGGGTGCTACAGACTGCTGTGGAGCTCCTAGCACAAGCCTTGGGTACTTTCAGGGCTGGGCACAGGGCCCAGGTGGCACACACACCACAATCATGCTCCCTCAGGAGCCGACTGCTCACGGTGTCCACACATGGAAATTGGTAGGGGTGTCTCCTGCAACCTGCACGCCAGGGACCACAAGAAGAGGCTGATGAACAGACCCACCCACACCCAACAGGGCTGGAAGGTTGCCAGGCACCCGCAGCTCACAGCTCCTCTCCCTCACTCGGCACCAGTCACAGGGCGTGGGGGCTTGTTTGAATTTATCTTTTAGGCAGTGTTGCCCCTCCAGGCCTTAAACACGATCTTCCTGTCTGTCTTAGGGTTTTATTGCTGTGAAGAGACACCATGACCACAACAACTCTAATAATGGAAAACATTTAATTGGGGCTGGCTTACAGTTCAGAAGTTCAGTCCACTGTCAGCATGGTGGGAAGCATGGCGGCATGCAGGCAGACAGGGTGCTGGAGAGGGAGCTGAGACGTCTACATCTGGATCAGCGGGCAGCAGGAAGAGAGAGACACTGGGCCTGGCTTCAACCTCTGAAACCTCAAATTGGTCTGTCCTAGAGCTAAGATGGGGGTGGAACTGTGCTTTGAACCCTGGAATTCTCACTCTGAGAGCAGAAGGTGTCTGGCTGCTCCTCCCTCCTCGCTCTGACAAGTCTCAGCCATGCTGTCTGCTTTCACAGCACGGCACCGCCTCTTCAAAGGCGCCGCCCCCTCTAAGGTGTGCCACCTGGGTGATGTTCACCTGCTGCGGCCCCAGGCTGGGCTCCCGTCTCCCTATATGACCTTACGAGGTCTCTGGTCCCTGTGAGACTCCTGTCTACACAAGAGGCTCCCCCAGAGCTATGGCCTCAGCCAATGGCAATATGGCCACCTAGATCTAGGTCATGAGCACCCCCCCATGTAATGGGGCTGTCGTACCTGTGCTGCCCTAACCAATGGGCCTTTCCTAACGTCCCTGGGTGCCAAAGACTCTTCCCCTTGCCCTATAAATGTGACCACTGAAAAGCCCAGCGCCCCTAGTGGTAAAGGCAGTAACCTCTCCTTGTTTAGTGTCAAGTACTCACTTTCCCATAAACCTCTCTGTTTAATGGTGAGTACTCACTTTCCCAGAAATCCTTGTTGCCATGTAACATTTAACAAGCCAATCCAGTGCCTAGGTTCTGACCAATCAGAGATCCCCTGCTTCCTTTAAAAACCCTGGCAGGAAGCCTCTCTGGGGTCAGCCATCTTGTGTGGTGGTGCCAGGCCCCAGTGAACTGGTTTGCTCTGCAGAATGAAAGCTCCTTGCTTTTGCATCAGAACTAGTGGTCTCCTGGTGGTACCTGAGGACGGGGTTTTCAAAAACTGGGCACAACACTACCATTCCATCAATAAACTGAGCTGCATCCACTGACATGCCTCCTGGAAATCTGTGTCGTCCCCCCCCCTCGGCCTCTGAAGACCCGCCTGGATGCCATGCCCTATGCTTCCCTCTCTGAAGCTTAGCCGCCAGCCAATGGCTGAGTGCCGTCCAGGGGAGGGGGGCAGACACAAGAAATCCAACTCTCAAACACACCCACAATGAGACACTTCCAACAAGGCCACACCTCCTAATAGCGCCACGCCCTGTGAGCCTACGGTGGCCATTGTACTCACATCACCACGCAGTCTAAAGCTTCCATGGCATGTGCCCCACGCCAGGCCACGCCACCGGGTGCTCATGCAGAGCTCAGAGCATGGTCAGCATGGTCTCTGGGTCTTTCCTCACAACACAGAAAGCCTCCAATGCAAGGTGGCCAGTGTCTGAGTCGCTGTCCCAGCCAGGGAGGTGCTTGCTCCGCTTCCAGGGGATCTGCTGGGCCCTCCACAGTGTGCACACTCACACTCAGCCTGACCGCAGCCCTCCAGTGTGCACACTCACACTCAGCCTCTGACCACAGCCCTCCACAGTGTGCACACTCACACTCAGCCTGACCGCAGCCCTCCAGTGTGCACACTCACACTCAGCCTGACCCAGCCCTCCACAGTGTGCACACTCACACACATGACCACAGCCCTCCAGTGTGCACACTCACACACACACTGACCACAGCCCTCCAGTGTGCACTCACACTCAGCCTCTGACCACAGCCCTCCAGTGTGCACTCACACTCAGCCTGACCACAGCCCTCCAGTGTGCACACTCACACTCATCCTGACCCAGCCCTCCAGTGTGCACACACACACATGACCACAGCCCTCCAGTGTGCACACTCACACACACACTGACCACAGCCCTCCAGTGTGCACACTCACACTCAGCCTCTGACCACAGCCCTCCAGTGTGCACACTCACACTCAGCCTCTGACCACAGCCCTCCAGTGTGCACACTCACACTCAGCCTCTGACCACAGCCCTCCAGTGTGCACACTCACACTCAGCCTCTGACCACAGCCCTCCAGTGTGCACACTCACACTCAGCCTGACCCAGCCCTCCACAGTGTGCACACTCACACACATGACCACAGCCCTCCAGTGTGCACACTCACACTCAGCCTCTGACCACAGCCCTCCACAGTGTGCACACTCACACTCAGCCTCTGACCACAGCCCTCCAGTGTGCACACTCACACTCAGCCTGACCCAGCCCTCCACAGTGTGCACACTCACACACATGACCACAGCCCTCCAGTGTGCACACTCACACTCAGCCTCTGACCGCAGCCCTCCACAGTGTGCACACTCACTCAGCCTCTGACCGCAGCCCTCCACAGTGTGCACACTCACACTCAGCCTCTGACCGCAGCCCTCCACAGTGTGCACACTCACACTCAGCTTCTGACCGCAGCCCTCCAGTGTGCACACTCACACTCAGCCTGACCGCAGCCCTCCACAGTGTGCACTCACACACACACTGACCACAGCCCTCCACAGTGTGTACACTCACACTCAGCCTCTGACCGCAGCCCTCCACAGTGTGCACACTCACACTCAGCCTGACCGCAGCCCTCCAGTGTGCACACTCACTCTCAGCCTGACCGCAGCCCTCCACAGTGTGCACACTAACATAGAGCCATCCTGACCATGCCAGCCATGGTGTTACCCTGGGTGGAGCCCTGCCTGGCTCAGCTCGGCACATGGCCTCCTCTTTCACCGGTCACTCTGCTGAGGAAGAGCCACAGTCTCTAGGACTCATGTTTACACCCTCGGAACGGTAGAGAGGGGTCACTGTGGGAAAGGGCCTGGAGTGGGGTCCGCCATTGCATTTTGGACATTCTGTGGGCTCGCTTCGGAGCGGCTTCACCGGGCTCTGTCCTCTCTGCCCTGACACACCTGGTTCAGCAAGCCAGTTCCAAGGTGCTGGGTACATTCTGGGGTCGCCATCCTCCCCTCCGTCCAGTTCACCTTCTCCTGATGCCCCCGCCCCACGCAGTCACACACTCTCAGCCTCGGCCGGGTCACAGCCAACCTGCTTCCTTGACTGTGGTGTTGTGTTTTAAGTTTTTCTGGAGAAATCAAGGAGCAGGGGCACAAGGGAGAGGCCTGAGCCCGTATGAGGCGAGGTAGGCTGGGCTGGGGGGGGGGGCCCACAGCAGGGATCAGGGATGGGACACCACGTCCCAGCCCCTCTAGGGTCAGCAGTGCGGCAGCTCCCCACAGCGCCAGGACACCTTCACTTTCCTTGAAGATTCCTCTCCAAGTAGAAAGAGACTCCACTCCAAGAGAAGAAGCAAAGCTCTAAAAAGCCTTTGCTGCAGGCGGTCGCAGTGGTGAGAGGTGCAAAGGCCATGGGGTCACTAGTCCCCCTCCCCCAGCAATGCGCATTGGACTAATCTGTCCATTGCCGGACACAGGTGCTGGACACAGGCAGGCACTGGGCCTGGGCGCAGGACAAGGCCTGCCCTGTGAGAGGAAGAGGCAGCAGGAGGCTGGGACCTGAGGTGTGGTAGGCCGCATGGAGAAGGGTGGCCAGGTCACAGTGCAGACACACTAGCATGTGAGCGGTCGCTCTGGGCTGTGCAGAAGCACTCCAGAGTCATGAGTGACTCCCGCTTCCATCTCTCAGAAGAATTTTCTCATTTTGCGACAGGGTCTCACTGTGTACCCCAGGTCAGTTTCAGAGTTGCAGTCCTCCTGCCTCAGCCTCCTGAGGGGCTCCAAGAAACCGCCCTTGCATGGATATGCAAATGCTCTAAAACCTAATAAAATCTGAAATCTAGACCCTGGGTCACAGCATCCCAGCCAGACAGAGTGGAAGGACCTCTGACCCAGACACAGGATTCTTAGCTCAAAGGAGATGTATTTGCCCCAGGTCGGGGGGAAAAGGAGAGTGAGGGAGAACTTTTGCCCTGGAGGGACAAAGGACTGCCTCTGGGTAGAGTGGAAACAGATGCATCCCTTAGGCAAATGGCAGGTTATAAAGGGTGCTAGGCCTGAAAGGGAAAAGGGAGGTATGGTTGGAGAGGGGTTGGGCTGGCTGCTTCTGATTGGCTGGGAGGAGAACAAAGGAGAGGACACGTGGACTTTCTGGAGACCATGACCCATTGGGATCACAGGGCTGTGGTGAGAGACGTACTAACGCTGACGACACAGATCCCGCATGCCAGATGCAGGGCGTGATGCGGGAAGCTCCGCCACACGCTCCGCCCACTTCTGGCATTTTTCACTTAACACCAAACTTTAGAGTCTGTGTCACAGCAGTGAACTAGAGCACCCTCTGGTTCTGTGGACGGAGTTACCGGACCTGACTGTGGTCACGTGGCATTTCCTGCAATCCCAAGTCCTGGCCCAACAATGATCTTACGTGTTTGACTTTTGCAACACAAATCTATCTTTGGGATAAATTTGCAGAGGTGTGACCGCTGAGTTAAGGCACAGCAGGGACGCCAAGGCCTGTGCTGCACTGGACACCACAAGAGCTCTCCGGGGAGGCCATCCATAGCCCTCCAGCCTGTCTGTTGACCACTCCATCTCTCTCGAGCTGTCGAGCAGGGCAGCGGCATCACCGTGTAGCTTTAATTTGCATTTCTCTTTTTGTTTTCCCTTTTTATTATTTTTGAGACAGGGTCTCATGTAGCCCAGGCTAGCCTCCAGCTTAGTATGTAACTGAGAATGACCTTGAACTTATGGTCCTTTCTCTACCTACCTCCCGTACCACTATGTCTGTATGTTATTATTATTATTACTCACGAGTGTGTTTCTGTGTGTGGGTATGTGGGTATGTGCACATACATGAAAGAAACTACGGGAGCCAGAAGAGGGCTTTGTGAGCTGCCTAACAGGGATGCTGGAATCTGAACTCTGGTCCTCATGATAGAGCAAGAAGCTTTTAGTCACTGAGCCATCTCTCCAGCTCATACACCCGGTCTGATGTGGTTCTGGAGACTGAACCCAGGGCTCGGTGCATGGTAGTAAGGGTTTGAACCCAGGACTTTGCACGTGTGGGCGTGTGCTCCACTGGCAGGCTGTCCTGGCCCTTGAATTTTTAAAACAGGATCTTGCTATGTGGCAAGATCTTGCTGCTCCCGAATTTGCAGTTGTGCCTCAGCCTCCCCAGGGCTGAGCCTACAAAGTGTGCTGATGCGGCTGGCAGAGTCTGCCTTCGCAGCCGGGCTCCATGTCGGAAGGAATCAACCTCCTTATGCTTCACATACTTGCACATATTTGCACACCTGGAATTCGCTTCTGAGTGAGGTGTGAGGCAGAGAGTCCCATTTTCTTGTTCCCCAAATGGGGCCCAAATTGGTCCAGTCAATGAATAATGCCTACAATCTGCATCAACACTCCACCAACTGAGAATCACATCCCCAGTGGCCTCTCCTCTGTGTTAGCACCCTCCCTACAGACACCTCCTGGCTGGCTGGAATCTCACAGCGCCACTGTCGCTGTTGCTGACCTCGGAGGTGGGGATTGGAAAGCCGATCGTCAAAAGCCACAGAGAGTGGTAAGGATTTACTGGCAGAAATGGCAGCCGGGGACTGCTTGCCATGGGCTCTGCTTGGAATCTTGCCATCAAAACACACAGGCTGCAGGGTCACCCCACAGGCGGGGAAGCAGTTGCTAAGGAGGGGAAGCTGGGCAGCTCAGTGCTGAGTGTGCCTGGGTCAGAGAGCTTTCAGCCAGTCAGAGAAAAGGCCCCACCCACACCAACCAGTTTCTGGGGTTGGGTGGGGGGTGGTGGAGAGGATGTATCTCAGTTGTCATGACAACCCCAAGGCTCTAGGAGCTCGGAAGCCTGAGAAACGCAAAGGCAGGTCGATTTTTAAGCACTCTTGCACCCTCCTTCCGGTGCCTCCCCTCACCTTCAGGCCTCCTGTCTATCTTTAGATCCAGCACCCCCTCTTTTTCCTCACCCTACAGTCCACCCCCGAGCCCAGGAATAGCAGGGGAACCATGCAGACTGTATGAGGAACAGCCTAGAGACCCACTGAACTGGCATTCCACCCACAGGCTGGACTCAGGGTCTTTCCCAGGGGAGGCTGGTTGGGGCCTGAACACAGGAACACAGGAGAGGGTCAGGCGTGGCCTTGCATTAGAGCCAAGGCCTAACCTGTGTGGACAGCACAGTAGCCTGAAGCTGTTTCCAGCCTCTTGTTTTGCCTTTTTAGTGCCCAGGTTTAATCTAATCTTCAAGTGACTCTGCTGTACTCAGCTAAGAGGAAGCAAGTGCTGGAGGGGCCTCCTGGCCCCAGCAGCAGGGCGTTCACAGACAGAAACCTCACACAAAGGGATGGAGAGGTCTCAAGGGTATCGTGTGTGATGACCCTGCTCTCCCTCTATCCTGGGCCTTGGTACCAGCCCATGGCGACAGGCCAAAGGACAGCAGCCTCCGCACCAGGAAGACATGTCTGCTATAGCTCTGCCTGGCCAGGGCCCAGATCCCCATGGGGCAGAAGGCAAAGAGAAAGCCGATCATCCTCAATCCGCCAGCGCTGTTCCAGAAGTTCAGTGAGATCACGTGGGGCCTGAGCACCAAGGCCAGGCACGGACAGCAGAAAGCCTGTCTGGGGCGAGCTGCGTTCAAGACATAGGTGGCCTCCCTGCCCTGGGGGCTTCCTCACTCAGATAAAGCTACTGGGGACTTCAGAGTGGTAACCCTGAGCATGCTCTGTAAGACATGCCTCGCTGGGCACAGGCCTAGGTGACAGCACGGGCCTCACACCAATCCTGCAGCCTGCCAAGACTCCAAGCTCCCAGATAAAGCTCACCTCGGCAACCCTTGCCTGCGAGGCCTGCTGAGTGCTGCGTGCAGGTCACGTTGCAGCAGGATGCACCCCATGAGCCAAGGGCAGGGGGGTCCAGGGTGGCCCCACAGGCACCGGTTAAACTCAGTCAACAGATGAGGGTCCCTCTCCATGGTGCTCTCTTCATAGGCAGCTAGCAACCAAGAATAGGGCTGGGTGGAGCTCAGACCTGTCAGCAGCATCTCACACAGTAGGGCCACAGATCTCAGTCTGAGGAAGAGGAGGATAGAAGAAAGAGGAGGGGGAAAGATAGGGGAGGAAGAGGGGAGGGGAGAGGGAAGGGACTGGAAGGCCTGTGCCATGCCCCAGGCTCCACCACTCAGATCTTGGTATGAATCTCAACTGCTGATAGAAGAGAGGAGACCAAGAACAGGCCGAACTTCAGAGGACCTCTGGTTAGAGCGGAGCATTGGTCAAGCCTTTACTCAATGCCCAGGCTTCCCAGGGAGCCAGTCATGAACGCCACCTGCATAGGAGCAGCACAGGGCAGGGACAGAGCTCTCCCTGCAAGCTGCCAACACCCTGCACCTCCAGGGGTGTCAGCCTGTGCACTATGTCTGGGTCACCCCGAGAACTACAGAGATCAGCAATGAATCAGGTGGCAGACAAGCAGTCAGAAGGGGACAGGCACTGGGGTCCAAAGTCACAGATCCCTGTTCCCACCGCACAGGTGTGAGCCTGAGCTGCAGCTCAGTGTGACCAAGGCCCCTTCCTCACTGCCCACCCTACGGCAGGGCACGGAGCTGTCTCTCCCGTGTACGACCCCAGCTCGCTGCCCACCACACCCGCCAGGCAGGCACCCATGCCTCACTCACACGGAGTTCCTGCAAATGGAAGTGGGGGCAGGGGTGGAGACCATCCAGCCCCACAACTGGCTTCTCCCTGATCCTCCTGCTCCAACCTGGCCCAGGACACAGACAGCAGCCCTGCGCAGCTCCTGCACCCACCAGGAGCTGCCGGGAGCCATTTCTTTGCGATTTTTTTAGTTCTCCAAAGGCAAAGCTGCAGCAGCCTGGCCTCCCAGGGCCTTGGAGAGGACTAATGAGCTGTTTGTAATGCTCGCCAGGTCTCTTGGGGCCAGATCTCAATGCACACTGGAGCTAGTGGCGGAGCTGAACCTGACATCCAAGGGGAGGAGGAAGTGGGGTGTGGGAGCAGGGCTGGGAGACCAGGCCCAGCCCATCCCAGACCCCTGTCCAAAGCTGGAAGAGGCAGGGCTTGGGACCTGGATGGGAGCTACTCCAGCATTCACTAGGTGTCACTCCATGCCCAGTCTCCTCATCAGTTACCATTTAACACTGGACAAGGTAGCTCCCCAAAAGATATGTCATTTCCCCCATGCCTGTAATAAATGACCTGTAGTATTAAGAAGAGATTTTGTTTATGACTAAAGTGAGAACCTTGAGAGGCCAGCCAGATGGCTCAGTGGGTAAAAGGGGCTTGTTGCAAATCCCAACGACCCAAGTTCAATCCCCAGGACCCACATGGTAGAAGGAGAGAATCGACTCTCCCAAACTGTTCTCTGACCTCCACACAATCACCATGGAACATGCATACTTACACACACACACGCGTACACACACGCACGCACACACACACACAGAACATGCATATTTACACAGAGAGACAGACACACGTGCACACACAGTGAGGACCTTGAGATGGAGTCACCCAAAGGACCTAAGCCTAGCTGCTACCACCAGAGTCCTTATATAGGAGGTAGATTTCATACCAACCGTGGTGACACATGGGGGAGGGGCAGGAAGATCAGGAGTTCAAGGTCATCCTCAGATATACAGCAGATTCCAAGCTAGCCTGGTCTACGGGAGACCCTGTCGGAAAACAAACAACAGAAAAGAAGAGGAGGAGGAGGAGGAAGGCCAGGAGGAGGAGAGTACCTTCAGAGAGAAGCCATGTAAAGACAATGGCAGAGGCTGGACTGGTGTGGCCACAAGCCAAGAAAAGCCAGGGATGCTCTGGATGTGGAAGCAGGAAGGAGTCCCTGAGGCCTGGGGAGGGCAAGGGGGGGGGCAGGGGCTGTGGTCCCTTGTGGACTTGCATTTCTCACTTCAGGACACTAGACTGAGAGAGCACAGCTCCTGTTGGTACTGAGCCCTGGTCTGTGACCCTCGGTTACAGTGCCTCAGGAAACTACAGAGACAGCAGGGGTGGGGAGGGGATCGACGGCACAGCACTGACTGCTGGAGTTCGCCCCTGTGCTGACAGGTGGCAGACGGGTGACCAGGGGCACGCCTCGTTCCTCTAGCTGATACGACAGGTGGACGACAACACTGACCACCTCACGAGGTCTGTGGGCACACTTAAATGAGCGGTTACCCGCATTCATCAGAAACCAAATTATCTGGCTTTCAATGTCCGTGACCCTGACTCCGCCCCTGCAGATCTGAGCTCGACACCTGGGGACGAATCAGGTTAGGAGCTGAAGGAGTCAGAGACAGGAGAGAGTCAGGACTAAGATCGCATTTCAAAGCTGAGGATAGCCCAAGACAACCAAAATCCACATCCACTGACAGGGACGGAATGTGGGCTTGGAGTTCACAGGGCTACGAGCGGAGTGGACGCCCCGCTACAGGGAGGGGGCAGGCTTCCCTGTCTCTGCGTCATGTCCAGTGTCTGCAGGCCCTGTCCCTGCACGAGCAGTGTAGGCCTGGGGAAGAGTGCTGAGTTCTGCCTCTATGACTGTTTCAGCATCTGCAGTGTGGAGTCACCTGCAAAATCAGGGGCTTTGGGAAGCTCAAAGGCAGTGTGTCAGACTCCAATGAGCTGAACTGGCTTTCGGGGAAGCATTCAGAAAGCAGGAAGGGACTCCATGGAGGCCCAGGGCTCAGCCGCCTGCTCTGAGACCTTGTGTGGGACCAGCATATCCTCCCTGGACCATGTGTCATCCTGGCTAAGGCCATCCAGGCAGGGGAGCTTTGCATCCCACAGGCCTCAGGCAGCTAGCTGACTCAGGCGTCCTGGAAGGGTACCAGAGTGCTACCCTGGGGAAGAAGGTTCTACTTGGCCCACTCTGAGGACGCTGACTTGAGGGCCAGACTGGGGTAGGGAGGGGAACAGCAGTGAGCACTGGGTGTCTCCCTGAGAGGAGCAGCCGTTGAGGGGACACCTGCTTGTCAGGACCAAGGAGACGGAAGCCCAGACTTGCCAATGCGTGAGCACAGGTGACACCTGGAATCCTGTGCCGTTTAGGACTGGACTCAGACTCACCCCACAAAGCTCACAGCTCTGCCAGCGAGGAGCTGGGAGCCTGGACAAGTCATACTCCTGCCCAAGAAAACCTGGCTTCCCCACGTGTGACGGGAGAGAGACACGGGATAGGGCAGACCTTAGGGTGCTGCCCTGGACTCCTCTCCCCCAACCGCCTCGCTGAAAGGTGACTGCCATCTGACTGTCCCATCCAGCCCTCACCCCTGCCTTCAGGAGACCTTGTCCAACTCGACAAGCTGGCAGCTTGCCCACCAAGCTGCACGCCTGGTGATGGACAGGTGAAGCTGACACCGCTGTAGCCTTAACCTTCCTGCACTTGCTGTGTGGCTGTCTCTTCATCTCAACTGCACAGGACACAGGACACTCGTGGGGGGGGGGAGAGGGATCCTAGAGACCCTCCAGGCCCCTGGGGGGTAGAGAGTGCTGTAACACACAGATGGGGCCTCCGTGTCGGAGCCTGGGGCCCTGTGGGGCTCCTGTCCTGTGGAGGAGACACACAGTCCACACTGAGCTCAGGACTGTGCCAGCTTGGCGCCTGCCAGCTGCTCTGCCATCTCGGTGGACGACAGCCCTGTTAACCCGAGGAGCAGCACAGGGACTCACCAGGTGAGGGCGCTGGACAGGCGGAGGCGGGAGGCTGGCTCTATCGTTTTGTGTTTAAGAAAGTTTAAATACCGTATTATATAAAAGAGCAGAGCATCTGGGAGAAAGAAGAAAAACATCAGAATGACTGATTTCGACAGCCAGGCATTCAGGAAGCCGAGACAGGAAGATTACGGTCAGTTTGAGGCTGACCAGAGCTGTATGACAAGGGTCTGTCTCAAAACCTAACTAGCTTACTAAATAAATGGGTGAACAAATGCTTCAGAGGAGCCCTACCCCACCCCCCACCCCCCAGAAGGAGGCTGGGCCTGTGGGGAGGACCTCGGCCGGAGTGCTAGGCAAGGTCTGGCCTTCACCCTAATGGCCCAAACTCTTTTCATTCACCCAGCCAGACTATAGAAGCCCCCCGCCCACGGGGTATCACTAAGGGGGGCCTTGTGACAGGCTTTCACATTCCTGGCTCACCAGCACGCCTCCACCTGCCTCCAAATCCCCATCACACCCAAAGTGCCCTGAGATGCGGAAGGAGCACAGGTCTGGCCACCGCCCAGTTCAGGTCCCTGTGGGAGGCATTTATTTTCAACCCCTGGACACTTCCATGTGACTTCTCAACACAAGGCATTCCCACACACGCCACAGAACAGGGGCACTGCTAAAACAGACGTCTGCACTTCTGGGCATCACTGTCGGGGGAAATCGCACCATCTAGTTGCAGGCCGTGTAGATGGGGCCGGGAGAGACACAAGGAGGGTAGGAAGCCATAAAACCACAGAAGGGTCAAGAACACCGACACACCCACAAACGCAGCAGCCCCCCCACCCCCATACTTGGAAATGACACCAGTTTGTGGGGGCTGCTGGGGAGCTGTTGTGAGGGGGAACGTTGGCAGGCTGGGCTGGGTGGTGCAGAGGTGCATGCATGGGAGGCGGGCAGGGGAGGCCTGTGCAGAGAGAAACACAAAGTCTGCATTGCACTGAGAAGAGTCCTCAAGCTCTTCTGGAAGCAAATTCTTGTCTTTCAAACAAGCATCCTATCGAAACTGACCACACAGCCGTCATCGCAGGGTGGGGCTCAGTGCTGGAGAGTCTGAGCATGCCCGTGGCCTGGGCTCAGTCCTTGGCAAATGCAAGACAATAGCAAGAAATTAACACTGAGGCTTCAGTGCTATCTCTGAATGTCAAGCCAGCATCAGACCTTCCTTTTCTTTTTCTTCCTTCCTTCCTTTTTTTAATTTTTTGTTTTGTTTTGTTTTTAAGACAGGGTTTCTCTGTTGTAACTCTGGCTGTCCTGGAACTCACTCTGTAGACCAGGCTGGCCTCGAACTCACAGAGATCCACCTGCCTCTGCCTCTCAATAAGGCAAGCACCACCACCACCAGGCTATGAGACCTTTCTTTGCCCTGCCACATCAGCATCTTCATGGTCACAGGAGAGCAGAAACTGGGGGCTGTGGCTGTTGGGCTGGTGAGGTTGGCCAGACCAGGTCCTGTGGGACCCTGCAGCTAAAGGAGACCCTGAGGAGCCACCACAGGTCACAGCTGCTGGGGGAGGTGTTAAGGGAGGCACAGAGGCTGAGGCAGGAGGACAGCAAGTTCAAGACTCATGGGGAGGCCTCGCTTTAAAACTCCAAATTCACGGTTATGGAACGCACTCCCATGGAAGCTCATCCTCACCCCACCCACTCAGGCCTGCTGGGACCCTGGCACTGGGCAGGCTGGGGAGTGAGAGGGGGGTCATGGTTCATGGGGACCGAGGCTCCGTTCCGAAGACAGATGCTGGTGATGGTTGTGTGTTTGACATTATGAACTCGACAATGGCTAAGATGATAATTTTGTTACGTGGTTTTTATAAAAACTGTTACGTGCATGTGTTTGCGCATGTGTGCACGTATGTGGAGGTCAAAGGTCAACCCTAGGTGTCTTCCTCAGTTCTTATGCACTTTGTTTTTTTGTACAGGGTCTCTCACTGGCCCAAGGCTGCTGACTGAGCTAGGTTTGCTAGCCAGCAAGCCTCAGGGATCCCAGCCTCCACCTCCCCAGCGATGGGGTTACAAGTGTGGGCTACCGTGCCTGCCTTTTGGGTTTTTTAGTTGTTGTTGTTGTTGCTTTGATTTTTGTTTTTGAGACAGGGTCTGTTCTCTCTGTTGTAGCCCTGGCTGTCCTGGACTCACTCTGTAGCCCAGGCTGGCCTCGAACTCACAGAGACCCGCCTGCCTCTGCCTCCCGAGTGCTGGGATTAGAGGTGTGCGCCACCACCGCCCTGCAGACACCTGCCTTTTTAATGTAGCTTCTAGGGATTGCGCTCAGGCCACAGGCCTGCAAGGCGAGCACTTTATCAGCCGAGTCTCCTTGGCCCCTTTAATCATAATTTTTTAAAATTATAAATAAAATGCCATAGGGCTGGAGAGATGATTTGGGGGTCAAAAGCAATGGAGGAAGATACCATTGACCTCCTGCCTATACACACAGAGCATGGGTGAGCACACTTACACACGCATGCACACTACACGGACACAGGGGCATGGGTGAGCACACTTACACACGCATGCACACTACACGGACACAGGGGCATGGGTGAGCACACTTACACACGCATGCACACTACACGGACACAGGGGCATGGGTGAGCACACTTACACACGCATGCACACTACACAGACACAGGGGCATGGGTGAGCACACTTACACACGCATGCACACTACACGGACACAGGGGCATGGGTGAGCACACTTACACACGCATGCATACTACACGGACACAGGGGCATGGGTGAGCACACTTACACACATTTGAACACACATGCATACCACACATACACACTATGGTCGGGCACCTGGAAAAACTCACCTCCAGAGCCTTAAGCGTACACAGTTCTGAGACAACACACAGCCTCCCCTAGAAAACCCCTGGTAAGCCTAGAACAGAGGTAGTGACTTCAATGGAGGCCCGCCTCCCACCAGATCTGGCCTTCTAATCCTTCTCAACCCAATGCCCTCGGCATCCACTACCATTCAATCAGTGACAGCCTCAAGCCCTCCATCCTGGCTGCTCCAACATCTGGTCTCCACAAGAGGCAGGCTGTGGCGCCAGGGCGGGGTGTCTGGGCCTGCTGTGGGTGCCCCTGCTGGGCACAGCTGAGTGCTAACTGAGGTCACAGTGACTGGCGCCCTGCTGGTAATAGCTCCCTTGCTCAGCCACTTCACATAACTGCTTCTCAAGGCACCAGCCATCAGACCGCCCTGCTGGGAAAATCACTAACAGAGTCTGGGGCTGGAGAGGTAGCAGCCCCCACAGAGGCCCAGTCGTGTCATCCAGCCGGCCGCAGCTTGGGGGCTGGGGAAGCGAGGCCACCTCTCAGCCAGCACAGACTCCCCTCCACCTGCTGGGACCAGCGCCTTATAAACACCCTACATGTAGCTGTCAGCTGGAAGGCAAAGGGCCCACTCAGTTCACTGTGGTCATCTGGCTCTGTGGAGGGGATCCACTGGTGAAGAAAGAGAGAGAGATGGAAAGATGGAGGGAACAGGGAGGGAGGGAGGGAGGAAGGAGAGGCAGAGGCAGACATGGAGCCGGCAACAGAGGCAAGGGCTACTAACAGGTGGTGAGGACCTCTGTCTTCAGAAGAAAAAGACAGAGGACAGAGGGTCCCAGCTGGCCATCTGCCCTGGGTTCGGGGACAGCCTACCTTGGCTGTCCCTTAGCTCTGTGATTTAGGGAAATATAACAGCCACTCATACTCACTCCTCATTGTGGAATGTCTACCCTGACCCGGTCTGGTCCAGGCCCTGAAGTCCAAGCTGACGCTAACAGTCTCTGTGGTGCAGCTGCCTCCCAGAGATGGGGCGGCAGGGGACCCAGGGAAGGCTGTGGGTTGAAGACACAGGCACTGAGAGTGACCGCCCCGGTCAGGGTGGCAAATGTGTCTGTCTGTTCCCTGTAGCTGCTGGGCTCCTCTCTCATTACACCAACATTAGCCACCAACAGGTTCCTGGGCCCTGTGGCGGCCCAGATTAGGGGATTTGTTTCCCAGCCTCCCTTGCAACTGGATGTCCTCACACCGTGAGGCACCTCTTTCCTGCGAAGGCTGAGAACTGTCAGGTATGTGAGCAAACACACCTGCCAGTCTTCCCCGCCTCGCACTGAGAACCTTCTGGATAATGACACTGAGCACAGAGGGAAGCAAGCCCACCAGGAGAGAGCCCAGTGCTGCCTGCACCCTGGGTCCAGCTGCCCTGCAGTCCGCTCCAGGATGGGGAACTAACCAAGTGCCATTCTGCTTGTGTTAATGTCCTTGCAACTACGCCCTGACTACATGGTCAGCTGTGCTTTACACACAGACGAGAGAAACCCCAAATTATCAGTTACACTTCAAAATCCTCTAGGATCACGTATCCCAGAGCTCAGTTACACAACACACACAGACCGTGAAGCCTTGGGGACCAAGGTCAGTGAGCTGCTCCCACATTCTACTTGGCTCCTTTCATCCCTGACTCACACTGGGAGGGTGAAGCCTAAGCGTGGCTGTGGTGATTCCCAAGGCAAGAGATGGCAGCCTGCACCCACAGAGAGTGGAGCCCATCCTAGTCAGGTCCCAGTGTCGAGCCTGGAGGCAACGGGATCCTGGAAGACACAGAGGGCGGGGCTGTGAAAGGCAGGGCGGTGGTGCGAAACGCCAGGGGTTGAGCTGAACTTGCCTCTCGGCCCATTGCGTCACCTGTACAGCTGCACAAAGGCACACGCATGCCTTCTGTGGGTAGATTTTCACGGAACGCCATCAGCTTGAAGACAGGCGCCCCGCACATCAGTGCCCAAGCTGACATCACTAGCACGGCTGCATGTGGAGCGAAAGGCCTGGCCGGCACCTGGTCGTGAGTCTAGGGGACACCGCTGCAGCAGGAGCGGCAGCAAATGGGGGGTAGGGGGGTGGCCCTGCACACAGAGGGGAAGCCTGGGCTGTGGAAGAGCAGTGGGCAAGGCCCGACAGCACCCTACTGCCTGCCGATCTGCAGCCTCAGTACAGTCTTCCTGGGACACAGGTCATTGCAGGACTCCAACGGGCCCTGATTCGAAGGCTGTTTCTAACGAGAAAAAGAACACGCGGCTATTGAGATGGCTCAGCAGGTGAAGGACTTGTCACATGAGCCTGGCAACCTTAGCTCGGTCCCCAGAACCCACGGAAAGGTAGAAGGAGGGCACTGACTCCACAGAGCGGTCCCCTGACCTTCACACAGGCACTGTGGAAAGAAGGAGGTAAACACAGAGACAGAGACAGAGGTCCGAGTGATGGGGCCACAAGCCACGGAGCCTCTGGAATCCCGAGAAGCCCAAGGAGCATCCAACAGGGACAGGAGGCCCCCATGCTGGTCCTGCAGAGAACACGGCTCCGCCCACTGCAGCCTCCAGAACCCACACAGGACAGGTTTCTGTTGCTGCGACTGCCCGGTCTGTGGCATTTTGCCACAGCAGCCATGAGACCTTCCAGCAAGATGGAGAGATTCCCAGAAGAGTGAGTGTGGCCGGAGCCGTGGTGTGTAGGAAGACCACAGGGCCAGACAGCTATGTCAGATGTCACAGCAAGGTCTAATAGCAACCTCACAGAGAACAAGCGCAAAAGCCATGGGAGAGCCAGGCCTGGCGGTGCGTACCCGACGTCCCAGAGACTCAGGCGGCAACGGAGGCTCTGCACAGCCCCTTCCCCCGAGTCACGTGAACCACTTGACCAAGCAGGGGCACTGCAAGCTCAGTTGGGCCTGGGGAAGGGAGAGGAGCAAAGCTGTGAGGGCAGGCTGCCACTGAAAGAGACAGAGACCCTGTGCGTGCATCCCTGGGTGGGAACAAGGGCACAGAAGCCGAGACCAGAATAATAAATGCCCATGCATCCATGCTGAGTCCTCTGGGGTCAGCTTGACCTCAGCGTCATCCATGCTGACACACTAGTGACTTGACATGTCAGGTGGCACAGGACTCACTTGACATCCTACAGAAGCAAGGCCCAGGAGCTTAGACACCTGCGGGGTCGCAGAAAGGACAGCCATTTAGCACTTCTCAGAGACAGTGGGAAAAGGTCTTCAGTGGGAGGGTCAGGCTGGATTCAGAGGAGACACCATGGTGTCACCAAACCCTGGACAGGCCACTGAGATCTCATGGACATCCCTCCCAGTGGTCTTCTGAACAGCAACAGGCATGCTCGGAGAGTCCCATGGGCTCAAGTCCCACAGCTCCTCCACCACTCAGGACTGCAGAGAGCCTCCACACATAGCAGGCTCTAGCTGACTCCTCCTCTGCTGACCTCTGCTGTGCCTCTGCAAATCCAGGTGACAGCTGCTTGGGACTGCGCAGAGATCCCAGGCCAGTTCCATAGGAAGGGAATCTGACAGCTGTCCAACAACAGTCTGACTGCAGCAAGGTTCGAGCCTTCGGGGTGGGGACCAGGAGGCAGTGCTGGCATGGGCAGAAGCCGCCCACATTCCCAAGTTTATGAGCCTCAGAGAAGTACCACAGAAGGTGCCAGACATAGCCTGAGGTCAAGATCTTCCAATTCACTGAGACAAAACTAAGGTTTTTGGGTAAACCCAGAACCCTGAATGGTATACACCAACCATTTGCCTCCAGTGCCCCCTCAGCTGGTCCCAAGCCTAGGCACTTCCCCCAGGACCCTAAACCCATCCCTACCCATCCTGTTCAGTTTCAAGTCACAAGGCCAAGCCCAAATAGATGGGCCTTTGCCCACCAGAGGTGTGACCAGCCTCCCACAGGGGCAGACACCTACCCTAGGACCAGGAAGGACTATGGGGCAGTACAGCCAGTGTGTGTGTGGGGGGGGGGCGGGACTGGAGCATTCTGTGTTGCTCAGAGGTAGGCAGGGCCTGTGGACAGAATGGAAAGCATGTGTACCTCCTGCAACCACCTGCCATGTGAATGCATCAAAACACAGAAGATCTGAAGTCCGGGTGTGGCCTGTGCGGCCCCCCACTTCCCATCGGCTTCAGGAGAACGCCTTCCTATAACCCCCTATGTCTAGACGTTGCCTGCATTCCTTGGTTCCTGGCCTCTTTTTCTGCTTTTGTATTTCACAGTTCTAACTTTACCACCTCTCTCGCGTGGAGACCCCGTGAGGACACCGGGCCACATGGCGGGGTGTGTGTGTGTGTGTGTGTGTGTGTGTGTGTGTCCCCAGGATAATCATGCACTTCCACACCCTCAATAACTTCTGCAAAGACCTTCTGTCATGAGAAGTGACACAGCTGCAGGCTCTGGGCACGTCACCCCTCAGGACACAGCCATGAACCCAGGGCCCCATCACCTCTCCTGAGGGCTGTGTCCACCACAGGCTCACACGTAACGCTACAGGGGCGGGCGGTACAGAAACAGAGGCGCAGCGAGATGATGTCCTCTGCAGCCTCACCCCTGGACTGCGAGATCAGAAATGCCCAGAACAGTCTAACAGAGGCAGGGCTCCAGCAACACGGAACACTCACGTCTCAGGTGGTGAAGAAGCGTGCACTCCACTGTGCCAGCGTGGAGACTCCTGAACAAGCGAGAAGGGTCAAGCTCAGAGCACCAGGCGGGGCAACACCGGCCTCACAACGCAAGTTATGAAAGTGTGGAGCACTCGCGCATGGCAGTCTTCCCGTTGCGGGGATGGTGGAGGTCTCACGCCCTCTGTATGGTTACTCCAATCACGGGCACCTCTGCGGGCTCAGCATTAACTTAGTGACAGTCACTCACTCTAAGTCCAACAGGGGTCTCTTGAAGACAGCAGCCTGGTGGCTCCTGGGTGGGTATCATATGTGGTGTGGACACACTGACCGGAACAAGTCACGGAATGAGTCAGGGCCTGGGAAGGACAGAGGGCAATGGTGACAGATGCCACTGCGCCCCTGGCACACAGTGAAATCCCGTGAATACATAGAGCCTGCCTCAAAGGGGAGGGGGCGCCATGGATTCTTTATTTATGGAATTTTCCTTAAGATCATTTCAGACCGCAGCTGACCACAGAAAAATGCATGGGTGAGGAAGACTCTGGTATCTCCATGCAGTGCTGAGGGGGCGGGCTTAGCCCAAGATGACGCACGGTGACGTCATACGGATCCTTAAGCACATGCTATTTGACCATCTTCAGGGGAACAGCACGGGCGAGACGCTCTCCTGAGCAGGCGCACGCGCCCATCTTCCCTCCCCACCCCAGAAGCAGTGCTGTATTTAAAGACACATTTTATTTTTCACTTGTGTGTATGTGTCCATGAGTTAGTATGTGCATGTGTGCATGCAGCGTCATGGAGACCAGAGGAGGGCGTCTGATCCCCTGGAGATTGTGAGCCTCCTGATGTGGGTGCTGGGAACTGAACTCAGGTCCCCTTCACCGCTAGGCTTCTCTCCAGCCCAGTGCTGCATTTAAAGGGCACTTCAAGGTGCCAGTGCTCCTTTGTCTCCACCAAGAGGGGCCTCAGAAGGGGTTCCCCAAGGGGCCTGTGGCACCCCTCAGAGCAATTGTCCCTTGTGCCTGTCCCCACCCTTGCTGGAGTCATTGCCAAGATGGCCTGGGGTGTGTGGCAGGACGCCACGGACAGTTTCTCACAACACTCTCTGGATGAGCGCTGACCTGCAGGCTGAGAACAGCAAGATGGCCCCATGACGCTTTGCCACCTGGATGCGAACAGCGGTGACACCCAGGGATGGACACTCTGCAGCGGCAGCACAGCTGCCTGCAGCTCTTTCTCGACCCAAGGTTCTGTCAGGCTTTTGCCATCTCTACCTTTTAACACTGGCCTCTGGTCCCCACCTTGATTCCCACATCCTAAGTCCACTGGGAAGGTGTAGGGGACACAGATTCAGACCTCCACCAGGAGACTCCGGACACCATGAGACAGCATTCCGAGCAGCGCTGGGTGACACCAGGACTGACGGTAGGGCCGACCATACACCATGGCTCCTCATGGGCGCCATCATCCCCTAGTGGGAACCCTCGCTCAGAGAACAGCCTGCCCCGGCCATTTGGCAGTGACAGTCCAGCTGAGCACAGGTCCCTGCTATTTTCAAGGCCAGAGTCTAAGATGCTGGTTGCTGATGGCCGAGGTGAAGTCTGATGCCTCCTGTCTTTTCTGCCAGCCATGCTAAGGTCAGACCCCACAACTAGGCACATACCAGGACCTAAGATTGCCCAGAAGGGACTGAGGGGCTTGGCATATACCTACACCTGCTACACACTACGGGCCCCACAATAGGTGGGGGTTGCCAGGGGTGGCACTTCCATCAATTGGTCTCTTTCTCAAAAGACTCTGAAATCCCAGGGGCGTGGATGCAGAATCAGGGCCCACCTCATCTCGTGGCCATGCTGCCCATACAGTAACAGGAGCAGGTCACTCTGTGACCTCAGCTATGCAGAAAACAAGCCTGCAGTCAGGCAGCCAATGGGGGTGAGGCACAGGGGTGTGCTCCAGGGCTTCAACAGACTACGGAGGACCCCATAGGTGTGTGTGTCTGTTGGTGCCTAGGCACACAAAGACACATGTGTCTTTCCCCTGCCTCTTCCCTTCACCTGTCCCTTCGTCCACAACAGAGAACCACGACCGAGGCACCAGAGGAAACAGGGACTGACTGGCTGGCCGTCCAAGAGCTGATGACGCACTCAGAGCTGTGCACTCCCAGGCTGACCCCAACTTCTCTGAGTCCCTCCTGTCCCAGCCTTGCCGCCAGGCTTCCCTAAGGCGCAGAGGCCGCTGTGTGCCAATCCCTGTCCAGCTCTGCTCTCTCACACTCTGGGGACGGCAGGCCACGGGCAGTCACTGGGAACAGCATGGTTCCTCTGCCACAGATGAGGAAACTGAGGCTCAGAGAGAAACACTGACCACAGGTGTCTCCCTGCATGTGCTTGGGTCCAACCCCGCCTCCGATCCAGGGAAATGAGCTTTACCCAGTGCCCCCTGTCATCTGTATAGAAACTACCTTGGGTCCCATGTTCTCATTCCTAACATTGGGGGTCTGGTGGTGGGTTGCACAGGACATCAGGTCGGTGGAAGGTCTTCCATGATGCTTCTGCTTCTCCAACCCGCCTCACTCAAGAACTCATCTCAAGTCAGGCATGGTGGCACACGCCTTTAATCCCATCACTCAGAGGGCAGAGGCGGGCAGATCGCTGTGAGTTCGAGACCAGCCTGGTTTACATAGTGAGCTCCAGGACAGCCAGGGCTATACAGACAGACCTTGTCATAAAACAACAACAAAAAATAATTCATCTGGGGCCTGACAGGGCTGTCACAAGCTTCCCCAGCCTCTGAACTGTCCCTCATCCACCACGGTCCCAAAATGCAAGAGAGAGAGTAAAAGGAAGCAACTGGAAGCTAGTTCACTGGATGCCCAGGGGACGTGGGGGTGCACACATCAGCCCTCGGCCCTCAGCCCTCAGCCCTCAGCCCTCAGCCCTCAGCCCTCAGTCAGCAGCACCATGGTCTTCTGGCTGTTCCCATCTTTCCCTATGAAGTAAGGGCTATGTTTAAGTTTACAGCAGTAAAAACATCTGGAGCTTAGCAGGTTTCTAGAATCCCGGGTGAGCAGCCATGCCCATCACTCACAGTCACTTCCAGGTGATGGGGGGCAGTGGGAGGGATTAGCACAGGGCAGTGCCAGACCTGGCACTGAGGTAGAAATTCTGCCCTTTTCAACCTTTTAGGGCTATCGCATTTCCCTCGGACCACAGACACTGCGGAGGGCAGTGTCCCACCAACAGACCTAAAGGCTGAGTGGGAGCTTTCCTAGATGCTCAGCTGACCCATCATCTCCTGAGAATTCTTCTGGATGGACACATATCGCCCTGAGGACCCTGGCCCAGGAGCCTGAGGCCTGTGCAGTCGCTTCCCAGCCCCAGGCTCTCAGGGAAGAATGATAGAGCCTTTCAGCTCCTAACACCTTCTGAGGCCTCTGTAGCTGAAGGGGAAGACAAAAAACTCTCCCCCTAAGGTCCCAACAACAACAAGGTACCAAAGTTCACCCTGGGGAACCAATAAGTTTATTGGATTTCCTTACAGAGCCTGGGTGGAGGCTACCGACAGGAATGTGGGCGCTCTCTCCCAAAGGCCACTCTGGAAAGTCTTTGCCCAGCATGGGTGTTGGGTTTCCCCAAGCTGTACAGATGGAACCTCCGCCTCTAATCTTTCCCCACCAATAGATGCTAGTCCAGCAGGTCTCAACCTGTGGGTCGCAACCCTTTTGGGGTGGATTTTCAAAGGAGTCACCTAAGACCATCTGCACATCAGATATTTACATTACGATTCATAACAGTAGCAACGTTACAGTTATGAAGTAGCAATGAGAATAATTTTATGGTTGAGGGGTCACCACTACATAAAGATATTTATGGGTCGCAGCTTTGGGAAGGTTGACAACCACTGGTCTAGTCCCTCCCCCAAGGCCTAGAGATCAAGTACAATTAGGGCAGAAGAGTGTGCAGCTGTTTGGGAGTGGGCACTGGCTACTCAGAAGAGGTGCCATGACCCTCCCCGCCCACGTCTAAGGGAAAGTCAGCTGTGGACAAGCCGAACCGTGAAGGTATTGGGCAAGCGGACACAGGTGATCCGGTGAAGACGGTGGCAGTTTGGCTCAGAGGACAGTCCTGTTCGACACCAACACAAAGCCATCTAATAGGCGCAGCACAGCAGAGCCCGGCACACACAGGCAGCTCTGTGCTTCCTACAGGGCGGCATCCTCAAGCCCAAGAATGTGGCTCCTGTGGCTCCTCTATCTGCAGCCTGACTCTTACAGACTGGTTGAGACCAGTCCAGGCCAAGTTTTCCAGCCCTGAGGCTTGAACTCTGCACTGACACCTAGAGGAAAAACCGCACAATGCTCACCCACAGCCATCACCTGTTCCAAAGGTTCAATGCCCCATAGCCTGAATGGGGCAGCTAATGGCCCCCACAGGTCTCATGTGAGCCCCTCACTGCCACCCACAGCTGTTCTGTTCCCCTGGAAGAGATGCCTCCGGGGGCCCATGTGGGGGCCTCAGCCACAGATCTGGGCCAGCCCTCTCCCGTGTCCCTGAAGCAGAGGGCGCCAGCCGGCAGATGTTCTACCCATGGTAGCAATCAGCCTTCTCTATCCGTCCGCGGTGTGTAGAAATGGAACATATTGAGACACACACAGACAAGAGGCATTCCGTTCTGTCTGCGGCCCCCTGACTCCCTCCTGCCCCCCCATCATCTCCACGCCCACCTCCGCCCGTGACCACCTCCTAAGGACTCCGAGGAACACCGATACCCTGCGGGGGAACCGAGAGAAACACCGTGCAGAGAGGCAGGTCCCATCAGACACCCACCCAACCCTACCTGGACGCAGCGATCTCAGCCTTCTGCTTGGCGATGGTGGCTGCCCGCTCGGCGGCCTCGACGGCCCGGTCCACCTTCTCCCGGATCTTGCTGGCACGCAGTGGGATGAGGTTCTTGCGCTTGCCGCTCACAAGCACGTTCTGTTTGTACTTCCCCTCCTCCTTGGTGCCGTCGGGGAAGGTCATGCACCCGTAGCCGTGCCGCCGGTTGCTGACCCACTCGCCCTCATACTTGAGCCCGTCGGACCGCTGGCTCACACCGAAGCCGGAGCGCTTGTCATTCTTCCACTCGCCCACGTAGGTCTCGGTGGTGGTGGCGTCCATGTCATCCTCGATGACGGCCAGCTCCGCCTCCGCCTCGCCCAGGCTGATGGTGGAGTGGATGTCGCTGGCCGTGGAGCTCACGGTGCTCATGCCCGCCTCGCTTCGGAAGGAGCTCTGCTTGCTGCGCTGGCTGGCCAGGCTGCTCTTGGACTCAGACTTGCGCAGCTTCAGGCCGCTCAGCAGGGAGCGCCGGAACAGCCCCTTCTTCTTGCTCTTCAGGATCTCTGAGTCACTGTGGGCCACCAGCACGAAGCCACCACGGGACACACGGCCGGGCTGCTGGCCACTGCCGGGGAGGCATCCGGGTGCAGGGCGGCACCATTGGTGTGCTCGCTGCGCAGAGAGTTGATGGACGTCCTCAGGGGCGAGCGGATGACTGCAGCCATGCCGTAGGGGACACTCTGCCGCACGCCGTAGCCCTGGCGCATGCCGCCAACCCACTGGCCCTGGTACGTCCCTGGGGAGAAAAAGGAGAGGGGGTGAGCTCCTGGGGCAGGTTGTGGGTGGCGGGTGTCTCGGAACCTCTCCTTCAAAGTGAAACCCAGGTGGGTTTACCAGGCACAGAGACAGGGGCCGCGGCGAGGCCAAAAACTGACCTCACTGACGGTTATGTTCAAAGGTGTCCCTGCCCTGTTTCCCACAGCTGGGGAAGGGGGTATGATACAGAGAGGTGGAGTCCAGAGTGGCCCTGGGGAGCCTTCAGAGGGAGGGAGGGGAGGGGAGAAATCACGTTAAGGGCACAGGTTAGCCTTGGGGAGTGAGGTTCTCACTGCTGCTGCTGGTAGTGTCCCAGAAGGTTTGTCAGCCCACTCTTGGGGGCCACCCCAGAAGAGCATCAGGTGCATGGGGAAGGGACATTAAAATTAGCAGACCATACACACACGGTGGAATCAGAAGCACAGAAACATGACCCTGTGCACTCCATTTTCCAAAGGAGTCCAAAACAACCCTGTGGCAATAATGGTCAGCCTCGTGGCAAAGCCACGGCGGGGAAAATCAGCCAAGAAAAAGAAGATGTACTGATGTCTCCACACCAGGGCACAACTTTGACACCATTCAAGTAAAAGCAGCCAGGCACCAAAGGACAGATTCTCCGGGTGTCACACACAGAGTGGAGCCCCAGGGGCTGGAGCAGGAGTGCGAGGCCCAGGACCCTTGTTGGGTCATCTTTCTATTTGGGGTGATGGAGAAGCTCTAACGTAGATAGTGACCGCGTAGGAACATGCTGAAAACCGCCGAACGGCATGCTGAAGCGGCTAAAGAGCAGAGTGACATGGGAGCCCTTGGAGGCCAAGGCGGGAGGATCACTCAAGCCCAGAAATTCAGACACAACCTAGGCAACACAGCCAAACTCCTTCTCCAAATAAGGAAGGTAGGTGCGACACAACGTGCGCGTGTGCAGGGGTGAGCTGATGGTGCTGTCTTCCTCGATGGCTGTTCTCCATTTTACTAAGATTTAAATTGTTTGATTAAAATTTTTTAACTAAAATGTTCTTAAGATTTAGTTTTTATTTTACGTGTGTTTCCCCACAAGTACCTGTGCACCACGTGCGTGCGATGCCTGCAGATGCCGGAGGGTGGCATCAGATCCCCGGGCACCGGAACTCCAGGAGGTTAGGAGCCACCTGATTCGGGTGATGGCACTACGTGGGTCCTGGAAGATCAGTGCGCCGTCTTAACCACTGAGCCATCTCTCCATGTTTTCCACCTTAGCTTTTGAGACAGGGCCTCTCACTAAACCTGGAGCTCGCCAATTCAGGTAGACTGGCTGGCCAGCAAGCATCAGGGACCCTCTGTCTCCACCCCTGCCCCTCAGGGCTGTGATTACGGGCATGCGCCACACATCTGGCATTTCACACGGGCGCTGGCATTGAACTCAGGTCCTTGTGCTTGCACAGCAAGCCCTCAGTGACTGAGCCATGTCCGCATTATGCAGGCACTACAAGGGGGACATTCAGATCTCTCTTGCTCTGCTCTCACTGTACGACTCCAGGCAAGTTCCTGGACCCCTGCAGCCCCCCTATCTGCAGAACAGGCCAGTTGTCCTCACAGTGCAGAAGGACCTGGCTGGAAGCGATCTTCTACCCACTGCAGCACAGGCCCTGAGGCGGACATTATGAGGTATCAGGTGCCAAGCCAAAGGATTCCAGCACAACTTTGGGTCTCTTGTATATTCTAAAGACGCAGCAGGCCGAGATCTTTCTTTTCAGATATGAAGTGACTGGGAGTCCAGCCATAGCAGCTGCCGCCTCTGGACCTGACTCCCCGCATAATCCCTACTCTACCAGCCAGGCCCCCTTCCTCACTCACTTACAGACCTCAGAGATAAATACACGCATGCATAGGTAGGAGCCAGACAGTGCCACCCAGAGTCTGTCCCCTCCTCTGATAGCTTCCAAGCCAAGTGATCCTGGCCTCACCAGGCTTGTCTGTCTCTGAGGCTAAGTTCACAGAGCATCTCCCTGTCAAACTGTTCCTACCCAACCCCTAGCAGCACACACCAGCCATTTGGACCAATGGTCCACACACTGCACTAACCAGGATAGTATCGGGTCCCTGAATGGCCCAGAAGGTACCTTTCCTGCTACCTAGGCACCAACTCCACACTGCAGGAGCCTAACTGTCTATTGATGTGCAGCTCTCGGCAGAGGACAGATGTGCATAAAGTGCACATCTGCTCAGAGCTTTGGACAAACTTGCCCAGAACTGTGACTTCCTCTGTGAAACGTAACTGGTGGCTGACAGCACAGCCCAGTGACAGAATGAATGCTTAGCACATGTGAGAGCTTGAGATCCATCCCACGGAAAGAACAAGAAAAAGTCAGGTGTGATGGCTCATGCCTGCAGTGCCAGTACTTGGGAGGCTGAGGCACGAGAATTATCACATATTTGAGGTCAGCTGGATTACAAAGTGAGACTCTATCACAAAAAATAAAGAGAGAACAAAACAGAAAGAAAAGGAAAAGAAGAAAAAGTGTCCAGCAACATAGCAAGATTGGCTTCTCCAGAGCAGAGCTGAGACACATTAGTCATGATGGTCACACCCAGTGTGGGGTCAGGAGAAGGGACCCATGCAGAGGTTCCTATAGAGAACACCAAGGACTCCACGCCACCTGGTGGCAAGCGCAGGCATCTGCATTCCCACCCTGGTTATTATGAATCCTTTAAGCTGGGTTTGGAAGGGAGCTGACCCAAGGACCAACCCTTCAGTCCACTGCCACGAGGGCTAGAAGCCATTGGTCTGAGAACTGGAGCAGGCACCCTCCTCATGGGTGTGGGAGCCCGAGGACAAGGCTGTGTGAAATCCCTCCTGCAGTCGCCCTGCAAGGGCCTCCAACCTGATCTGTAGCCATCCTCGTCCATAGAGGACAGGTAGACGGCTGCCCAGAAGCCCTCTGCTTACGGTGGCCAACGGGGTGCTCTAGGAGGCTGGGGGAAGGGGGTACCAGCTGTCTTGGCCAGCGTGTGCATGCCACCAAGGGTTCAAGCTGTGCCTTGTGGGCTTCAGCCAAGAAGTGATTTTCCCAGTCATTCTGGGGAAAGGCTGAGTCCATGTCACAGAAGATACCAGGGCACTGCCACAGCGTGCCAGGCAGGCCTCTCCAGTGACCACGATGGACGCAGCAGGGCTGTCCCCGAGGACGGACGTCACCTGCTGAGCTCGTATTTGAGAAGAGACGCACAACGCTCCAAGGCCCCAAGTCCGACCATGGAGTCAGGATTTCAGAGGAGACGAGGTGATGCCTACCATTAGAGAAGGGCACCCCAGCGTCTTAGGGATAAGGCAGAACAGGGAGCTGGAGAAACCTTGTCAAGCAGGCAGCATGGCGCACAGAATTACACCATGTTCTAGAACCTTCTTTCCTTTACAGTGGACCTCTTCCCGCTCTCGGTAATGGCTGTGTATAGTCTACTGCACTGATGTCTCCTAGCACAGAAATCACCCCTGGGTCTGACCTGGAGGTCCTGTCTCATTTTTTGTTTTACTTACTTCACATTTATTTGTTTTTGGTGCTAAGGACTGAATCCAGGGTCTTGCACACACTAAGCACATGCTGCACACTGAGCTAAAGCCCCGGCCTCCCATTGCCTACTTACAATGGCTGATATCCACACATAATAGCAAACTTTACCCTTAGAGCGCATCCCTAGAACCAAACGTCTCAGTCACAAGGAGGGCTTTCGCAAGGTCTTCAGAAGACTTTCCATGGGAAAGGCTCTAGAATGACCACACCCTTTGTCATCACCAGCCACAGGAGTGACTTTCTAAAGCCCTGTGCAGCTCTGGGGAGCTATGATTACTGGAGTTAGCTATGGACTGAAGCGAGTTCACCTGATCCCCAGGAGAAGTCTGAACTCTGCAGCCCAGGAATGGAACTACGTAGACGCACACTTTTTAGAGGATTAAGCTGGAAAGGCGTGGGCAAGCCAGTGAGGCAGAAACAAGGTGTCATCCAGGAGCCCCGAGATGAAGTCCCGAGAAAGCACAAAAGGAAAGCACCAAACACAGAGATGACAATCTCCCAGAACACGAAGGGCCTGGGTGTCCTGACTGAGGACCCAGTCACTGCACAGTGAAGGGGAAGCACATGACCAAGACAAGAAAGCAAGCACACAAGGTATACTCGTCTGGCCAGGCATGGCGGTGCACGCCTTTAATTCCAGCACTTGGGAGGCAGAGGCAGGGGGATCTTCAAGTTCAAGGCTAGCCTGGTCTACATAGGGAGTTCTAGGACAGCCAGGGCCACACAGAGAAACTCTGTCTCAAAAAAACAAAACCAAGACAAAAGATACACTGCCGGACAGACAGAACAACGGGCCGCACAGCAGCAAGTCTTCCCTGCTGTGAAGTTGAGCCCCCACAGAGCACAAATTCTGAACAAAAGTGATTTTCCATCTGTAATCTACACTAGCATGTCAATCAAGGGATCAAGCTATAGAAACTTGATCCTCTATGCATCCTTTCTCAGAAAGCTACTGCAGCATGTGGTCTACCAAAACGAGGGAGGAACCTCAGAACGAGGAAGACATGGTCAGCCAGAACGGTGGCGGGACAGTGGCGGGACAGTGGTGGGGTGCTCCAGGGTGAGGCACTGAGAGAGGAATGAGCCTGTAGACAGACTTGAACCTGTGTGATTACAGACGGGCTCTGACAGGTGTGAGAGAAAAGCTGCACTGAGAGACTTCCTTACTGAGCATCAGGAGGGCAGAGGAAAACTGACCAATGATTTAAATAAAACAATGCAATTAAAAAAGAGCCAATTGCTAACTCAAATTGTGCATGGGAAATGTACACTGGGGAACATTGCTGGGCTCAGCAGTAATCAGACTTGCAGTCGCAAGGATGAAAAACACTGAGTATGGATTTAGCTTTTAAGTTGTGCTATAACGCTGGGATGGGAGGGGAAGGGGAGGGGAGGGGAGGGGAGGGGGAGGGAGAGGAAAGAGACGGGGGAGGGGAAGGGGCAGGGGAGAGGTGGGGAGGACAAGGAAAGGGGGAGGGAAGGGACAGGGGTGGGACAAGGAAGGGGAGGGGCAGGGGAAGGGAGGGGAGGGGGAGGGGAGGGGTGGGGCGGGGAGTGAGCATCTGAAGCTCTCTGTCTTCTAGGGCAGGAGGTTGAAGGTTTCACCCCACACACACTGAAGACAGAGCCCGGCCTCTGAAGGAGTGTGTGGTGTCTCAGTTCTGGAATGCCACGTTCCTGGGTGTCACAGCTTGCCTGAACTCACAGCACTGTCCTGGGTCTGGGTCTACCATTTACGTCTTCATAAAGGATGGGTGCCTGTGATTGCAGAAGGGATTAGGGACAAGGAGGGAGGAAGACCCACCAGAGGAAAGGAGCCACCAGGGAAGCATCAGTCAGCATATGAGTGACTGAAGGTGGCCACTTCGGAGGACACATTCATCATGTTCGCATAACACGAACATGGGGTCATGGGGCTCAAGGACAAAACCAGAGTCCAGTTGGGCTGCAAACACAACCCATACTCACCCCCACGCTGCCTAAATCAGAGTCCATGAACAGCACAGGGGTAATGCTGCTTGGGGAGCCACCCATGTGATGCGCCTCGCAAGCCTGAGATGCAGTTAGCTGTGTGAGTGACAGGCTACACCCTAGTGCCCTGAGCACGTGGACTTAATCGCAACACTTTGCTCTTGGCCACCCACTGTCCACACTGGAGTGGCATGGACACACTCCTCATTGTCCTAGGAAAGTAACATGTGACGTTCACAGCAGCTTCAGGTTTAGAGAAGTACAGTGTGTCCCCACAGAGGTCCCCAAGGTCTCCACGTGTCCCCGATGGAGGTTCCTGGGGTCTCTGTGTGTTCCCCATAGAAGTTCCTGGAGTCTCTGTTTGCCCACCAAGGAGGTCCCCAGGATCTCTGTGTGTCCCCCAAAGAACTTCCTGGGGTCTCTGTGTCCCCCATAGAAGTTCCTGGGGTCTCTATGTCCCTCATAGAAGTTCCTGGGGTCTCTGTGTCCCCCATAGAGGTTCCTGGGGTCTCTGTGTCCCCCACAGAAGTTCCTGGGGTTTCTGTGTGTTGTCCCCATGGAGATTCCTAGAGTCTGTATGTGTCCTTGTGGAGGACCCCAGAGACTCCACAGCCCCTGTACCCTTACCATCCTTCCCTCTATCTGATGGAGAGTGGGTTGCTAGCAACTCACAGCCTCAGGGATGGAGGCATGACCCTCAGTGACCTTGGCTCTGCTCCCTGTGCACACGGCAGGCTGTAATCCTCAGCACCCAGGGCCCAGGGACTCTCAGTGGGCAGCTGGCATGACTCAAGGGCTGGGTTGCAGGGCATGGAGGGAGGACATGAAGAGGCCTGAGCAGAAAAGTGATCCTTAGGTGCAAGGTTTCTTCCTGAAATGGTGAAACTGCTGGACAGCTGCCTGAGCTGATGACTTATGACTCCAGGAATATTCTAGAAACCACCAAGCTTCACACTTTAAATGTGTGAACTGAGCACTGTGTAAATTTTATGCCAATAAAACTGAGGGTTTTTTAAAGGTTCATTTATCTTATGCACATGCCTGTTGCCTGCATGTATGTCTGTGTATACCCAGGACCCCTGGAAGCCAGAAGAGAGTGTCAAGTCTTCTGGCACTGGCGTTACAAATGACCATGAGCTGCCACATCGGTGCCAGGAATTGAACCCAGGTCCTCCAAGAGAACAAGTGCTCTTAACCACTGAGTCAACTCTCCACCCCAAAGCTCTTTTTTGTTTGTTTGTGTTTTGCTTTTAAGCAATGGGTCAATAAAAAACTTTCTCCATCTGCAGCCAGAGGAACGCTGGGCCAAGTTTGAGAAGGCAACAGCAGCCTTCTTTTGCCCCGACCATGGGTGGAGGGGTCCTGCCCCCTTCCGCTGGCCACCAAAGCCCCCATCTACTGTAGAAGTGGAAACAAACAGGGCCTCTAGTATCCCCATGCTCATAACTACTCAATCCTTATTCTGAGGCTCTGTGGAGACCAACCAGAATAAAGACTTCCCAGGAGGCTATGCTGCAGCCCATGGGCATGATGCAGCTGTACCCCTAAATCTCCACAGAACACCCCAAACACACCTCGAGTGTGTGGCCCATGCAGAGAGACAGCTGGGCCATAGCCTGCACTGGTCTCTGGTTCCAGACCCGGCCTTCAGTCAGGAGGGGTGGGATGGGCAGGGTGATGTGGGGGTCTCCAGAGAGAGTCAAGGCAGTGGGTAGAGGCCATTCTGTTCTCACAGGTCCTAACTGGAAGCCAGACCTATGACTCTCCCCAGGGAGATGGCACGTCCAGTCCCAGTGAACACAAACAGCCCTGGCAGCATTGCACAGGTGGCCTGCCCTGGCTGTGGGACTGGGGATCAGCCTCATGCCCACCCTGCCGGACGCTGGCAAGGCCAGCTAAGGAGGCCCAGTGTCAAGGACGGCAGAGGCTGTACCCTACTGCCCTGCAGCCCACATGGACACCAGCCTGGGAAAGGGACATCCGTGTGGAGAAGCTGAGGACACGTGGCAAGGCAGCTCCGATGAGGTACGTCAGAAGAAAGTGGCTCTCAGGCAGCCCGGACCAGCCTTGGGCCCCAGAGATCTCCAGCCTCGGGCCCCCAGAGATCTCCAGCACAGAGGCTCTCTCTGGCTCCTGCCTGAGAAGCATGGAAGCTGAGTACCACCTGAGCAGCTGAACTCAGCCTCAAGCCAGGAAGAGGGAAGGAAACAGGTGGGTTTTCTGGAAACTTCCCCCAGTTATGAAATTGGGGCACACAGACACTGAGGAGACCAGAAAGGGGCCGAGGAAGGGGCGGTGAGGAGACGGGGGAGGAGAGGCAGGGTGCAGGCCTGAGGTGGCCCTAAGCCCATCAGTGAGATAGATCAATCAGCCACCTAAGGGCCTGTGCTCCCCTCTCCTGCCCCTGGCCCCCATCTATGTACTTCTGCATGTGAACCTTCCAGAGTGTCAACTGAAGACAGGTCACCCCATGATCAGGATCACTATGCCACCCACAAACACCAACCATCCCTCTCGAGCAAAAACAAAGGATGGATGCTTCCCAACCAATCACAGCCCTGTTCCCCACAGTCCTCTCTCGAGAGCACCAGTCTGGAGCGAACCCACTGACTTAGACCCTCCCCCAACACCTGCCCCACAAAGCCCACGTCCTTCCGTAGCTCCTTACAACACATCCTTCCTCCAGGAATGAGCCCAAATCTTCACCCATGGTGGTGTCTGCAAGGCAAGGGGGCCAGGGGAGTTCTGGGGTTTTCTAAGGAGGGACCTTGGTGGCCATCTGTCAGAGACAGCTAGGGAAGAGTAAGACCAGGGCAGGTCAGCAGACCTGCCCAATGGTGGGACATGGGGCTACATTACAGATCTAAGCCTACCAGCTTCTGACTCATAGAAGCCAAGAATCCCATCTCAGGCCTGGCCTGAGGGACTGCCTCAGTTTACCTCATCCTGCCTCAGGGTAGCCATCTCCCCAGGGTATCAGTCACACCTAATATCAGCAGATGGAAGTCCTCTCTAGAGACTCAAGCCCATCACCTCCTGGGGCCAGGGCTGAAGATGGCCCTGGGGGAGCTGGCTACATTCCCTGGTACTGGAGGACTCAGGTTCCACAGAGTGCTAACAGTCCTGATGAGCTCTTCCAAGGGCTGGAAACTGAGGCAGGCAGACAATGTCCTGAAGCCATGGGGCACCCAGCTCATAGCTCCAGGGCTCCTAGGCAGTACCTGCAGCCCATAACACTGTGGACCATAGATTCATCTCTGAACCTTTGTCTTGCTCCTCTACAGCAAGCCAACATACTTCCTAGGCTCTCAGGCACAGATGCACCAGAAAATAGAGAGTGACATGAGAAATTCGAAGTAGGTCCTGACAGAAAAATGAGGTCACTGGACTCCTGAGAACCCACCTCTACCTCTGTGTCTTCCTGTACTCCCTCTCTCCTCTCTCCTGCTCTGTGACTCTCGGCTAACTCCCTAGGGCTCACACATCTCTTTGCTCCTTCAGCTAACAGGGCGGGATGCTGCTCCTGTAAGCTACCTCATGGTCGGGTTGGTGCTGCTGAAGCCAACTCCAGCCCAACAGCCCCCCGCCGGTGGCTTTTCTGCCACACTTTCTCAGAGATATGTAGTTAAGCCCAGGGCCGTGGCCATGGTGCAGTCCCTTGGGCCTTGCACAGGGATGACCAGACAGGAGCCAGGCTGGATATGGTTCTCTTAACAAATGGGCATAGAACCCTCCCTGAGATGGCTCAGGCTCCTTCTGCAGGCTGGGAGGCCCACCAGCCCCTCCCACCAGCCCCTCCCACCAACCCTGATCCTGCCACTCTGATTCTCCATGCAAAACTACTTTCTCAGATGGCCTTTTCCAGGTCCCAGACACCACCCTGTCTCCTGTGCCCTCTGTTCCACCAACACTAAGCAGGGAACCAACATGAGTTCCAGGGTGACTGACTAACAGCCAAACAGTCCTGGGCTCTGTGCACCCATCCCCAGAGATAGCTGGTTATGTGTCGCACCTCTGATGACAAGAACCACAGACAAAGACTCTGAGCAGTGGCCCTGAGTCTGTCACTATAAGCATTCACTGAGCACCCACTGTGTGCCTAGCACGGGCTGGGAGCTCTGGGAAAAAGAAGCCAACTCTTAGGAGTCTCTGGATACTCGCAATCCACAGAAAACCCTAGAATCCAATAACTCAAGAGCTAAACAGACACCACGGAGAGGCAGACATCCAGTCAGTAACATGCACTGCATGCAAACAGACGTCACATCCAGCACTGCAGGAAGCATAAATAAAACCAAAGCAAGACAACCGTGGGCTTGGATCAGGACAGTGAATGACAGGTGTGGTGAGCCTGGGGTGGGGACAGGAGTGACCGAAGCCCTGGACACACCGCAGGCAGGAATGGGAGACCAAGCAGCTGCTGTACAGATAGATGGTCAGTGAGTTCCTCAAACGGTAAGAGCCGGTCACCCCACAGAGCCCTGCAAATTCACCCCCAACATCCCTGAGAGAAGAGAAGGTACGCATACACAGGGTCACAGTAGCACCACCCACTGCAGCAGAAGGCGGGACCTGTGCACAGGCCCGACAGAGGACAGACCATGTGTTCACCAAACAGTGGAGTACGACTCACACAGAAAAAAGGAACTGAAGTACCAATCCTGAGGATTAAGAACGTCAGGCTCAGTGAAGGGGCCAGTCACATAGGGACACACACGTATGGTTTCACATGTATGATATCATATGTGTGAAATGTTCGAAGCAGGTACATCTGGATACAGGAAGCAGTCTAATGGCCACCAGGCATGAAAGAGGGTGCAGAGATGGCTGGAGCTCGAAAGTGTTCCCGACAGGTTACTGGTGTAGACCTGTGATCCAAGAACTTGGGGGAGGTTGAGGCAGGACTGCCGTAAGTTTGAGGCCAGCCTGAGCTATAGTGAGACCCTGCTTGGTTGTTAGAATGCTGGCCTCGGAAAAAAACAAGGGCTGGGGTTCAATCTCCAGAATCCACATTAAAAAGCCAGGCATGGAGGCACCCATTTGTAATCCCCACTGGGGGCAGCAGAGACAGGCAGGTCTCTAGAGTTCACTGGCCGCCCAGCCTAGCCTAGCCAGCAAGGTCCAGGCCAGGGAGAGACCCTGTCTCATGCAAAACAAGGACGGCACTTAATGAACACCTGGGTTGACTTGACTGCCAATACATGCGTGCGGATACACGTACACACTGCCCTGGTTTCCATCCTGTTACTGTGGTAACACACTGACCGGGGAGCAGCATGGGGGAGGAAGGGGTTCACTTGGCTTATGCCTCCTCAGCACGGTCTACCACTGAAGAAGTTAGGGCAGGAGTTGGCGCAGAACCGTGGAGGGTGCTGCTTATTGGCTTGTCCTACATGGCCTGCGCAGCCTGCTTTCTTATAGCACCCAGACCACCTTGCCAGGACTGGCTCTGCCCCCAGTGGGCTGGGCCCTCTCCCTTCAACTATTAATGAAGAAAATGTCCTACAGGACAACCTGCAGGAGGCAGTTCCTCAGCGGAGGCTCTCTCTGGTCAGGTGACTCTAGTTTAGAGTTGGTGAAAACTAACCAGCATGCCTGCCAGGAGGCAGCTCTCCCTGGAGCTCCTGTGAGGGCTCCCCTGGCCTTTTTCTGTGTTGGGAATCCTTCCCGGAGAGGCTGACCATGGCTACTCCTGAAATGCTCACTTCTTCTTCCCAGGGGCAACAAGCAGGAGGCAGTATTTCTTGAGAGGCGACAGTCCCTGGGACCTCAGCGCAGCAGTGGAAGAGGGGCTCCACCGCCTGACCCTGCACATAGTACAGCAGCCTGTCCAGATCCCTCCAAATGGCAGGGCTGTGTCCGCCCCAACCCAGCCTTCACTTCCACAGCTTCCTGGATCACGTGAAGCTCATTTGCAAAGTGAGGTGGGGGAGGGGGTCCTGCTTTCCCCACCTGAAGACCAAGCAGTAAGTCTGGGAAGCTTCCACCGTGCTGCTGATGCACCCAAGTCGGGAACATTCAAGTCTACACTGCTGAGCTGGGGGCCAGGGGCAGGCAAAGACAGCTGCTGAGCACCCTGTGCTGTGGGGAGAGAGCAGGGTGCCTGGTGAAGGTGGAAGGGGCAAGGGGTGCCAAAATCTGCCTCTGCCTCATGGCCTCAGCCCTACTTCAGATTTTCGAGATGGCTCCAGCCATCTACCCATTCTTGCTGTCTGTGTGCAAGAGGAGACCCATCAGAGCCGGTCCAGGCATTTGTGGCGAGTACATTTGGGGTCTGTGAACGCCCAGAAGAGCACACAGCACCGCACGTCTGCAGAGGCCTGTGTGTTTTCTCTCAGAAAGTGAATGGTTTTGTCAAGGAGTTTAGCATTTGCTGGGCAAAGCCCCCTCAGAGAACAGCCCGCTGCTGCTAACCGGAGCCATAGCCACGGCTCCTCGCCCCTCTGGTGCCTTATCTATAAAGGAAGGGAGCGGCGGACACATGATCCTCCGCCAGGAAACCAGGGGACGGTGGAGATAAGTGTGGAAACCGTTGGGTCCTGCTGTCCACCAGCCACGTGAGCTCAGTGGCCAGGCAACCCTGTGGCCCTCACTTTTCTAATCTCTTTGAAGTGTGTCGGCCGTGCATTCTGGCTTACGGTTTTGGGGGCTTCAGGCTCTGCCCCACTTTGGGTGAGGCGAGGAGGTCACAGCTGTGACAGCAAGAGGGGGAGGCCGCTTGCTCACAGTGCAGGCAGGGAGGGGTGCAGGCTCATCTTCATCTCCCTCGTTCCTTTTCAATCCACCTGAGATGGTGGTCCCCACCTTCAGGGTGTCTTCCCTCCTCCAATCACCATCTCTGCAGACACTTTCACGGGCACGCCGAAAGGTGGCCTCACAAGTGCCCTAGGGCGGTTCCTAATTCAAATCTACAATAAAATTAGCCACCGAAGCCATGGAGAAGGCCACCTGAAGATCCTGGCAGAGACGAAACCATAGCCACTGTGCTTGGAAATGTCTAGTCTGCTTTGCTTGTATTAAAAGTGCTACCTCCTGAAGCACCGTCCCTGAGTCTAGTAGTCTCTCCACCACAACCATCCCAGGGTCCACGTGCACATCCATCCTTAAGACTCTGACTCCACAGCCTTCAAAGATCCTGGCACCACCAGGGGTGGGCACACTCACAGGGCTCTGAGGCCAGCTGGAACGTTCTGGACCAACCGGGCTTCCCTGGAGGTGGGCATCAGCCTCACCTGGGGACTTCACGGAGAATCCCAGGGCTCAGCTGCCCTTCGCCAGCACTTCCAGGCATAGTGTTCCACAAAGAACTCCAGACAGACTTCGTGCTCAGCTGAGCCCCAAACCAGTAAGATATGGGTACACGCGTCACCTAGAGAACACACAGGTCCTGTCCCACAGGTCAGGGATCACGTATAGCGATTCTAGTGAACAGCAGGGTTGGGGGGCAAGCTGTGGTTCTCAGAGTATCCCCCCAGCCAGCACCGGCCTCATCTGCACTCTGTAAGATGTGTACACTCCCAGTGCAGAAATTCAAGAAGGTTGACATCATGTGTCCTGTAACACACACTGGCCTAGACTCAAAGAGGTGGCAGGAAGCACCAGGTCTTGGTTCTCAGGACAGCGTTTGCACCTTTGAGTCCTTCCTGGATTCAGGTGCGCACCTGAATGTGTTGCAGGGACGAGGGGGGACGGGCCCTGATGAGCAGGACGAGACCAGCGTCCCACCACAGAGACTGAGATAGAGAAGGAGCAGGGGATTCCCATGAGCCAAGCACAGCTGGGTCTCCATGCCCTGGGAGGTCTCTGCTGCTCTTTCAGGATACATGTGAAACTCTGACTTGTGGGACTTCCCTTTCGGCATCCCCAAAGCCTGGCAAGGACAGACCCCAAATTACAGTACTTATGCCTGCATCTGTGTCCAGATGGCTTGCTTTCCCAGGAGGTGGTGTCACCCTCTGGTTGTTTTGTCTAGTCGCCTCTGCTCCTGTAAACCACGCCCTGCACATAGCCAGATCCAGCCAATTACAAGGCAGGCCACGTTGCTGCACTGTGCCCTGAACACAGTAGGACCTCTGTGAGAGCTTCTTGATGGTAGATGCTTGCAGCCAAGGAGGGCAGCAGCAAGGAGGTAGTTCTTACACAGGCAGGGCGAGGGCCACGCAGCTCCTCCTTGTAGCACTATACGAGGAAGTACTTCCTCAGCACAGTCCCGCGCCGTCTCCAGACGTGAGTGCATCTCACCGTTAGGCCGTTATCACTCACCCAATACCACTGTCCTCCCGGTCTCAAATGCTGGTTGTCCAAGCCAGTAATAAGCTACCGTAACAGGGGTAGGCAGAAGCCTAGGTGAGGCTGGCTTCACATACATCTTATGGAGATGTCTCCATCTGAGCACTCCAGCGGTCCGGAGGAAACGGACATCGGGAACAACAGTAAAGAGATCTAACGTCACCTTCATTTTCAAGTTCACCCCGTGGCCATTCATGCTGGCAATATTCAGTTTCTGGCTACATGGCAGTGACTACCAGGAACAGCCATGAGGTGTACTACAGGCCATCAGGTCCTACAGGCCTTTCTGCAGTGATGGTCACGGTCCTTCTCTGTGCTGTCTACCACAGCTGCCACCGCTCCACAAACCAGAGAGTACTTGAGATGTCGCTGGCACACCAAGAAGCTGACTCCTTATATTGCAATGCACTTAATTAGATTTAAATGCAAACGGCTGCATGTGGCCAGAGGCCAGTGGGGTGGACAGGACTGGTCTAGGTGATTAATCCATTAAGGCCGACTTAAGAAAGCACAAGACGCTCTCTCGTCAGCCACCGCAGACAGAATCGTTCTTCCATCTGCCTTTGGCTGTGCCCCGCCACATCCCATGAGCCCAGCACACAACCTAAGGTGGTAAACCGTGGTCACTGCACAGGGCAGCCACTCTCCCTGAAGCCTTTCCCAAACCCCCCTCAGCAGGGCCGCAGCACAGAATGAGACAGTCCAGCAGCTGGACTGGTCATGTGTCTTAAAGCATGAACAGTGGTCAGAGTGGCACACGCACTTACTAGGCACACAGCACACAGCGGGAGACTTCGAGGGGGGCCAGAGGTTTACCGTTGAGACCACCAGGTTTGACTTGAGAAAGTCCCCGGCTAGCTTCTGAGTCCAGCACGGAGAGAATAGGAGCGCTCTCCAAGGTGCTGAAGGAACCTCAGCCCCACCTCCTTCCCACCGGAGCCACTCAGGAGCCATCCAGCTCAAATGGAAACCCTGGACGGGAGATGGCTCGGTGGGTAAACCCACCTGCTGACAGCCTGATGATTTGTGATCATCCTATCGGACCCACGTGGTGAAAAGAGAACCGATTCCTGCAAGTTGTCCACAGATATGGAGCTTGGCACACAGAAACCCAAATAGACAGACAGACAGATGCTTTTTCGTTTTCAAAAAAGGACCCCAAGCCTGAGGATATAATCAGTTGGCAGAGTGCTTCCCTGGGTCTGACTGCCAGCACACATAAGGTGGGTGTGCTGACCCACACCTGTAACCCCAGCACGCATAAGGTGGGTGTGGTGAGCCACACCTGTAACTCCAGCACTCAGGTCAAGGCTGGATGACAGAAGTTAAGGGTCACCCTCAAGTATACAGAGAATTCAAGGCTATCCTGGACTACGTACAACCCTGTCTCAACAATCACAAAACACAGGAGCCAAGATCAAGATGGCTCAATGGGTGAAGGCACTTTCTGTGTGACCCTGATGACCTGGGTTCAAGCTCCAGAGCCCACGTAAAGGTAGGAGGAGGTTGTCCTCTGGCCTCCACACACATGCTGTTACCACATATGTGTGCACACCTACACGTGCCCACACTTCATACACACACAATAATGATAAATTAAAAACTTGTTAAGCATTTAAAAAAAAAAAAAAAGGCTCTCCATTTAGAGGGTGGAAACAGAAGGATTCTGCAAGGTCCAGGCAAGCCTGGGCTACAGAGTGAATATTTAGGCTAGCCTGGGCTACACAGTAAGTGTCTGTCTCAAAAGAAACAAAGCCCAGCTATGACAAAATGCCCAGACTCCTATGCAGTGGCCCCCATGGAGGGCGACCACCCATGGAGACACCCATGGAGGGTGTCTGCAAGCACAGTCTGCTAGTCACACTGAGAACTGCGCAGTCCTGCAGGACTCAGGAAGAAACACCCTCCCTCACCTCCAGCCCTGACACTGACACCACCTCTTCCGGGGTCACCGTCTCTAGCCCAGGTCCTCATAGAGGGCAAGGCAGAGCCCCCTACTTTGGGTCAGTGACGGGGACACCCAGGACTCCACACTAGGTGCTTCCAGATGCCCTCTCAAGGAGAAAGGTGGCCCTCGAGGCTCACTTCAGGTCCCCAACGCCAGCAATTGAGGCTGGGGTGGGGGTGGGGACACTTCTCACCAACTCTTCTTTCTCAGCTATAATTGGAACGAAGAACTAGTCACTCGCTCTCTTCCTCCTTTCACCTGATGGAGCCTGTCAACATCCTCCCTCCTCAGTGGTGAAAAGAGACTGAGGAAGTGCCTTTATCTTCCAAGACTGAGTGTGTGCTTCCTTTCAGAACAGAGCTTCTCTGGGTGGGGTATCTGTGGGGTGGGCTGATGGGTTGGTGGTGGCTCTTAACCCAGGCACCTGGATTGTTAAACAAAACGTTCTCCACATCCAAGCAGGAAAGGTAGTTTAAGTAGCCGGGCAGTGGCACAGGTCTGGGATCCCCAGCATTCAGGAGACTGAGGCAGGGCCTAAACAACCTAGCAAGACCCTACTCCCCCAAAAAAAATTAAAGTGAAAAAGAGTCAGGCAGTGGTGGCACACACATTTAATCCCAGCACTTGGGAGGCAGAAGCAGGGGGATCTCTGTGAGTTCAAGGCCAGCCTGGTCTACAGAGTGAGTTCCAGGACAGCCAGAGTTACAACAGAAAAACCCTGTCTAGGAAAAAAAAAAAAGTGAAAAAGAGGGGTGGGGATGTAGCTCAGTGGCAGAGCGTCTACCTAGCATAGCAAGGCCCTGGGTTCGATCCCTGGTGTTGACAAAAAAGGGAAACACAGCTGTATTGTCTGATAACAGTTCCTCTTCACAAGGGGCAGCAACGCCAGAGGCTCACATTTAATATAGAAACTCCACATTTACACGGTGGCAGGGGCTCCCAACCCTCAGCTATGAAGGAGCAAGCAGAGCCAGAAGGTACACGTGGCTGCTGTGGGGGACAGGGTAGAAGATCCAGGGTGGCAGGTGTGTTGTGCGCGTGTGTGTGCGCAGGCGCCTGGGTGGATCTGAGTTCTGACTGTGGGTGTGTGTGATGTGTGTGGGCTGTGGAATCTGGGCCGGTGAACGGGACCTGCTCGTATGGGGAGTGGGGAGGCCGGGGCGTACGATGACTCATCTCTCAGAGTGTGGGAGGGTTTATCTGGGAGGGGGTGACTTTCTGGTCCAAGGCATCCAGAGGAAGCCTGTGTATCTTCAGAAAGTAAGGTGGTCCTAGGGTCTTAATGGGACGACAGCCACGGCCACTAGAGCGTGCATCTGCCTGTTCCTCGCACGTGGGGAGTAGATGCAGAAGACAGCAGACAGTTCACCAAGGGAGCTTACAAGGAGGCGAAGCAAACAAAAGCAACTTAGAATCAGCTCTGTCCAAGGCTCCTGGCTCAAAGCCTCTGCTGCCAGTGTGTGATGTGGAAGTGTAGGAGACACAGTAAGTATCTCCTGCATGGTCACCTCAGTCCTGTTCTCCTAGAAGTTGCTATCAGTTCTCTGCACGTGAACGTAAGGATGACAAGAATGCCCACTGTGTTCCTGGCAAAGACTGGGACTCCGCCCTCAGTTCACCCTCCCCCACTCCACGGTATCACCCTTTTGCAAAGACAAAGAGACAGAAACTCAAGAGAGGTTAAGCCATTTGCCCAGAGTCACAAAGCAGAGCCCCGGAAAGGCCAGGATTCAAGGCCAGGTGGTCAACATCCAGAAAGCTTGTGCTCCTGCAGCCCCCACACGGTCCTCGGGCCTCTGTAGAGACTTCAAGAGAAGCTCACTGGGCTCTCATCAGGAGCAATGCCTGACTGAGCCTGGGGGAGGGCAAGCTGGAGGAGGAATTGGCAGAAGTGTCCCCAGTCGAAACGGATTCCATACCAATTGTAACTGAATGCAGAATACATTTTCTGTTCACGACAACCGCCGTTTCTCCAAGTCAGCCTTAGCAAAAGTTGTGAAGTTCTGCTGATGTCTGCCCAAGTTCCTATCTCTGTGTAAAGCCAAAGGTGGGCTGAAGTTGGGGCTGCGCACTCAAGAGAACCAGTCATCCTCAGCAGAGATCCTTGGCGCCTACCAGGTAAAGGGACATGGTACGCAGCCCTGACCTGCTCCCGTAGCCGACTACACCCCACCCAGGGTTCACACAACCATTTCCCCAGGGCCTCAGTTCTCAAACATCACCCCTTCCCTAATGAAAAGCTGGTCATGCTCAGAAAAACGGATCTGGACACCTGTACCGGAATGTCCAGAGCAGGAAGGGCCAACTCAACTTTCAGTCATATTGTGTTAGCATCCAAGAGGAAGAGCCAGCCTGAAGCCCAGACCACATGCCTACCTCTCTGCTATGCACTCCAGGGAAAGTGTTAAGAACTGTAATCTCCTTGAGGGATTCAGGGCAAAAGGAGTACCTCTGGGCAGAGCAAGGAGCCACGGCCTCAGACACATGGGGGCTCTGTCACAAGGCTAGGCTCTGAACCTCAGCACACAGATCCCTGGCCCCACTGACTTCACCTTCACCGTAGACTGAATCAGGCAGGATTTGGGGACAAGGAAGGACCACAGGAGGCCAAAGGCCAAAGGTCTGGAAGCACCTGGCAGAGGACCACGGTCCTCAAGAAGTCATTAAGGATATGATCTCAGCACACCAGGCATCAAGTGCCTGGTGACCCAGTGCCTGCTCCCAGTTCTCCATGGAGAATTACTGCCTCCCTCCCAAGTAAACACTCTGGGAGATCATGTCTGCTGTGCCTGCTTCTGGGTTCCCAGAACCTACAACATCTGGCCATAGTAAGTGTTCAATAAACATTTGCTGACAGAATGAAGGAATTCTTTAAACCAATGGAGATAGATATCTGGGTGTAGGGCCCCATCCTCAACTATTCTGGGATTCTCCCCTCCCTGTGGGTCCAGTCAGCCCAGGGCAATAAGAAAGCTGTTCCAGAGCAGGCACCTCTAGAAGGCAATTTTGCAGAAGAGTCTACCAGAGCCCTGGGCCATAACTGCCGTTATGGATTCCTGCTGGGAGCACCAGGATGCTTACCCACCCACTTCAGCCACCCACACCCGCTGCAAGGACCCAACCAAGAAGCATGCGTGAGTGTGTGAGTGCACATGTACACACACACACACACACACACACACCTGGACCCTCAAGAGAGACTCAATGCCCCAGGGTCAGGGAAACTCTTCAGCCTGATCCACGAAAACAACAGTACAGAAAAGGCCGCCTGGGACCAGGGCTGGGCAAGGCACAGACAGGCAGGAGCATTATATAATTAACTGTCCAGACTCCGCCTCCTCTTCGGGTAATAACGAACCCTGCTTTTCAGTTGCATAAGCCAAAATAATAATTACTTTCCAGCCCTCATCACTCCTAGATGTGGCCAGGAGCAGGAGCTGGCTTCAGACAGGAGCTAGCTTCAGGCACAGAGAACACACACAGGCTCCATCAAGCTCTCTATCCCCGGCAGAAGCCCAAGTCATTGCTGCGTCTCACTCCCTTCCCAGGCATCCATGCCCAAAAAATCTGAAGCAGCCGGGGCCCAGAGGGAGGCAAGAGAACAGCCTCTTGGGATGTGCGCCCAGAGGGGGAGGGGTCCTTCCAGGCAGAGTCGGCTTTGGGGTCTGACTTCCAGGACCTATAACTATTTCTGAGGTCTCAGCACAGCTAAGGAATGGGCACTGGAGCGTCCAGGTAAGGTGGAGGCTGCCAAGCCAGCCGGGACTTCTGAACAGAAACCATCACACCGGCTTCCGGCGCCGGCGATGCTCTGGCTGTGGTGGCATCTTAGAACGGAGGCGCAGAGCAATTCCCTAACTAAAGGTGAAAATGATTCAGCCACTGAACGGCCAGATTCCTGGGCTCCCGCTAAACAGATGGGCCTCCTCCCTCCCGCCCGCCCGCCCTCCAGCAGCCTGCTTCCACAGCCTGTGTCCAACCACCTAGAAGTTTATTGCCTTGCTGTTTGGTTTGGTCGGCATCCCCGCCTCTGGTGCTCCCAGCGCTCCCTCTCCATTGGCCTGTGTTGCTTCAGGACTGAGGGAGGCCCCGGGCACCGCAGGAAAACAAGAAGCCAACCGGGGCCTGACTCTGGGGACACCAGGCAGGCAACACCAAGGGAGGGGAGGGTCTGTCTCCAGGCCCCTCCTGCCTTGGCAGGTCCCAGAAGTGGCGGAGGGCCCGGCCTGGCCTTCTTGGCAGGTGCAGATCTAAGGCCTGCTTCTTAGGATATGCCGAGACTTTGGCTCAGCAGCTGCGGCAGGGGCCTGGCCCTGCTGCCGGAGAACCCCCAACCCATGGGTTGGCACGGGCCACTGTCCCCATCAAGCGTGGGGCAACCTGTGGCCAGGGGCCCGCTGAGGCCTCCTGAGAACCTAGAAGATGCTCCAGGAGCCCACAGCCCAACTGGAAGGCGAGGCTCAACTTCTCGGGAGATAAACAGAAGGAGAAAGATGGGGACGGTCCCCACGCCTCCCCCGCCCGGCCCCCGCTGCCTGCACCTACCTCCATCCGAGTAGGTCTCCGTGCCGTAGCCATCCTGCAGTCCGTTGCTCCAGGTCCCTTCGTATTTGGCCCCGTTGCCCGTGCACTCCCGCACCCCGTAGCGCCCCTTAAATCCGTGTGTCCACTCGCCCTTGTACACCCACTTCCCCTTGCTCTCCAGGCCGATGCCGTGGCGCTTGCCTTGCGCCCAGGTGCCTTGGTACGTGTTGCCGCTGGGCCAGGTGTAGACGCCCAGCACCTCAAAGCCGTGGCTCCACGAGCCGGTGTATTCGCCCTGGCCCTTCGGGCCGGTGCAGACGCCATGGCCGTGCGCCTTGCCGTCCTCCCAGCCTCCGCAGTAGGACCCTCCATCGTCAAAATTAAACCTACCCCCACTGGACATGCATGTAACGCGGTTTGCGAATCCCGCAAGCGGTGAAAAGAAAAAAAAAAAAAAAAAAAAACCACAAGGCGATCAACAAACCGGAGTCTTGGTTGGCTGGCTGGTTTTTTTTTGTTGCGATGCTCTTTTCGGGGGGAGGACGGAGCACGCCCGCGACCCCGCGCGCGGACCGGCGGTGGCGTCTAGGTCCGCCCGCGGCGATTGTTCATTTTCGAGCTGCGCCGGAGCCTGACCAGCGTCTCGCGCTCCCGCTGGAGACAGGACCGGGAGGAGGCGGGGGAGGGGCGGCGCAGGGCGGGGGAGCGGCTGGTGCCCGCGGCTCCACCTCGCCGCCAGGGCCCCTCGCCGCGCGCCCCGGGAGCGGGAGGGCGCGGGGCGCGGCTCAGGCCCGGGCGGCGGGGCCCGCGGGCGGCGGCGCGCGCGGCTGCACCGATCCCGGCCGGGCCGGGCGGCGGCACTGCGGCGGCAGCGTGCGCTCCGGGCCCCGGCAGGCGCGCGGCCGCCTGGAGAGGGGCGCTGGCGGCCGCGCGCGCGCACGCGGGGACCCCGGGGCGCCCTGCCCCTCCCCCGGCCCGGGGTCCGGCCCGCGCGCCCCAGCCTCCCCGGGCAGGGGCTGGGATTTAAAGGGACAGGAACTGCGTAACGGGAAGGAACCGGGCACCGCGAGCGCACGCCGCGGCCGGGAGCCGGGAGGAGTCGCGGGCACCGCAGGCCGTGGAGGGCCGCGCGGTCCCCACCCCACCAGCCTCGGGGACGCCAGCGCCAGGGCCCGCACTGGCCACGACTTGACTGCAAGGCTCCTGCAAACTACAGGTGGTTTCTCTCCGTGACACACACTCACTCTTCCTCCTTCAGGGCCGCTGGAGGTCCCCGGGGAGGCGCTCACCTCGGAAAACACGCGTTTTGTGAATAGCGTTTAGCCCCCTCCAAAGATAATAGAAAGTTGGGTCACAAGTTCGCATCTTGGAGCAAAGTCACCCAAATCCCGTGCGCCCTGCGCCCTGGCCAACAGGTAGCCCCCAACTCCAGAAGCGGTGGCTCCTTGAGGTCGCCATCCTGCGGTTACTTGGTCTCTCTCTACTCATTACCCACCCCCACCAATAGATGAAGTCTGATTCTTGGACTTCAGCATCTTGGGACCAATTGAAAATGCATTTCCTGGACTATCAATACGAAGACAGGAGCTTGCATCTCCAGGCCTCCCGGAATGCTTGCAGTGAATGGCAGCGGGTGGTGCAGTGAGCTGAGGAGGGGGCCCCCCGCAGGGCTTCACAGCTGCACAGGGTCTGGGTTAGTGTGGGCGGGTCGTGGTAGGCGGCCTAGTAAGCCCAGAATCACGTCCCAGCCAGAGGTGTCCCAGGCTGAGAGCAGATGTGTGGCGTGGCACTCGCAGCTAGCCAGAGTCTGAGAGTCACCTGCTGCAGAACGAGCTTAGGATACAGAGCGCTTTCAGATTTCAACCTTAACCCCACTCCTTGCCTCGGGCACAAAATCCCCTCCTTAAAGACCACCAGCCATGTAGCGGTCTCCTCTCTTCTCCCCCAAAGACTTTGGAAAGCTGCCAGTTCCTGTTCTGCCTTCAGGGTTCCCTGTCTCTCCTGACTCGGGGTTCCCCTTCAGATGGTCCTCTGAATGCCTATGGTGAACTGCTGGTGCCGCACATCTTGGATCTTATTGGAAGTTGTCACACAGCCTGTCAGCACCAAGCAACACACCTGTTAGTCTGCCATACACTTGGAGGGCACCGACTCTCCATCCTTCCCGACAGCACTTGGTATCCTCAGGCTTCCTTTGCTTCTGTGAGTTTTAATTTGTTAATCTAAAGGGACACAAAGCAGTATATGGAGTCTGTTAGGGGTAAGTGAAAAATCAACGACTGTGAGTTGGTCAGATGGACCACAGACTCAGCGTCTTTAGGCTTATGTTCAAATTCTGATTCCAGCGTTTCTGGACTGTGTGGCTTTGGGTAGCCATTTTATGTCTCTGTGCTTAGTTCCCTGAGCCGTAAAGTGGGACTAACCACAGTTCCAATAGGGAGGATCCAAGAGTGAGGACCCAAGGACCAGGTGTCCAGCATCTAGCAAGCATGAAGGAGCAGGGCTATCACTGAGATGTCATGATGGGGATGCCCAGCTTTCAAGCTGCCCTCTTCCCCTGCACTGTGGGGAAGCAGCATGCCATCACTCTGACAACACACTGCAGCTTCCATTTTACTTCCTGCCCCCTTTTGCTGACTCGGCAATCCTCTCTCACACGGCACCGCAAGGCGTTAGTTCCCTCCGGTTCAGCCAGGTCCTGGGTGCTGCTGCCCCCAATCACATGTGTCTTTTGCTCCCCCCCATCCTACCCATCCTCCCCTGGACTCCCCCCCCCACCCCCCCTGCCAGGGTCGCTCAGACAGTGACCTGCTCTAGTCTCCGGAGTGCAGATATTTGAGGCGTGTTTATGCAGTTTGGAACCGTTTTCCCCATAAAGTAGAGCTGGAGGTATTGATTGCATTTACGAGGAATTTTGCCAAAGTGATTTAAACACAGTACCACCCAGCAACTTAAAACAAAAGCCAAGGAAAAAGCAATGCTGTCCTCACAAGCAGGATTCTGCAGCCTCTCACTGGGGATGAAACCAGGGCCTTGTGTGTATACCACCGAGCTCCAGCCTCATTCCTCTGTGGATACTTTGGGTGCTGAGCTTGGCTTTCCTCAGTGCCTTTGGGTCACCTTTCCTCGGCAACCCCATGTGAAATCACACACTCTCCTTTGGTAAAGGGAAAACAATTCCAGTCGAGGTCCCAGCCGTCTCTGGCCTGAGACATCATTACGTGCTGTTTGCTGGTCTCTCCCAGGCCCAGGGTGTCTTCTGGTTATAACTTGGTGAAGGTGGTGAGATGCTCTGGCTTCTCTATGTAGAGAGAGTTCCCTTTCCATCTCCACGTGAGCCTGTTTGTCTCCTTGGAAGAACTCAGCCAAGGGACTGAGGAATTAGCTCAGTGGCAGAATGCTCATCCGGTATCCAGGAGGTCCTGAGTTCAATCCCCATTACCTGGAAATCCCAAGGGGGAGGTGTTAATTAAGGTAGAACTGAAAACTGTAGAAATTACTTCAAATTGTTAAGAAAACACCTATGAAAAACAGTATTTTGGGGCCTGGCAGATGGCTCAGAGATTAGAATCACTTGCTGCTCCTACAAAGCAGCCAGGTTGAATTCCCAGTATCCCCGTTGCATGGCTCACACTCACCTGTAACCCTTGTTTCAAGGGTTCAGACACCCTCTTCTGGCCTCCACCGGCACTGCACACATATGGTACACACACAGATGCTCAGATACACACACACACACATACACACACATACACACACACGTATACACATATACACACATACACACACACATACACACACATACTCACACACACACACATACACACACACATACACACACATACTCACACACACACACACATACACACACACACACACACGTATACACATACACACATACACACACATACTCACACACACACACACATACACATACACACACGTACACACACACACACACACACACATACACACACACACAGACAAATAGTTTTAAAAGAACTTGGACACCATCTAATATGACCTGTATTTACCATACACATACTCACTGTCCCAAAGCAAAATCTCCCATATGAATGCTCCCTGGGTGTGTGGTCAATCTTCCTCCCACTCCTAGACGAGCTATGCCTTCCTGTCCCCTGGACCCTGACTGGCTTGCACATGCAGCATAAGTTAGCTCATGAGCAGCGAGTGACAGCCTCAAACTCTTGGGATGCTGCTGGGGACTTTCGCCATGATGAAAGGAAGTTCAGACAGTACACAGGCAAAACAATGAGAAGAAAAAAGGCCTCCCAGAAGCAGCTAGTACCCAGGAAGAGTCATGCACACAGCATCCTGACAGGGAATCTTCCTGTTCCAATCTTACCACATTTTTAGTCTCTGAACAAAGCAGATTATTGTTTTAAGCCAGGGGTCATGCAAACTCTACTTGTATTTTGATACAGTTTGTTTGTTTGTTTGTTTTTGTTTTTATAACGCAGCTACATCCATCCACTTCGGATGTCCTTAACTCTGTATTAATACTGACACTCTTAACAAGCTAATTGGTCAGTTCTACTAGACACCATGTAGATCATAAAGCTGAAATCATTTGCCACTTGAGGGACTCTTTTGCTTGTTTGAGACGAGATCTCACATAAGCCAGGCTGACCCTGAACTTCCGATCCTCCTGAATGCTGGGATTACAGGTTTGCTCTACCATGCCTGGGTTATGTGCTGCCGGCACCCAAACTCAGGCCCTCATGCACGCTAGGCAAACGCTCTGCTGATCACGCCCCATCCCTGACACCCATCTATATATCAGCTTGCCGAGTCCTGTGACTGGCTGTGGGTCAGCCATAATGAAGGACCCCAGACCAAGGGGCTTATGCAGTGGTGATCTATTGTTCAAAGTTCTGGGTTTGGAAATTTAAGGTCAAGGTCCCAAATGATTTGGTTTCTCCCAAGACTCTCCCTCTGGCTTGCAATCATGGCCACCCTTCACCGTCTCGGAACTCAAGTCTCTGCCTTCTTCTGAGCCCTTCAGTCAACCATCGTGCTAATGGTTTGTTTCTGTGCTGTCCGTGGCCGTGCTTTCTCGGCTGCAGTCTTGTCCCTCCAGCGTAAGCATTGCCTATACTGAGCCCCGAATCATGGGAGACGGATTCAGCTGGGGTCAGCCGAAGCCAGGTGTCCATTCCTGGCCCAGGAGCCCTAGTCCGGGAATAGTGCCTTGCCTTGCGACATCGGGGGGACGTCGGCTCCTTTAGTGAAGCTGGAGGAAGCGCAGGACCCAGTCAGGATGGGTGTTGTGTGGGTGGCATGGTTGGTTTCAAATGGACAGCGGCGGTGACAGCAGTGACGGTGGTGGCAATGAAAACTTACGTACCTGACCGTAGTCAGCACCTTACATTTGCTGCCATATTTTATTCTAAAAAACATTATGGAGCAGGTTATTGTCATTATTATTATTACTATTATTATTACTTCCCCCTTCATAGGTGAGGGGTCTCGGCCTAGACAGGTCGCATCACTGACCCTAGGCAGACATGGCAAGCAGGCTGCCACAGCACATTCTGCACCACCCCCTCCGCCTCATGCGTCCACGCCCAGGGAGGTGAGCGCTGCGTTAGACACACAGTGCGTATAATTAGCGAGTCGTTGTACAGAAAACGCCCCTGAAAGGATTACCCGGGTTAGGGAATTGAACTTCAGAATCCCAAACCCTACAGAACCTACTTTCATAACCCACTCTCTGCTCCTCCCAGACAAAACCCTAACCCTAAACTGGAGATCTTTGCTTTTCTTTATATTTAACAACCTGGTTGTTGGCTTTGTCTTGCTTGCTTCTGAACTCCATGTGTATAGAATCATGCCATATCCCTCCTCCTCCTCCTCCTGCTCCTCCTCCTCCTCTTCATCCTCCTCCTCTTCATCCTCCTCCTGCTCCTCCTCCTCTTCATCCTTCTCCTGCTCCTCCTCCTCTTCATCCTCCTCCTCTTCATCCTCCTCTCCTCCTCCTGCTCCTCCTCCTCTTCATCCTCCTCCTCTTCTTCATCCTCCTCCTCCTCTTCATCCTCCTCCTCCTGCTCCTTTTCCTCCTCCTCTTCCTCTTCCTCCTCCTCCTCCTCTTCCTCTTCCTCCTCTTCCTCCTCCCCTTCCTCCTCCTCCTCCTTCTTCCCCTTCTTCCCAACACTGTTTAAGAGTCACCTGCACAGCTCTTGGTTCACCCATTATGCCATGTTTAGATTCTTGTTTCCAGTTTGTAGGGCTGTACTACTCAGCTCTATTAAAAAAAAAACCACTATAGCATAATACCTGAGACAGTTAATATTATCAAGGTTTATTCAGCTCTGGGTTCTAGAGATTCCAGTGCTGCGTCAGTTCAGTTTTGGGGAGGTCCTTCCAGCCGTCATATCACAGCAGAGGCAAACATACATGCATGGAATAGAGAGGCTGGGTCCCATAATTCCCCTCCAAAGAGCACCCCCAGTGACCAAGGACTGTGCGGTAGACTACACCTGCCAAAGGTTCCTGCACTTCCCAACAGCCTCGCCCTGGATGTGAAGCCTTCAACCACAGGGGACCCTAGGGAGACACATACTCAGCTGTTCACACTACCCCCATGATCTTCTTGCCCGAGTGCTCTGCAGCTAGGTGCACATCACACACTGTGATTCACCTCCAGTGCCAAGGGGAATCCAGGTCAATGTTCTCTCCATTCTGAGCTCAGGCAGCACACCGAACCATGTGCATTGCTCTGTCCTTTGGTTGTCTTTCCATCATGGTCCCATCCGCTCACAGCGAGTGGCGAGGATGGCCAGCGGGCCTGTCACAGGGCACTGAGCTCCATGCCTTGCACAGATGACTTCGGCTAAATGGCAGATGAACACACGAATGAGCGAGCAGCTTGTATCCCTGAACACAAATTGGACTGAAGCTTGTCATACAGCGAAGGGCAGAGCTCAAGGTGCTTCGCAGGCTACTTCTGACCCATGTTTTATACTTGCTAGACTCCAGCTGGTATCACCAACATGACACTTGGGGACACAATGTACAGACTGTGGGGAGCCTATGGGGGCTCTGCTCACCCCTCCTGCTCAGCAGATGGTGTGGGGGACATATACACCATCTGAGGAACCGCCTCCCTGCCATCACTCTCAAACACGTTACTTTTACGTACTCCCTCCTCCCCACTCCCACGGCCATCACTGTGATCAGACTTCATGAGGACCAGCAGCCAAGGGAGTTCTGCAGCCCACTCTCCTGTCCAGTGTGGACCAGATCCACCTGCAGGAGGGCCAGAAGGAAGAGGCTGAGGAGCCCCATGGTTCCTCACACTTGTGGAAAGGCTGGTCTGGGGGAGAGCTTCTGGAGGTGGTGGCTGCTGCAAGTTGCAAGGTGGATCCAAGGGTCAGAAATCACAATGGTAGACTGGGCCCTGGTTGGTATGGACCAGCTCCATCAGACATACAGGCACCCAATGGAGCTCACAGCTATACTTCTCAGAGAGGGCTCCACACCTGCCTGAATTAGGATGACACCCAGCCCTCCCAACATGGCCGCACTCCCTGTGTATCTCAGCTTCTGTACAGCCCCCCACCCCGCCCCGCTCCAGCAAGTTCCTCCCTTCTCTTACTGTGTCCCTTCTGTTGGCATTTTCTTTCAGGTCTCAGTTTGTAGCCCCTGCCTCCAGGAAGCCTGCCCAGCCTTCCACCCCTCCTGCTCGGTGTCTCCACATCGCAGCACAGGGTTCTCTTTATGGCCCAGGCTGGCCACCATTAACATCTGCTATGGGAGACGAAGGACACAGCCTGAGTCCCAGTTCACTGTCCATACATACCAGACGCTTAATAGCTGTTTAGCCTCTGAGTGGGTGACAACAGAGTGACTGAGAGGGAGTGAGGGTCTGGGAACCGCCCCCCCCACACCTCTCCCCACTTGCCTTCTGCCGACACAGGCAGGAAGGCACCTCTCTCTTCCGTCCTACTGCGAGTCTCTTGCCCTGTTTACCCAGTCTTCAGGGCACACAGGGGGCTGAGACCCAAGCCTCTTAGTCAAAGATGACTGATTCAGATTCCTTCTCCTTCGCTCATGGGTTGGGGTGGAGGCTTTACCCGTGTTTCAGACCCTGGATCCATCAGCACCCAAAGCCAGCTGACCTTTGAAAGTATACACCCAACTGCAACCAGCACCAATGGCTGCGTGTGCTTTGGTCCCTGGGAGTTGTACGCCATTTAGAAGGATATTTGGGGTAAGGCTTCGTTGAGATGTTTGTGCTGCTTGCTCATCAACTCGATACAGACTAGACATATCTGAGAAGAGAAAACCTTAACTGAGGAAATGCCTCCGTAAGATTGGCCTATAGGCAAGTCTGTGGGGAGTGTTCCTGATTGCTGTGGGAGGGCCCAGCCCTCCGTGGGTGGTGCCATCTCTGGGCAGGTTCTCCTTGGCTGTGTTAAGAAAGTAAGCCATGGGGAGCCAGCCAGTAAGCAGCGCTCCTCTGTGGGCTCTGCTTCAGTCCTGCCTCTACGTTCCTGCCTTGAGCTCCTGCCCTGACTTGATGATGGATAGATGGATGGATGATGGATGACGGATATGATGCAGAAGTGTAAGCCAAACAAACCCTTTCCTCCCCAAGCTGCTTTTGGACCTGGCGTTTACCATAGCAACAGAAACCCTAAGACAGATGTGATTGACACACTGTATCAACTGCCCATTTCCAGGGCTCCATTGATGTTTATTCACAGTGAGTCATACAGTGTGAGCCATCATGTCACAATGCTTAGCCCTCTATGACCCTGGGCAGAAACGCTGTCCCCAGCAACCCTTCCTTGTGCCCCTCCCTCCCTCCCGGTTCCTAGGACCCGCTACTCTGTTTCCTGTTTCTCGAACACTTCGAGTGAGTGGCGCCTGGCTTCTTTCGCTCGGCACAGCACTGCCGAGCTCCACGTGCGCTGTGCGTGTGTCCACGCTCCACTCCTTTCCGTAGCTGTGTAACAGCCTGTCATGTGGACGGGTTGCGCTGTCTCTCCTTCTCAGGGCTGGAGTGTGCTGTTTGCCAGTCATGGACATGGTGCACTGTCTGTCCATCACCTGTCCATCCTCAGAGGTGGGACATTTGGCTGATTCTGCTTTGGGCTTGCTCTACGGGTGTGTGCATAGTTTTTTGCATGGACACAGGACTTTGATGTCTCTGGTATGACCAGCGGAGTTGCTGTCCTGAAGATGACCTTGGGCTTTATCTTTTGAGGTAGCGCCCAGCGGTTCCCACCATGGCTGACCCATGCCGCAGTCCTGCCAGCAGGGCCTTAGAGCAGGGGGTGGGGCGTGCTCCAGTCCATTCCGTACTCACTGCTGATCTTTTTGACAATGGCTGTCTCTGAAGCGTTCCGTAGTACCTCTGCGAGATTGCGATTTCTGTTTCCCTGGCGATTGGCCGTTGAGCATCTCCTTCTGTGCTTCCTGGCCATCTGTGTGTCCTCGCTGGAGAAATGTCTGTTCAGGTCCTTCTCCCACTGTGAAATGTGTTCCTTTATATTTCTGTTTTGTCCTTTACACCTTCTGTATACAAGACTCTCGCTGGATGTATGATTGCAAAAACCTTCTATTTTGCAAGCTGTCTCTCTCGTTTCTTTCTTCCTTTCTTGTTTTTTTTGAAATAAGATCTTGATTTGTATCCCAGGGAGGGTCTAGAAGTCACAGCAATCCTCCTGCTTCACCCCTCCCCTTTTCTGGAATCACAGGAGGGCACACAACACCTGGCTTTCCTCTTTCCTCATGACATAACCTACAACACAAGTTTGTTTGTTTGTTTGTTTGTTAAAAGGAGTTTTTAAATTATATTTTATCCATTTACCAGAGGAGTCACTGTTCACGTGCCCTGGCACCCGCGTGGAGGTCAGAGGACAATCGCAGGGCTTGGTTCTTCCCTCCCACCGTGTGGGTCCTGGGGACTGACTCGGGTTTTCGGCTTAGCCACAAGTGCCTTTACCTCAGCCGCCTCAGTGCCCTGCAGTATCGTTTTTTATTGTGCTGAAAAGCAGGGTGTTGTCTTCATTTGGGGGCTTCCAGAGAACCCCGGCACGCCCACTCTCCTCCGCTCATTGGTCTGGGGGTGTTCCTCGTTCTATACCCCTCCCCCATCACCTTTTCCCTCCAATAGGGCTGAGGCCTGGGAGGGGAAGGTTGATCCCTTACAACACAATGTAGGGACCCCCGTGGGTCCCCGATTTCTGCTCAGAGGACAGCTTTAAAAAACATGCTTGGTTTGTGTTATAATCAATCCAGTCATTATAGAAATTGTGCAAAAAAACAACAAAACAAAGCAAACCGCCAAAAGGAAAATGGCCACCATCCCACACTCTAGGAGTTCTGACAGTTAATGCTCGCTCAGTGTACTTCCTTCCAGAGACTTCCACGGTGTCGCTAGCACAAACACACGTCCTGGACTCAGGGCCATGCTGCACGGGCTGCCTGAGTGTTCCCTTCTTTTTGCTTTGCAAACTCCTGGCGAGTTCCTCGTTTCATCTTCCACTTGACTTATCAGTGATGGGAGTCTTTCCACAGAGGCAGGAACGGCTGCTTTTCATAGACTCTTCATCTTCTCACTCGCCTAGTGTCCTGGAGCCCTGTCTTGCATACACTGTGCTCTCACCGTTCAACCGTTTCTGTATGTCCTCCTGTCCGCTCTGGTTTCCAGCAGCAGCGTGTGAGGTAGTTAACTACTGAGTCCCGTGTAGGTTGAGGAGGAGGCTGGGGCTCAGAGAGGCAAGACATCTGCCCAGCGTCTCACAGCTAAGACTCGAGCTGGGACATGAACCTGGGCAACTGGCCTCTGGAGTCCATGGTGCCTCACTTTGGGCGAAGTGGAAGGGGCCTCATGGGAGGGAGCTGCACTGGGGCGGGTGACACTGAAGTAGACAGAGAACCAGAGAACCAGCCAGAGCTGGGATGCATGCCAGCCGCCACAGTCGCAGGGCTGTGCCTGTCTGTGTGGACATGTGCATGCACGGGACACATCGGGAACCCGATGAGCAAATTCTTCGTAGCAGACACAGAGGCATGGGCACATCCTCTGTCCTCAGCCCCCACCCCCCCACCTTGTCCCAAGCACTGAGGTCTGAAATGAGGCTCTCCCGGCTGCTGAAGTGATGCCAGAGTAGGTTGGCGCAGACTGTGCTCAGGGAGACAACAGCGGCCAGAGACACATGGCAACCTGTGCGGGCAGAGCAGGTGTCCCCCTCTCCCCGGAGACCCCAGGGGGAGGTTTTCCAGCGTCTGTGCAACACGATGCTCTTCATGCACCAAACTGTTCTTCAGGGGCGCACTATACAGGGAGCCGATGGAGATAGCTGGGGAAAACAGGAGACACGGAAACAATTACACTCCAAACTCTGCCAAGTCGGGGCCTCTGTGTCTCCCAGATGAAGTGAGAATGTCCCCTGTGCTTGTAGAGGACAGTCCTGACTCCACCACGCTGAGTCACTGTCCCAAAGGGCTCTGCTCACACCTCCAGTTGCTCCAACAGTTCTACATGGTGTGTTCGGGTTGTGGGTGTGTGGCGGTCACAGGGAACCTGGGGAGTCAGTTCTCGCCTCCTACCACGTGGGTCTGGGAATCGAACTCAGATCCTCAGGCTTGGACACAAGCACCTTTACCTACTGAGCTACCTTCCAACAACTCTAAGCCACAAACGCCCAGGTCAAAGGCCATAAGCACCCTGTGCAGCGGCTGCCTGTTGTCTGAGGTCCACTCACCACAGCCACCAGCACACAGCAGAGCTGGACAGGTCACCTGCGGCTCCTTTGCGGGTTCTCTGGTCCTGCTGAGCCCCAGGTCCTTGCACGGTTGAAACCCATTCACAGACGGTACCCTAAGTGGCTACTGCTCACTCGTCCAGCACGGACAGCTTCTCTCCCACCACCTGTCATGCAGGAAGCCTGGTGCAGGCGGCAACCCAGCATGTCTAAGCCAGGCCAGACATGTAGCTGCCAGTTCTTGGACACTGCTCATGTCCGGTTCGACTCCTGCCGTCTCCAGGATGCCTGAATCTCTGCCATCAGCTGCCAGTTCGGCCAGACTATTTGTGTAGCTAATGTCTGAACTGACCAGCTCCAGAGAGGTCTCAGGAGCTGGATCCTGTGGCCTTGGTTCTCTGCTGGCTTACTGAGCAGGCTCCAAGAACATCACAGATCGAGGGAGACCCCATCTGGCCCCAGAGTGACAGTGCAGCTGTGGCCGCACTGTCCTGGAGGCACAGCCTTGCCTTGGGAAGCTAAGCATGCGTGCTGTGCCAACTGACACCCCCTCCCGACTGCGTACCCCACTGCGTCCTCTGCGCTTGTAAGGCTCTGTGTTCAGGTAAAAGTGGAAGGAGAATGCAAGTACTTGGGTTGTTTTGCTTTCCGTTTGAACCATTGATATCTTGGCATTTGGGCATTTTCTGTCTCTAGAAGAGAAATTTCACAGTGTTTAGCGTTAACACCCGACGGCCAGTGAACCTCTGAGGCGGCTTTGTGACCTCCCTATCCCGAGGAGGTGTGATATTGATGCAATTATACACAGCCACACATATCACGATGCTCATGTGTCCCATGACATTTGCCACACGCCTCTGACATCCCTGGACAGCGAGTGAGGCGGCCTTGGAAGAGCTGTGGGGTAGAGTGAGGAGCAACTAAAGACTCCCAGATGAATGCTTCAGAGTGGCAGGCTTCGTGCACACAACAGAGTCACACGCGGGCACAACTGACAAGCTATTAAAACATGACCCCTGTCTCCTGCAGAGATGAGCAGATCTGGTGTTCCCGTCTTCACTGTCACGTATATGTAGATACGCGTGCAGGTGCACGTGAAGGTCAGAGGGCTACTTTGGGTGTTGTCCTCAGGAACTGTCCACCTTGGTTTTCGAGGCATGCGTTCTCCCTGGGATCCCCCAGAAGTCCGCCTGCCTCTGCCTCCTCAGTGCTAGGGTTACAGGCATGCACTCCCACAGCAGGCTTTTCCTCACGGTCTGGGGATCGAACTTGAGTCCCTGTGTGTGGAGCAAGCGTGTCGCTGGCCGAGTGCCCTTCTGGTCCCAGGTTTCTTTTCTTTCCCTCCAGAGGCTCTAGGAACCGGTCCTGGGGAAGAGTTTTAGGTGTAAAGAACAAGGCCAGAACAAGTAAAGAACAAAGTTTTAATCCAGGGAGACCATCAACCCAGCAGGGAGCTGAATTTTTGATTCCAGAAGACGGATGAGAAAGCCAGCAGATGGCTAACTCACCCACCTGGCCCTGACCTCCGGGCTCCCAGTATGGCGGCCACACTCAAGTTACAGGAGGGCCTTGCCAATGCTGGACTCGAGGCCAAGCATAGTGGCTCAGACCTGTAACTTCGGGATTTGGGGGGCCAAGGCAGGAAGATTGTTATGAGTTTGAGGCTACCCTGGGCTGAAGAACGAGACCTTGTCTCAGAACAAGAGAGAAATAAAGTCAGGCTCAAGTGTGGGGAGGGAAGGGCTCATCTCTTCCCATGATGCTTTGTGAGGGAGCAGGATGGCCTCCCACCTGCTCCTAACATGACATAAGCCAGAAAGCAAAGATAGGAGGCCAACTGTAGCCTGCTGTGGACGGAGTGTTGCCCAGTAGGGTTCTGGGTGGGGGGTGTCTAATCCAAACCTCCCGCCTATACCCCAGGAGGAAGGCCTGGGATGCACCTGCTCCAGCATCCAGATGTTAAGTCTGACACTCCCTCTGCATGGTCCCAGACGAACACACTGGAATGTTAGCATTGCTGTCATGCCGAGACATGACACATGTGTGCCCTTGAGTGTCAGCTGGGGGGGGGGACGGGATCAGTGTGTGTTGTGAGGACACTCTCTGCCATGCCTCCATGGAGCATTTCAGAGAAGTCTGCTGTCAAAGCACAGGGAAGATGTCCCATCATGCATAGTTCAGCATGTACCACAGCACAGAATGAACAAATGTTCATCTTTCCACATTTGTTCTTGAGTGTTCTTTTAGGAGAGATTTGGCACTGTCCCCAGGCCTCACGTCGACTAAGGAAATTTGTCCCTGAAGTTACAGTGACGTGTTCCCATCCATGTCCACACTCCTGCTCTGTGTGCCTGCCTCCAGAAACTGTCCCAGGGAGTTCACAGGGCGCCACCCAGGTCACATCTCTTAGTGGCCTACTCTTAAGATGGTCACTGCTTAGAAGAAACATGCAGGACAGCTGCTTGGAAGCCCTGGCCAAGCCTGCAGGCATTAAAGAGTTGTCTGAAAATTGCTGGGTGTTCTGCCCCTTAAGAGATAGGGCTCCCTCTTCCCCTTCTTTTCTGTCACTCTTCTTTCCCTTGACCCCTCCTTCTCTTTGTGGGAACTCCCTACTTTTCTAGAAGCCAGCTGCCTGCTGTGAGCTTCCCACAGAGTAAGGCTGGGTGCGGAGTCCTCAGCCAGTTAAAGCTTCAGCCCTGGACGTTGCCTCCTCTGCTAGAGACTCCTCAGGCCAGACCCTCTCAAGGCAGTTCCTGCTTCCTACCTCACAAACACTATGAGATAAGAAGCTACTGCGCTAAGATCAGACTCCGGGGCTATTTGTTATGTGGCAGTAGATGACAGATACACCCTGGCCTCACCACAATCCTGAAATGAACCAAGGCACCTCTGCTCTGCAGAACCACTGTCCCCGTGAGCTTTCCTGTCAGTGCCACTTGCTCCCCCACCCCTCAGAAGCAGCTTTGCAGAGAAAGATGATTCAATGGGACATTGAATGATTCCAATCCCCTCCACTTCCTCTTTTGTCCCTGAGCCTTGCTTCTTCCCTCTGTAAAATGGGCCAGAGGGAGGAGTGCTGAGCGTGTGATTGGGCTCACAAGAGCCCCAGTTCCTAGGCCACCTTAGACACGGTCATCTGCGGATATAATTCCAGGAGATCCTGTGCTGAGCCCAGGGAGACCCAGGATCTGGGGCTGCATTGGGCGTTCCTGAGTCACATGGCAATGGCATGGCCCAAGGCTGTGGGCAGCAGGGAGGAGGCTGGAGCTCTGGTGCTCCGGTGCTCCAGCCACTGTGCCTGATGGACCAACAGTCGTACGGACTCTGTGGCCTCCTGAGGGTCCGGAGATGAAAACCCCACAGCAGCTCCTTCTTAAACAAAACTCACGGGCAGATTTACCAAGTTAACGTTTCCAGTGCAGGCTCCACAGCATGATGCAGTGGGCACTACTGTTTGGGTCACTGTCTGCCTCCCCCAGGCTCCTCTGCAGATCCTGACCAAGGTCAGGCTGGGGGAAGCAGCAAGGCAAGGTTTCAGGTTTCCAGGTACTCACCGTGTGTGTGTGTGGGGGGGGGTAATAGCTTTTTGAGGGGGGTGTGGGTGCCCTCCCATCAGTCTTCACGGCCCCAACTTAAGAGAGGGGCCATGTGTACACACATGAGGGCTATGTACATGTGTATACTCTATGTTCATATACAAAGTTGTGTTTGTGTGTACATTGGTGTGCGGGCTCACATGTGTGTGTAGACACGTGTGGACATGTGTGTATGTGTGCACTCATGTATATGGGTATGAATGTGTATGTGTACACACGAATGTATTAACGTGTTTGTGTTTTTGCATCTTATAAAAATGATTGAAGACTGACCTCAAACCCCAGGTCTCTCTGAGAGTTTTATATTTACTAAGCCCTCAGTCTTCATAGCAACCAGTAAGGCGGATCCTGTCCTAACCTCTTACAGCTGAGGAAACTGAGGCTCGGAGAGGCAGACTGGCTTTCCCCAAGCCCACAGCTGGTAGACAGTAGACCAGCACACCGGACTTGCTGCCTGACTGGTGCCAGGGCTCCAACCTGCTGGGATGTCTCTTTGAAGCAGCTGGATCTCCACTGTGTGTCTTGGTCTGGGTGTTCACTCAGCCTGGTTGGATTTTCCTGGCCAGTGGCGTCAAGGGGAGGCAAACTGCATGTGTCTTGTCTTGAGGAGAGCACTCAGGTGAGATCAGTTGATAGGATACCCACATGCCTGACCATTCATTCTTTGGGAGCATCGTGGCGGCCTTCATCTCCCGCTATGGAAGTCTGTAGAAAGAAAAGGGCAGAGAGATTGAGAGTCTGAAGTAGGAAGGGCCTCAGCAGTGGGCTGAGCTGGAGCAGAGTTACTGGTGTTTGCACAGCTTCAGGCCCACCCACTTACACAGAGGTCCTGCCTTCATATCTGCCCACACACGGGCTGGTCTCAGCCAGAAGTCATACGTCACAGAGCTTCCTACCCCAGAGGCTCAGGCCAGAGCTTCTTTTAGTTTTTTGAACTTTCCTTAAGGCCCACTTGCTTTGCCTTGCCTTATCTTCGTTTCTATTTTGTTTGTACGGGGCCTCGCTGTGTAGCTGGTCTGGAACTTGCTGTGTAGACTACACCGGCCCCAGACCTGACATGTAGACTGCGAACTTGCAGCTGTCGTCCTGCCTCTGCCTCCTGACTACTGGGATCACAGGCCTCTGCCTCCTGACTACTGGGATCACAGGCTCACACCTGGCTGCCCACTGGAGGTTTAGCCGGTGTTCTCTGTATGTAAGAAATGCATCTCTACTGCAGGGAGGGAGGCACATGAGGAAGCATACATAGACTTGAAGTCCTCCCTGCTCCCTGCGTGGGGAGGACCTGAGCTCGTCTTCACATGCAGAAAGAATGGCTGCTATAGCTGTCCTCCCTGGGCTGGATGTGACCACACCTATCTTGAAGCAGAGCAGCTGTGATCACTGATGGAAACGCTCACAAAATCAGACCTGCTGATGTTTCTTCCAGAGAGAGAGGAGAGGCTGGGAGGTGAAGTTGACTGGAGGTATGTCAGGGGCACTTCCAGATGACGCATCTGCCCGTAAGGTGCCCGTTCTCCTGTAAGTAACTCCAGTTAGCTTATTGGTTCACCCTGCTTCGATAGCATCTTTTCGTCCTGTGGGTCTGTGGGTGCCCTCCGTATCTAGGGTGAATAGATATTTCTTTGCATCTTTCCTGCAACAGTGACCCCCCCAACATAACAGGCAGGGCGAGAAGCCACTGTTGGTTTAGAATATAAACTGAGTTCAATGGGCTTAGATCTAAGATGGTGGTTACCCAAGGGGAAGAGTTAGGGCCAGATGGGGAACTGGAACATTCTATGGCTCAAGCTGGTACTGATTATACACAGGGAGGGTTTTCACCTGCAAGGGTTTGTTTGTTGTTTGGGTTTTTGTTTTGTTTTGTTCTGTTAAAAAAGGGTCTCTCTACATAGCCCTGGCTATCCTGAAACTCATTATGTAGATCAGGCTGGCCTTGAACTCACAGAGATCCTCCTGCCTCTGCCTCCTGAGCACTGGGATTAAAGGAGTGTACTACCATATCCAAACTTCACTTGAAAGAATCTTTCCAACTTTCTCAATTCTGTTACTCTTTCACATATACACTAAATAAAATATGTGATAATATTTTACTACAAAGTCCCTCTGTCCCCAAGTGATTGTCTCTAAATATTTCAGTATGCTTTCCTTAGATTTTGCAAGCAGACAGACGCACATGCCTCATGGAAAGATAAAACCGTACTTTCCCTTTGAAGCTGCTGAGAAGCAAACAAACGCTGAAGCTGGACTCCAGAGTCCTCCCTGAGCACTCCAGTGACCCTCCGGAGCCACGGAGACGTGGATTCAGCAAGTGTGAGCTCATGTTTTAAAACACTTTCATGCCCGTAAGCCCTGCCCTGGGGGGACTGTGATGCTTTGTTTTTAATTGTCAACCTGACGTCATCTAGGATCAGCTAAGAGAATACCTGCAAGGGATTATCTTAATTATGTTAACTAGTATGGGAAGATCTTCCCACTGTGGGCAGCATCATTCCCTGGGCTTAGGGTCCTGGACTGAATAAAAAGGAGAGAGCTAGCTGAGCACTGACATACATTCTCTCTATGTTCTTCACTGTAGATGTGATGTGAGTAGCTGTTTCAAGTTCCTGCTTTGACTTCTTTTTTGTGTTTGCTTTTGTTTCTTGAGACAAGACTTCTCTTTGTAGCCCTGGCTATTCCAGAACTCGATCTGTAGACCAGGCTGGTCTTGAACTCACCGAGATCTACCTGCCTCTGCCTCCTAAATGCTGGGATTAAAGATGTGCGCCACCACCACCCACCTTGCTTTGATTTCTTCACAATGGTGAACTACAATATGGAATTGTGAACCAAATAAACCCTTTCTCCCTTGAGAAAGGGTATTTTATCACACCATCAAGAAACAAAACCAGCACTTGGGAGGCAGAGGCAGATGGATCTCTGTGAGTTCGAGGCCAGTCCGGTCTACAGAGTGAGTTCCAGGGCAGCCAGAGTTACAACAGAGAAACCCTGTCTCAAAAAAAAAAAAAAAAAAAAAACACACACACACACACACACACACACAAAACAAACAAAAAGCAAAACAAAAGAAACAAAACCAAGATGAAGGCTAAGGCAGGAGAATTGCTGGGAGTTCCAGGACAGCCTGGGCTACATTATGAGACCCTGTTTCAAACCACCAAAATCAACCAACAAAACAAATAAAATCCAACAAACAACTTTTTCACCTAATATAGCACAAGTATCTTTCTAGATAACTGGCATTTGTGCATAAATATTTATGAGGGAACCCCAAATATAGGGTAACTCCCAATCAAGTTCTCTCAAATGCTTAGGATTCATGTAGAATACATAAATGTTCAAGACGCCATGAGACACTTGGAGTGTTTAATTCATTAACTAGTTTAGAAACCAGAATGAGATTAAACAGAATGTGTATGAAAGGTTGGCTAAGGGATAGCCAATTATTCATCAAAGCCCTCTTCTGGAAATAGGCATTGGTATCATTTCCAGGCATCCTTTGCAGTCAGAGCAATCATGGAACCATGTGGCCAATGGCATTGAAACAGTGCTAGTGGGCACTGCATCCGAGCCTGGCCTCCCCATCTCTGGCCATGGACCAGAATGCACCCCATACACTGAAGCCCCAGACCAACCACACAAAATATGCCTACACTCCTGAATGATTTAATAGAGGACACACAAACTTCTGGTCACGATTATGTGAGAAGGGAGTCCACTACCTTGATTCACATAAATGCCTGGATGAGATCATGGTGATCACCCTCACAGATTTGATACTTTCATTTTGTCTTGGTAGAAAGAAAGCTGGCGGGGCCAAGGGAAATGGACCAGTCAGTAAAATGCTAGCCATGCAGGCTGAGGACCTCAGCACCAGAATTCTCTGGTCAGCCAGTTTAGCCATCGGTGAGCTCCAGGATCAATGAGAGATCCTGACGAAAGAGAGAGAGAGAGAGAGACAGAGAGACAGAGAGACAGAGAGAAAGAAGAGGTAGAAGGAGGAGGAGGAGAAGGAGGAGGAGGAGGAGGAGGAGGAGGAGGAGGAGGAGAAGAAGAAGAAGAAGAAGAAGAAGAAGAAGAAGAAGAAGAAGAAGAAAATGAAGAAGAAGAAGAAAAAGGAGGAGGAGAGGGAGGGAGGGAGGGAGGGAGGGAGGAGGAAAGGAAGGAAGGAAGGAAGGGAGGAAGGAAGGAAGGAAGGAAGGAAGGAAGGAAGGCAGGCTGGCAGGCAGGCAGGCGTTTGGTGAAGACACCAGGCTCCACTCTGGTGTCCGTGTGCACTTGCACACATGTGCAAAGCACATGAACACATACATGGACACAGACACATGAACACACACACATAGGGAAGGAAGCTGGGGCTAGAGGGAAGGTTGTTTTCCTTTTCTCATCTCTTGAAGTTTGTATTTGCCCCTTTGAGTCAGGAGCTCCCTACAGAGGCCGGGCTAGCCTGGAACTTGGCAATCTTCCTGTACCAGCTACACATGTTGGGGTCACAGGGTGTGGCACCCGTCACACTCCGCCTGAGGAACTTACATTCGGACGCTGCAGGGGTATGATCTTCTGCTTCAAATACTATCTCTCAAGGTTCTGACTCGGTTTCTAAAGCAGGTCCTCTCTTGTCCTCCTGAGTTTGCCACACAAGCCTGTTCAGGTTGCTGCTGTCTCCTTTGTTGTTTGGTATGGCAGGGTTTCTCTGTCATAACCCTGGCTGGCCTGGAACCCACTCTGTAGACCAGCCTGCCCTGGAACTCACAGAGATCCGCCTGCCTCTGCCTCCCGAGCGCTAGGATTAAAGGCGTGCGCCACCACCGCCTGGCTTTTGCTATCCCCTTTTAAATACTAAAATTAAATTCTGTGCAGGGATTCCCATAGCGTAGGGACCACGTCCTGGGACTCGCTCGTGTGTCTTGTGCTCACCAGGACGGTGTGATAGTGCCTGCCTCTCAGAGAAATGGTCCTTGTCGGAGCTAGCCCAGCCGTCATCTCCAGGTTCTGAAGTGATCTGGTTGTTGGTGGAAGGGCATGACATTTTCCTTTCAAGTTTGTAACAGAGAAACATAAGGCTCAGGGATTGGCTGACTTTTCCTAAAGTGTTTTCAGCTTTGCATACATGTGGCTTCTGTCCTGTAAAACTACGGTGGCCAAACAGGAGTGACCTTGAGCTCATCTGTAGTCTAGGCAAGTCTAGATCTTGCAGTCCTCTGGCCTTTGGTCTTCTAATTAGCTGAGGTTACAGGCCTGTGAGCCTCTATAGCTTAAAACCTCACCCACAGAACCAGCCTCAGCTGGTTTCGGCCTGAGAACAAGCAAGCCCAGATGTGGCTCACCTGTCCTCACACCCTCAGTGTGCGCCTTGCTTCAGCTCCCGGGGTCTGAGAACCAGGTCTGGAGGGATGGGAGAAGGACCAAGTCACCCCAATACCCATCAGCTGGGTGGCTCAGGGAGGTCACTAACTTTACCTTGGTACAAATAAAGCTGTAATCCCAGATCATTGGAAAGCTGGGACAGGATTACAGATTGCCAACCTGCCTGGGCTACAGAGTTGAATTCAAGGCCAGCTTGGATAACACACACACACACACACACACACACACACACACACACATATGCACGGGCACACACACACACGCGCACACATACACACACACATGCACGGGCACACTCACACACACATGCACGAGCACACACACACATGCATGGGCACACACATACATACACACACACACACACATGCACGGGCACACACACACTCACACATACATACACACACGTGCACAGGCACACATACACACACACACGCACACATACATACACACACACACACGTGCACAGGCACACACACACACATGCACGGGCACACACACACGCACACATACATACACACACACACACACACGTGCACAGGCACACACACACATGCACGGGCACACACACATACATGCACAGGCACACACACACACACACATGCACGGGCACACACACACACACACACACACATACATACACACACACACATACGTGCACAGGCACACACACACATACGTGCACAGGCACACACACACGCACACATACATACACACACACACATACGTGCACAGGCACACACACACATACGTGCACAGGCACACACACACGCACACATACATACACACACACACGCACAGGCACACACACACGCACACATACATACACACACACACACAGGCGCACACACACACACACACACACACACACATGCAGGGGCACACACGTGCACAGGCACACACAGACACACACACATGCACGGGCACACACATACAAACACACACACACACACACACACACACACCCCTTTCTGAGGTGCGGTTGCAATAGGAGCTGTTGTGCCAGGGGCTCCACCTAGCCGCTGAACTGAGTGGAGTGGGCCCTCATTCTGGAAGGGATAGAATGCTCTTTGGGGCTCTGAAACCAAGGCACTTGGGAGTGAGCAAAGGCATCGGAGAGAGGCAGAGGTAATTAACAGGCAGGCCCTGTGGGGCAGGAGGGAGGAATTGAGGGCAGCCTGGAAGCAGAGGCAGGAGGCAGATGCCACTGCAGCACAGCGATGATGGGCAGCTTGCCCTCCTGTCCTCCCCTCCACCCCCTGCCCACCCCCGGCCGCTGCTGTTCAGGTAGTCAGCACCGAGTCTCCAATAGGTGTTCCAAAGACAGCTACTGGGTAGAGAGGTGGGAGGAAAGGCAGCCAGCCTGCTCCCATCAGGGGTGGGTGGGCAAGGGGGTGGGATGGGGCAGGGAGGGAGCTTAACACAAGGACTTGTGGGAGGCTTGTCTGGACCCTAATGGTAAAGAAACCCCATAAAGACAGCATTGGGTAGCTGGAGACATCTGAGCATGACTTTGAGCCTTGGATTGTGTGAGGAAATGCTGCTGCTGGTTTCCGAAGCCGTAATGCTAAGACCATGTGAGCTGTTAAGAAAAAGCTGAGTCAGACAACACACTAGAGGGCTGGAGAGGAGGCTCAGCGGTTACGAGCACTGGCTGCTCAGAGGGCCCGGGTTCAATTCCCAGCACCCACATGGCAGCTCGCAACTGTCTATAACTTCTGTTCCAGGGGATCTGATGCCCTCACACAGACATATGTGCAGACAAAACACCAATGTATGTAAAAGAAAAATAAATAAAAATAAAAAAGAAAGAAAACACACTAGAACTGCTACAGCAGAGTAGCCACCTGTCCGAGAGCCGGCAGGATGGCTCAGTGGTAAAGGCAACTGCCTCCAAACCTGAAGGTCTAAGTGTGGTCCCCAGGCCTCCTGGCGGGAGGAAAGGATCGAGTCCCGTAAGTCATCCTCTGACCTGGTATGTGCAGGCATTGCCCTCAGCACCAAAAATAAAGTTAATTAAAAAGCAGTTAATTTATGACTTAATTTAAAAGGCGGGAAGTTCTCCAGATCTTCAGGCAAGCACAGTGCCGAGCTCAACACTCTAAGATGCGTTAGGTGTTCAGACCTCACATTACCAAGCCCTGGGGGTGGGGGTGGGAAGAGACTAGTCATACATGGTGTGTCTGAGACCACACTCACCAAACTGCACACACTAAATACGGGCAGGGCTTGGCCCACCAATTTTACGTCAATAAAGCTGATTTTTTTTTAAATCGCAAAGATAACATTTTAGAGCATTTAAACAGCTGCTAGTGAGAGTCTGCTCAGCCAGTGGCTCCTGATCCACCAACACACCCCCCCTTTCCTCAATAGCTCCTGATCCAACAGACCAGCCTTCTCCTCCCTCCCCTCTTCCTTCTCTGCCTCTTCCTCCTCCCCCCTCTTCCCTCTCTCCCCTACCCTGTTTTTTCTTGTTTTGAAGCTAAAGGACAATGTTATTAGAATTTAAGAGAAAATAAGCACAGGTTACCAAGAGGAGAGGGGGAAAGTGGCGTGTTTAAGTTAAGCACGGAATAGTTATAAACAGTTTATCAAGGAAGGAAAATGTGGGGCTGGAGAGATGGCTCAGCAGTTAGAGCACTGGCTGCTCTTCCAGAGGATCTAGGTTCAGTTCCCAGCACTACATGGTGTCCACAACCATCTGTAACTCCAGTTCCAGGGGATCTGAGTGCCCTCTTCTGGGCACCAAGGGCACCAGAAATGTACATGGCGCACAGGCGTACATTCAGGCAAAACACCTATACGAATAAAGCTAAAAGTAAGTCAGAATAGGAAAGGACACGCCCAAGAATAGAACAAGGCTAGTGAGGTTAGGAAAGAGCCCCCAAAGCCTAGGCAGTCTTACTTTTCCGTCCAGGCAACTTGTGGCAATCCTCCTGCATCAGCCTTTCCAGTGCTGGGATTACAAACATGTCCCACCACCTCCAGCTTGAACTCCTTTATTAAAAGCGAATGATTTGACACCCCAGTGCTGCCCTGCAGCACAATGCAGAGAGCCCTGAGCAAACTCACTTGGATCCACGCCATGTCCTGATAGAGAGTAAAGGCCTTTCCAGCCTGCCCTGGAAGACTGAATGGCTCAGTCTGCGCCTTGCCATGGTGCCCCAGGACCTTCAGTAAGTAGTACATCAATGCACAGCACTAGGTGCAGATGCGGTTGTAGAAGACGAACCCCCTCCCTCCATTTTGCCACCAGAGTGGGAAGAATGTCTTAGAATGTGCTCAGCACACACAATGCAGTCTCCTCTCCTTTTGCAGAGCCCTATGTGCCTGGTAGCTATATAGAAACATCACGTAAAGCCATATCTGATGTTTGCATGTCAAAGGATCCTGGTTCCTGACACAGAGTTAGAAACCAATTTCCACCTGTGTACACACTCTGAAGAATGTGTGAGGCATGGGCAATGGAGGATACTGGCCAGGTGGGGTACCCAGGATCCCTGCCATGTACATGTCAGTTGTGAGAAGCATCACACCCCTTGACCCCTGAAGCTTCCAACTTAGCTCCAAGGAGGTGCAGTACCTCCAGACCACGGCCCTGGGCCATGTGACCCAGCAGCCCGTTTTCCTGCCTTTCCCCAGCAAGGCACCTAGCCTTAGCAGGAGTGAGTAGAAGCCACCGAGGTGGCCCAAGGCTGGGACCCATCTCAATGGCAGATGAAAGTGTACCCGGGACTGCAGAGTGCTGTGTGACCCAACTTCACAGGATTTCTTCCTGGAAGGGAAGCCAAAGGAAAGCCAGGAGTGGCGGGTGGACCTCAGCCTGGGGAAGACAGGGCCACAAGGAAATGAGTCCTTAGCGCGATCCCAGTCCCTGCTTCAACCCCCGCCGTGCTGTGTGCAGCCACACAAGCTCCCTGTGCCTGCTTCCCTCTCGGAGAAGAAGGGCTTCTGAGATCGTCTCCAAATCTCTTTGGAAAGCTTGAGCACACCTGTGTATGTACAAAGGCCACACATAGGCCATTGATAGGATCATCCAAATACAGGCTCGGTGGAAGGCAGAGGCTTGACTTGGGGCTCTGAGGATCTCCACATACTGTGTCAGATTAGAAGCTGCTAGGGTAACAACCTCAGAGACGCCTTAAACCGAAGCCATAAAATACAGAATCGAGAAGCCCCACGTCGCTTCTGCCTGGCTAAACACCACTGAGGTGTTCAGTTGAGAGATGACCTGGATCCAGGCTCCACAGGATTTCCCAAACCCGAGCCCCATCTGGCTCTTGTAAGCCCTCTGCCCCGGCCGTAAGGCCTCTTTCCAAGGCCGGTCGTTCCTTCCAAAGCCACAAAATCAGGTACGACTAGGTGGCACATGGTCTCAGCAAGGCTGGAGGTGTCTCAGAAGAGAAACGAGGCCAGGGTGGGTGGATTTTGATGTGGCAAGAACTCCATATTCCCTGTCCCCCAAAGAAGCCCCTGCTGTGGGGTGGTGGCGCTCACCTGGCACGCCGGAGGCTTCCCTGCTCCCACCCCGAGGAGGCCCAACCTCTCCATGGGATCCACACTTTCGCCATCTTGTGAGGAAGCAAAACCAATGAGCAGGGGAAGGAGAGATTGCCTGGCTGATTGTTTGTTTGCTTTAATTTTAACGTGTGTGGTATATACGCGCGTGTGTCCGCAGTACCGCTGTGCGTTTGGAGGTCAGAGGAGGCCTCAGGTGTCACAGTCCGCCTCTCTTAAGACAAGTTCCCTCCCTGAAGCTGGACTAGGCTGGTAGAGCGAGCCCCAGCAGTCCTCAAGTCCCTTGCCCCTGACAGTTCGGGGGTCAAAGGCATGTACTTGGCCACACCCATATTTTCACGTGGATGCTGCGGATTTGAACTCCTGGTCCTCATGCTTACACAGCAAGGATGTTGACCCTCTGGCCATCTCCCTAGCACCTGTGTGAGTGCCCCTTTTGTTGGGGTGTACATAGCACATGCATATGGAGGCCAGAGGACAGCCCCACGTCATTCTTGAGGAGCAACCAAGCTTGGTTTTTTGTTGTTTTTCCATGTTGTTTTGAAACAGGCTTCCTCACTGACCTGGAGCTTGTCAATTAGGCTAAGCTGGCCATCGAGCCCCAAGGATCCTCCTGTCTCTGCCTCTCTAGCCTCGGGGTTACAGATGTGCGCCACCGCATCTGGATTGTTTCACGTGGGCCCTGGGGATCAAATTCAGGTCCTCAGACTCGCAAGGCCAGCACCTTCCCAGCTGCACTGTCTCCCCAGTGTTATCTCCTCAACTCTTTTCTTTTCTCTCTCTCTTTCTCTCTCTCTCTCTTTCTTTCTTTCTGAGTTGTGAGTTGGGGGTCATACTCTGCTGCCCTGGCTGGCCTCCAACTCCTAGGCTCAAGAGATCCTCCTGTCTCAACTCCTCAAGCAGCTATGACCACAGACACAGGAACTGGTCCTGGCTAGGTGATATATTCTTTGAAGCTCTGGCTGTGAACATCCTTAACAGTCAGGCTGTGCTGAATGCAAATGTCTGGAAAGGTGCTCGTGGAAGAAGAGCACCCATCCGGGTGTTGGGAGCCATGAGGTCCTACCAGATACACTTCCCCTCCCCAGGCTCTGGGTCTTCCTTCTCTCAGCGTGCAGAGAGGTCTGCTGCTATGCCCATTTCACAGATGGTATTCTGAGAGGCTCACGTCAGACTCTGGGACTAGGACATCAACCACACCTAGCAGGGTTCACAGAAGCAGGACCAGGTGTCAGCTGAGGGCACATCCCAAGGATTCCTTGGATGAAACCCTCCAGCCACCACCACCCCATGAGGTCACTTCTGGTCCCCCTAGGGCATCATCCTGCCATACACATATCTCTGCAGAGACAGAGCCCCCTTCCTGGCCTCACTCGAAACAGCTAGTAGAACAGGCCGTGACTGCTTCCAGATCATTCTCTGGTTGCCTGTAGTACATGCCAATGGGAGGGACAGTAAAGAGCTGAGTGTGATCAGCTGAACAATGTCTCCAGGATGCCCACATCTCTGACCTATGGAGGTTGTGACCCTAAGACAGGCAGTGATCCTGGGTTGCCTAGTGACACCCAGGGTCACCACAGGGTCCTTGCAGAAGGGAGGCAGAGAGATGTAGGTCCAGGACTTCACCCTGCAGTGGCACACACCTCACTGAGTGATCCCTGCAGCCTGAAGCCCCCACCCTCTGACCATAAGATCCGTTGGTGTCTTTTATGATGTGAATAAGTGAATGGGGAGATACTCATCCGATCAATATTAAACTTCCAAACAGAGTAAGTCATCAAACTCAGAAGAGAGTGGTGTACAGAAGGAAAGACAGCCAACCTTGACACTTGGGCCACACCCTGTGCTAGTCAAAATAGCCTCTGGACTTCTGTACAATAATCCCTTCCCTCCTTCCACACAGGGAGCCCCAGGGGCTCAGCGGAGGCTCTGTGGTCCTTAGACAGGATGGCTGGTCTCCATAAACCAGGCTCCTGGCTCCAGAATACAGATACTCTCACAGCTTTGCCTGAGCCACAAGATCAGGGTGCAGGGCTGAGGAGCCGTGCTCAAAGGAGAGGATGGAGTCATTGTTCTTTAGCCATCCAAGCCTCCCCAGAGCTCTCGGAGCTCACTGGACCCTCTTCTCTGCTGGTGGGTGTAGGAGTATGCTACTGTGTGGCTCAGCAAAGAAGGCAAGGCTACATTTCCATAGATGAAAACCCTGCCAGACCTCAGCAGAGGGAACCACCTGGCATGGCAAGCGCCATTCTGGACAGTGGAACCCTGATCATCTGACCTCAGGTGTTTTTATTGATACAGAAGCGCCTCCCCCTCATCCAAAGGCTATTTGCTTAATGAAGGAAACCTGTAGCCTAGTCCTATCCCTCAATCCTTTAGCAGCTGAGCTATGTCACCTTTATGGTGAGGGAACTCAAGGCCTAAGGGAAGTGTTCTCTCCTTGTTGCTGGAGACTGTGTGAGAGAGAGAGCCACAAGAATTCCTCCACAGCAACTTTGCTCTTCCACAACGGCTCTGCCACAGAGCAGTGTGCAGATGCAAATTTACAGATTTACATAAAGCCAAGACCTGCAGACAATACGAACTGCCAAGGCTTAGGCGGCCCTTCCCCCAACAGTGCACAAAACGATTATTATGAACATAATTAGAAATAAACTTCCCTAACAGTGAGCAGACTGAGGCCCAAGATGGGGAAGAATTTACCTCATGTCCTTTGAGCAGGAGCATCACTGAGTCCCTGCATGTGGGCAAAGACAGGTTCTCCGAGGCCTTGTGGGAGGCAGAAACCCAGAGTTCAGAGTTCATGAGAGAGGGATGGAGCCTGGAAGTCTGGGACTCGGGGAACTGTCCAACCGCTAGAGCCCCTGCCTGCCCCAACTGTCCCCAGGAAACAACACCAGGCCTTCAAGTGGCTTTCAAGATGAACAAGACAAGGTAGTAGCCATGGCTCTGTGTGCTCAGGAGCACAAGGCTGTCCTGAAGAGCCGAAAACCTACACCAGGGGCTTCCCTTCTTGGGCTTCAGTTGCCTTGCTTGAAGCAAGGTACTAGCAGAGTCACCTTGGCAGCAGTAAATCATTCATGGACCAAACAATGTCATTTATTACAAGATCTAGGATGGAGCCTGACCACAGCAAATACCTTGAAAACTGTGCCGGAGCGAGTGCTCAAGAAACACAGTTACAGGGCCTGCAGACGCCAGGCCTGCAGATGATGGAGCTCAAACACTACCTGAAACAAACTCAGTGACCAAGAAGCATGGGCAGGCTTGAGGACAGCTCTGGCCTTACAGGGGGCATCAAAAGGACACTTGACATGTAGACAAGGTTAGCCAGTTTTTCACACAGGCAGCCATAAGCCCTGACCTTGTTCCCAGGCTGACTCAGCCACTAACAAATGTGGCCTGGTAACAGGCTACTTCATTCCTTCTAGACTGACACCCCCCTCAGCCACCATCTGCTGCGTCACCTGTCACCTGGCAGGGCCCCATCCACCTGCCAGGAAGGGGCAGCCCTATTGCCTTGGACTTCCTCCTGGCTAGTTCTGCCTACATCCTGCCCTGCAGGGGGCCCAGAGCAAGCAAGACCATGGCTAGCTTGCAACAGACCAGAACAGCACTACACTGGGGGATGGGACAGGTAGGTGGCCGAGTGCTAGTTTTCCAGCCTCAGTCCTGGGCTCGATGTTGAAGACCAAGTAGCAGTCACATAGGACAGAATTCACAGGTGCCAAAGATCCCTTCCCAGCTCCACACTTTCTACAGATTCTTAGTTCTGTGCAGGGCTAGTTCAGCGGCAAGCACTTACCACCCTCCTCTGTGAGGTCTCAGTCAGTGCTGGCTTCTGGGAAAAGCCCTTCCCACTCAGTGGTCCCTGTTCCGTGAGCCACTTTCCCTCTGGACCTTCGCAGAGGAGCATGGCCACACCTCCTGTACATCTGACCCTCCCCCAGGTGGCATGGCCACAACTCCTGTACACCTTGCCACTCCCCCAGAAGGCATGGCCACACCTCCTGTACCCCTGGCTCCTTCCCCAGAAGACATGACCCTGCTCTTCTGTTTCTCCTCCACTCACTTCCTTCTGGGTCAGGCTCCCAGACTGCTTAGCCCCACACTCTTAGCCTCCCAATTCCCACTCTGCTCCTTCCCACTCACACTGTGTGCGACTCGCCTCTGGTTAGATTCCCGCCCCCCCAGGGATGTGTGGACCTCAAGGGTGGATATCTTCACCCTCCCTTCTGCAGTGACAGTCACCTGCAGCATCTGCGTCTGCCCCCATTCGCCCTCGCTACCCCTTCTGGCCCATTTTTCAGAGCTGGTGACCTGGAGTATCCTAATCCTGTTTCCCTGCCATCTTCTCACTTAATTCTCAAGCAGTTCTAGGTCAGACCATTGTTACGAAGCCTGTTTGTATTATGCTCCCCCGGGACCCATACCCGGGGCTTACTGGCTAAGAGAACACATAAATGAGGCGAGCAAAGGAGAAAGAAGAGGCAAAGAAAATCTCTGGTTTCCATAGCAACAACAAGTATGTAGTCCTGTGAACCGAGGAACTGATCTTCTTTCTGTGAACAGTGAAGGGGTGAAGTGGAAACCCCCTGGGGAGGGAATAAGTCATAGGCTTTCAAGACAGAAGTGGGCCTGGATCTCCTCTAGTCTGGAGGTCCTTAGCTGGGGTGCGTCTTCCCTGAGGGACACTCAGTGGTGGCTGGAGGCCGTCACTTTGATGCATAGTTCACCCTCACCACAAAGAGCTATCTGGCCCAAAATATGAATGACCTCAGGCTGAGACCTGATGCAGTTCAGTCCCTGCTCTGGGTTATTGCCCCCACCTCCAGCCCCAGGGTTGTCTCCATCCTCGTCTACCTCCTGTGACGGAGGCATGCTGCCTTTGGGAGCTGCTGGCCTGAGATAGTAAGCTGGGCAGCAGAGCCAGGGTTGGCTGCACATGCAGGGGAGGTGGAGTGTAGATCTCAGCCAGAAAAGCAACAGGGGTTTCCCCTGAGCGGCTGTCTGAGGACAGCCCCCTGTGAACGGAGATGCCCACTCAGTTCGTCCCTGGTCTCCACTGGAGAGAAGGAGAGGGCCCTCCTGGCAGGGCTCACCCTGGGATCTCCCGGCCTGGAGCTCAGAATCATCCTGGGAGAGATCAGAAGGAGAGGCACGACTTGACTTGTTTCTAGAAGTAAATTTGTATTTCTAAGATGTTAAACTTTTGATAGTGGTGTGGGAGGTGCTCAGTGGTAAGAGCTCTGGCTGAGTCCAGAGGACTCAGGTCTGATTCTCCGCACCCACATGGAGGCTCACAACTGTCTGTAACTTCAGTTCCAGGGGAGCCAGTACCCTCTTCTAGTCTCCCCAGACACCAGTCATACGTACGGTACACAGACATACATGCAGGCAGAACCCCGACACAGATTAAAAAAGTAAAACGAAACAAACACTTGCTAGTGGCCTGCGTTTAGAGGTACTGAAGGGATATTCATGACACACCAAAGGAAGACAGCTGGGTGGACAGATGATGGGGAGCGGACGGACTGGTGGACGGGTGCGTCCTCCCATCTCTGCCACCAAGTCCTTCCCACCACAACCGACTGTCCTCAAACTGTGAACCAAAACAAACCCTTCCTTCCTTGAGCTGCTCTGTGTTTAGTCAGGGCAGCGGATGAAGAAGTTAATGAAGATGGGTAAATAAGGGGAGGGTGAGTGAAGGGTGGATGGGCGGGTGGAGGGGAGGGTAAGGACGGGAGGGTGAGGCTGGGAGGGTGGGGCAGGGAGGGGGCGGAGGGGGGAGGAGGGAAGAGTGGAGATGAGAGGGTGGAGGGTGGGGACGGGAGAGTGGGAAGGTGGGGAGGGGAGAGTGGGAAGGTGGGGAGGGGAGGGTGGGGAGGGGAGGGTGGGGAGGGGAGGGTGAGGAGCCAGCAGATGGCCACACACAGCAGTAACGTCTGGTTCAGGGGTCACATGCGCCCAGGCTGGCCTTTCCGGGCCGAAGCCCAGATCCGTTCCGTTCCGCGGCTGGAAACCACCCTGCCCAGGACAGGCAGGTGCGAGTCAAGACTAGTGAAAACCAGGGATATAGTCTGAGTTCACAGACCCTGCCCTCTAGCCGTGTCTTCGGAAGATCCTCTGCTCCCGTGGGACTGGCCTGGGACCCGCCCATCCGTGCCTTCCTCTAGCGGTGGGAATCTTTAACACCGTTGGTTCAGGGGCTGCGGAGGTGGCTCAGTGTTCACAAACACTTGTTCTAGCTGACGACCCAGGTTCAGTTCCTAGCTCCTATATAATGGCTCGAAACGGTTGGTAACTCCAGTTCCAGGGGCTTGGACACCTTCTGACCTCCGTGAGTACCAGACATGATGCACTGCACATACAGAAAAGCAGACTCCTACGTGTAGCCACTCATACGTGTACAATAAACCCTAAAAAATAAAAGCTCTTGGTCCACATGTTCCGGGCATTGGCCCACCCAGCATGGTCCCACAGGCCAGTGGCAGATGCTGCTTTTTCTTCCCCCATTCCCTTCCCTTCCTCCCCTCCTTTCTTTCTTTGAGGAAGAGTCTCCTACAGTCATTTGTTATGTAGCCGAGGCTGACCTTAAACCTCTGATCCTCAGGCCTCTACCTCTTGAATGCTGAGATTACAGACATGGAGCACCATGCTTGGCTTACACGGTGCTGGTATTTGAACCCAGAGCCTTGCCCTTGCTAGGCAAGTACTCTGCCAGCTAAGCCACACCCCCTGATGTTTGACCTGTTCCACCTGGAAGGGAGCAGGCCTGGCCTTTTGGCCCTGTGCTTGAGGCTGAGGAAGAAGGAGGTTGTTCTGTGCCTGCCATGCCCCCAGGGTCCAGCTGGTCAGAAAAATCTGACTTTGATGGCCAGGCCCCTCTTGCCACCCGCTGCCCAGCTGTTTTCCTGAAAGTCCTGGCAGGATGGGTCATGCTGGCCTGGCCGAGAGGTGGAGATATCATCCAGCCATGAGTAAGCACAGTCACGGCTGGGCCTGAGGCTGGCTGACAAACAGTCCAGACTGTTGCCACTGGCCTTTCTGCCCTAGGCCCTGGAGCCCTGCCCAGACACTCCTGCCTCATGGACAGGAGCAACAAGGGCATAGCAGGCAAAGGCAGAGTTGGGCAAAGGTAAAGCTTCAGCCCTGAGCCAGAGGGCCCAACATGGGGAGAGATCCTTGACCAAAGAGCAGCCCCCTTCTGCTTTACCCTGCCTGCCCTCGGGGTGTGGGGATCTCAGTGAAGCTACCCCCTTAGCAACATTATTTTATTTTCTACAAAATAACCACACATACCGGTTTCAAAATATTCAGAAAATAAAAGGTAATAAGAGCTGAGAAGATGGCCAGTGGGCTGAGTGCTTGCCTAGCATAAACAAGGCCCTGTATTCGATACCCAGCACCACATAGTCTGGGCATAGTGACACACACCTCTGATCCCAGTACTTAGGAGGTAAAGGCAGGAGGATCAAGAGTTCAAGGCCAACCTTGGCTATATAGCAACTTTGAGGCCAGCCTGGGCTCAAAAGACCCTGTCTCAAAAAGAAAAGAGTCACTGTGTCATTTTAGAACTTGGCACACTCGTGTGGTGGTTAGGGGCTGCACCCATCTCCCCAGGGTGTCCTCGGTCAGGCCCACTGCCTTCTGGTGCGCGTTCTGGTCCTCCTCATGCCCTCAGTGTCTGACTTGTCCCCACACCACTGAGGCCTGTGACCTCTGACTTACAGGTGGGTCTGGCCAGAGAGAAGCCGAGAGTACAGAAGAGATGGGTTTATCCTGCGGGCTTCCTCGGCCCAGGTCACTGTAGGTGGCAGCCATGATCCTTCCCAAGGACCTTGGCTCCCAGGCCAAGTTGTAAGAAGCGCCTCTCCTCGCCAGCCTTGTGTATGTCTCCTCTTTGGGGTGACAATGGGTTTTCCTCCACAGCCATGAAACTGGTCGTTCCTGTTTTTTCGTCCATTCTGTCATGTAAATAAATCTCTGGGATAAATTCCAGTTGCTGGGTGCTGGACAGGCGCTTTACAGTGTCTGAGCATCACTTCTGAGGACTCCATCCCTCATGGAGTCGCCTGTAGGAAGCAGCATCTCTCATCCTGCACACCCCACAGCAGGTTGTTTCCAGTCTTCCCTGTGGTGACTCATGGCAAGACGGCCATCTATACACTCCAGCTCATTCTGGCTGGCTGGTCGGTTTTATAGCAGTGGCTCCGGAGAAGATGTCCGAGGACCTCTGGAGCAGTGTCTGGTGGTTCGCTTAAAACATGTCATGCTCATCTCTGCTTCTGTAGCGACTTTACCTGTGAGCTGGCATATCCCTACAGCCTCCGTGTTTAGGGTCACTCTCCTCCAGTGTACCCTCATATTACTTGGTGACAACTGTAAGTCTTACATCCAGATAAATTCTTGTTCATAGGTCCTGGGATCAGACTGAACATGATGGTTCACAACTCAACCCACCACACCCTCCAGTAAGATCAGGAGAGATGGCTCAGGTGCCTGTGTGGAGTCCCCAGCACCTCTGGGGCCATCTCCACAGTCAATCCCCCCCAGGTCCCTCAGGTGGTGGGGATGGTTATGATCCATGCATTGCAATGAAGAAGCTCAGAAAGTTCATCCCACGCCACCGAAAGCCACACAGCTTAGGCATGATGCGGCTGAGTGAACCCACAGAGCAGACCCTGCAGCATCAGAAGCTGTCCCCCAGGACAGGCTGCTGGAGGGTGTACCTGAGGGACTTCTCAGTCTGCTGGGAGGAACGAGAGGCACATAGCAGTAATTGTGCTGGAGACCCTTGTGCAGCAGGTGCTGGGCAGCACAGACGCACTGCGCTGGCATGGGTGAGCGGTGATGTTTGGGGTCAGGCACTCCCCACAGGGCACGACCTTCTCATCCCTCAGCACCTACAGCTTGGAGAGGAGGTCCTGGTGTTCCATATCATCACAGATACAGTGCCCCAGCAGGCACTGTCTCAGTCTCAAACGTGGGACTGAGGAATAATTACCCAATGTGTGGGGGGAATAAAAAGAAGCTCCAGCCTCAGTTTCCTCATCAGCACAAAGGGCAGGGGCCCCAGATATCCTACTGCAAATTTCCCAGGCTGAGTCACCCGCTGGATGTCTTAGGTAGTGTACCAGCCTGCACCAGGTAGGGCTCATGGCCTTCCCCTGAGTGACAGGTGCTTGCAGAGGCTCAATTCCTGTGATTATTCCTGTGCTGCTGGGTCCTGCCCTCAGGGACCACAGGCTATGGTGACAGGATGGCCCAACTGTCTGTGACAGGGAGGGGCTCAAAGAAGAGCCAGCCAAGGGATAGCCCAAGGTCACCTGTGTGGAAGCCACAGTTGCTTCCTGAGGCCCAGATCCCATGCACCCACATTCTCACAGGCACTGCCTCAAATACTGATACCCATCAGTGGATGCTGTTGTGGAAGTTTACTTTTAGCTATGTATAAAATAATTGTTTTGTGCACTGTTGGGTGAGGGGCTGCCTAGTCCTTGGCAGTCCTTGATATTGTCTGTAGGTGCTGGATTTACATGGAGAATGTTTGATTGCTCATGATCTGCACGTGCTATCAGTAGAACACCCGAGGAATTCTGAATCAATAAAAACACCTGAGCTCAGACACTCTGGGTTCCACTGTCCTGTATGGCGCTGGCCATGACTGTGGTTCCCTCTGCTGAGGTCTGGCAGGGATTACACCTATGAAAATGGCTCTGTGCCTTCTTGGTGAGCCACCACAGCGGCATAACAACTACAGGATGTACACACTTGCACACAAAGATACATGCTTACACATGCACACCTATCTCCTGCCTCCATTCTGCAGGGACCCTCACTCAGCAGTTCCTGAGGAGCAGGAAAGACCCAGCACCCTTCTGTGGGATCTTCACATCCATTGCTCAGCTTTTCTCACTCCGCATCATGTTTGGAAGTTTCCCTGTGTAGATTTTGTTCACCGACTGTCGTTGCTCTGGAATCCCCTCGCACAAGTCTGCCATGATTTGTTCATCCTATTAATTCTGTCCTTCAGTACTGACACGTGCACGTGACCCAGAACCCTGGTGCTATTCCGTTTGGTGGGCCTGTTGTGTAATTCCTCCTGGAGAGAAGTAAACAAAGGTGTATTTGTGTCAGATAAGGTGCAGACCATAGACCGGAGAAAGGACTCCACACATATCCAGCTTAGCCAGCCAGTGAGTTGGCTGGAGTTGCTAACAGGATCGAGGGTGAGGGGTCACTCACAGGAGAATGAGGGACTCAGGCAGCTGCCAAACTGAATTTCCCACCCAGCATGGGTGACACCTCAGAACAGAAAGCTGCACCCTGGATCTCTCCACACAGTGTGCAGGCAGCGTCACTCCCCGGCAGTTGTTACTACCTTAGGCGGGGCCTTGTGGGTTCTGTGTGTTTCAGGAGTTTCCTGTAGGTTTTGTTGACCTCCTGAATCTTGTGATCCTCTCTCATCTCTCCAGAAGGGAATGCTTAAAATGGAAAGGAGTCACTACTCAGGCAGGATCCCAGCCGCGGGGTAGACACCTCTACTGTTGAACACTGATGGCAGTGACCCTGGGACAGAGTGAGGTTCCGCTTTCTCTCCCTTCCCCATCCGTGTTTCATGGTGGCCAGATGTCTTAAGCTTTCTCCGTCAGTCTGCTGGCTGTGGAGAGAGATTGCACTGGGACCCGTGAGAGCTCTCTTTATGGAGTCATCAACGGTCAAGTTCCCTCTCCTCTGAGAGCAAGTTGGGCCCTCAGTCCATCTCTGCATCTCCTCATGTGTCCGTTAGATGTTGGAATCCTTACACAGTCTGGATGCTTTTCCTCCCTCATGACTGACGTCGGGAAGCTTCTAACTCATGCCTGTGCCTTCCATTACTCGGGGTATGTAAGCTCTTCAGCACTGTGACACAAAAGACTTAGGAATGGAGGGCTTATTTGGGCTCAGCCCACAGTCCTTAGCTTTGAAGATTTTGGCCCAAGGTGAGGCAGGACATGGTGGTGGCGGTGTGCGGTAAACGATGTTTATCTCCTGGCAGACTGGGAGCAGAAAGGGCAACCCAGAGGGGACTGGGACACAACACACCCTCAAAGGCATCGCCCAGTGACTTACTTCCTCTAGCTAGGCCCCACCTCCTAAGGTTTCTAGAATCTTCTAAAATAATACAACCAGCTGAGGATCAAGAATTCAACCCACCACCCTTCTGGGAAGACATTTCACATCCAAATTGTAAAGCATAAGGATTTTTTTTTTTAACACAATGCCAAAGTCATCAGGATTTTCTTGCATTATTTGTTTGGTTTGGGTTAGGTTTTAATTAATTAATTAATTTTGAGACAGAGTCTCACTTTGTAGCCCTGGCTGGCCTGGAACTCACAGAAATCAACCTGCCTCTGTCTACCTGGTGTTGGGATTGAAGGTGTATGCCACCATGCATGGTCTGGTCTTGAACTGGCTGTATATCTGAAGATGCCCTTGAATCCCTGATCCTCCAGCTTCCATTTCCAGGGTGCTGAGATGGCAGGCATGGGCCACCACACCTAGGTCTTCCACTATCTGGGATCTTGTTAAAGAAATCTTTCAGGCAAGTGAGCTGGTCAGAGGGTAAAGGTACTCGCCACCATGTCTGAAGACCTAGGTTTGATCCTGGACCTGTGTCCAGAAGGAAGAGGGCTGACTCCTGAAAGCTGCCCCCTGACTTCCACATGTATGTTGTGGCATGTGCACACCCCCACACAAAATAAGTAAGTAGGTGTAATGTTTTAAATAGAAAAACCACTCCCCAGCCCTGAGTCACGCATATCGCAGGGTTTCCCTCAAAGGTCTGTGCCTTTGTTTAGTGCAAAACTGTCCTGGGATGAAGGCCATTCCTCTCGGCCTTGGGCGGTTCCTTTCTTCTCTCTCTGCCACATCTCGTCCCCACCCCCAATCTACTGCGGAACCATCTGTCCTCAAGGTCCAGGGCCCGGTCCTGCCTTCCTACATGAACAGCAACAGCCAAACACAAGTCCTAGGCACAGCTCCAGACTAGGGCCTCTATGCTAGCAAGCTGCAGTTCGGTAGAGCACAGCTGCCCGCCAGTGCCTGCTGCAAGAAGGGTGTGCAGCTGACGCTGACCCCACACAGGGCTCTGGGCCTCGATGCTCTGGGTGGGTGGCTGGAGCAAGACCCTCAGCCTCTGAGCCAGGATGACTGGTCCCTCTTGCAGGACGGTTGATGAGATTCCACAGGATGTCTGGGAGAGCCTGGGCCTGAGGTAGCTGTCAGCCATCACCAGGTTTCTCAGTTGTGAAGCCAGAGCTAAAGGTACCTTTGAACTCAGAGAAAACATGAGGTTGTGCAGAACGCTGGGGTTATGGTGGCTCATTGACCTGCACTCCTCAGTCGTACAGAGCAGGACCTCGAGGCCAAGGGAAGGTGGCAGCTTGCTCAGTATAGCCAACAGGAACCGAAAAGCTCCTGCAGGTCAGGCCTCTGGGTGTTGGTGCGGTATTGACTGTGGTGGACTCCTGCTGGGCTGACCTGCATAGGATGAGTCACACTGTCCTTGGGAGTCAGCAAGCCTGACAGCGGCTTCCAACCAACCACAGGAGCATGCTTGTCAGTCTGTCAGCCTGGAGCCTGCCAAGCTGTGGAAGCCTTTGAGAGAGGCCACACAGCAAGGAACGGGGTGGCCAGGGACCTGAGAAGCCTTGGGTGACAGCCAATCACAAAGCCTGGCTCTCCAGCCTGCAGCTGCAGGAGAACTCTGCCAACAGCCTGGGTGAACTTGGAAGCACATGATCCCGCAGCTGAGCCTTCAGGTGAAAACTCAACCCCACCAGTCCCTATTGCTGCCTCCTGGAGCAGCAGATGGGAACAGGCTGAGCTGGGTGACTCTGGAACCTTAGTGGCTCTCAGACAGTGGCTGTGTGTGGTTCTGAGCTGCTGTGTTTGTGGGTACATATGCAGCACACATACATCCCTGGGTCCCGTGAGCAGATGTCCTGCTTACATCCTATCCTGTGGCTTTCTCCTTTACACACACACCCACTCACGGAGCACCGAGGCCGTGTGGATGCCGGCACCTGGGTTCCCTCCACTGAGCCAATCCTGCCCTCTAACATGGCAGTTGTAAGTATTCGGCTTCCAGCCCCCCCCCCTGTTAGCAGGGTGTGGTGCAGTCTTGTGTCTGGGCCACTGGGTCCTGTGAATTTGGACTAATCTGAAAATTAAAGCCCACGCCTGTTGTCTAAGGAGTCTTCCAGTCCTGTCAGGGTGAGCTGGATTTGGGCTCCTGGCTGGGCAGCGGGTTCTGCTGTTGGGGTGACTGCTGTGGAGGTCTTAGAGATGCACAGGCTGCTGGAGACCCTGCCCGCTGTTGGAGGGTTCTGTTGCCCTCAGAGACAGAGCAGAGGATCTCTTCACAGAGCGAAGGCACACACTCAGGGTGGAGTGTGGACTCCGGGGAAGTCGCGCTGCTGGGACCTCTGATGACTTTAGAGGAGCGAAGGTTATTCATGACTTAAGCCGGGGGGCATGGGTGTGGGGTGTGTGGGGGTGCCTTTGTTTCCTGTCCTCAAATGTGTGATGGGAACAGGTTAGTGTGTGAGTCTTTTTATATGACGACGCTCTTTTAGTGAAGCAGAGAGCAGTTAGCAGTCATCTTGGTCCACCATGCTGGTCTCATCCAGTTTCGGATGGTCTTGTGCCCTTCCTGTTTGAGCGGGTGTGGCTGCACAGTGCTCTGCCAATGGTTCTGCATTGCCCACACCAAGCCGCCATGACTGAATTTGCCCCCACCCCCACTCCACATTTTGAGACAGGATCTCGCTATGTAGCACTTGCTGGCCTGGAACTCATTATGTAGACCAGGCTACCCTGGAACAGAGATCTGCCTGTCTCTGCTTTCTGAGTACTGAGATTACAGGTGTGAGCAACACACCCGTTGAATTTGCTCCTTGTTTTCCTGTACCTAGCTAGCCTAACTCAGTTCTAGATGGCTTCATGGATAGGTTTAAACAAAACCCACCAACTAACAGGCCTTCAGTACAGGATGGGGGAGGATCTGCCCCAGGCTCTGATGGTGGCTTTGAGCCCAGGCCTCCTGGGTGGAAATCGACCATTATCAGTAAGGCCTCCCAACTAGTCCCTGGGAGCCTGCTGCTCCTCATACCCCCGTTGCCACGGAAACAGCAGACAATGGTTTCTGTGGAGTTAGGTTCTATAAATAATTTCTAGACCGGTCAGGGTGATGTAAGCGAGGTGGGCTCCGCTGGCAGGTTCTCGGTAGCCAAGGCCACAGCGGAGAAGCGGAAGTGAGGTCTCGGCCTGGGAAACTGGCTCGGGCCCCGCCCTGGCTGGCTGGGTCTTTTCATCCTGAAGCAGCTGGAGTCAGCTTTTCAGGGGTGCAGCAATAGATCAGAGGAGGCTGTCTTCAGCGGTGCAGGTGCCAGAGTGCTGCAGCCCAAACTAGAGGCTCAATAAAACCTTGCCCTCTTAAGGAGGGCTTTTCTGTGGCTCAGCACAAGCTCCTGGGATTGTATAGTTACAGACAGCAAACGGCACCTGAGGAAGCGGTTCCAGATAAAAGAGGGCAGAGCTGCCCAGTACCCAGAGTCTTCGAGCACGGGGAGGAAGCAGCTGGGAGCTGGGAGAAAGGAAAACAAAAAAGAAAAGAGTGGCCTCTGGGTAGAGTGCTTTTCCAGCAGCACCCCGTGTTCTGTCCCCAGCACCCCGCAGGACACACCATATCCCAGCACTAGGGAGGGAAAGGCAGAAGGATCAGATTCAAGATTCTCTTCTACTACATCGGTTCTCAACCTGTGGGTCGCAACCCCTTTCGGGGTTGAACGACCTTTTCACAGGGGTCGCCTAAGTCCACCTGCATATAGATATTTACGTTGTAATTCCTAACAGTAGCAAAATTACAGTTATGGAGTAGCAACGAAAATGATTTTTTGGTTGGGGGGGGTGACCACAACATGAGGAACTGTATTAAAGGGTCGCAGCGTTAGGAAGGCTGAGAACCACTGCTCTAATACATAGTTTGACCCTGTCTCAAAGATAAATAAATAACAAAAAAGTCAAGACATTGGAAAGCTGGCTCAGTGGTTAAGAGCACTGGCTGCTCTTCTAGAGGTCCTCTCTTCTATTCCCAGCACACACATGGTAGCTCACAGATGTCTCTAACTCCAGTTCCAGGGGATCTGATACCCTCCTCTGGGCTCTTTGGGCACCAAACATGCTTGTGGTGCACAGACATACATGCAGACAAAACACCCATACATAAAAATAAAAATAACAAAAAATAAAAAGTTTAAAAAAGGCAAGTCCTGCACTTTCTTCATATATTAGGTGAAGGCCAATCTCCAAGTTTCGACCTGGAGAGCTCCCTTCTCTGCTTTGGCAGGTAAGTGTGGCTACATAAACCCTGACCCATGCACAGGTCAAATGTCAAGTGTCATAAGCATCTCATAACTGATAGCTGAGGAATCATTCCATCTTCAAGCAGCAGAGCAGGCCTGGACACTGCACTCCATCTTGACTTGAAGGTTTTGTGTCTTGAGAAGGGACTCCAACACTGCCGGGGTCACTAGGATGTCAGCTCGGTGACAGGACTTGGTGACAGTTAGCCCAAGCACTCAGAAGATCCAGGAGGCAGAGATGACCCTGACTTTGGAGTGTCCATGGCTTGTGGATCCCAGTGAGCCCCGACTTTTCCCTCAGTTGATATTTTCCAAGTATCAGGAACATTTCCTCCCTCCCTCCCTCCCTCCTTCCTTCCTTCCTTCTTTCTTTCTCTTCTTTCTTTCTTTCTTTCTCTCTCTCTCTCTCTCTCTCTCTCTTTCTTTCTTTCTTTCTTTCTTTCTTTAATTCAGGGTTTCTCTGTGTAGCCCTGGTTGTCCTGGAACTCGCTCTGTAGACCAGCCTAGCCTCATACTCAAGAGATCTGCCTGCCTCTGCCTCCCAAGTACTGAGATTAAAGGTGGAACATTTCCTTACAATGGCAGCAGACAGTAGGTTTGATGAGATGTCTCAGTGAGTCACAGAACTTGCTGTGCCATCCCATGACCCGAGTTCCATCTCCAGATCCTACGGTAGAAAGAGAGAGCTAACTCTCAGAAGTGCATCGTGACATGTGTGTACCGTTCTCTCATATCGTGCACACATACACGATGATGATAAAAAGTAAAACCAGGTGTGGCTGTGCACCCCTGTAATCCCAGTACTTGGGAAGTTAAGGGATCCAAGGCTTCGGCTGCATTAGAAGCTTGAGGCCAGCCTGAGCTACATGAGACCCAATTTCAAGAAACGACAACAAAAGCTTGCCAGTGCCCCGCTTCATCTGTGGGTTCAGGGAGCTATATTCAGCCTGCCACAAAGTCTTGGAGGCAGCCAGGCTGGGGGGCCCCGGGCCAGACCCACGTGCAGGGTGATGGATGGAAATGCAGATACAAATTTGGGGTCAGATTGTAGAAAGGTCAGCTGAGGCCATGAGGCAGGGCCCACAGGACGAGATTAGTGCCCTTGTAACAGGAGGCACCAGGGGGCGCTCTCTCCTCTTCTTCTGGAATGTAAGTGAAAGTAGCCTGAAAACACCAGGAAGGGCCCTCACCACCAGCCTGGCCATGCTGCCCCTGCTGCTGGTTGGTAGCGGCAGGCTGGAATGCTGGGCTGGCCAGCCTTACTGAGACTAGTTGGGTCACAGGTCCACCTCCAAATGACCACTGAGCCAAGGTGACAATGCATTATGGGAGATCACCTCTGTGGAAAGAGGATGAGCAATGGATGAGTTAGGGGCTCAGGAAAGAAAGCCCTGCTGTCCCTCCATCCACACTGAGACATTTATCTCTTCTCCTACCAAGAACTCCAGTCTGGGTCTCCTTCGTCTGGTCTGCGTGGGCTTTGACAGTGACCGAGGTGGCTCTATCACGAGGGTTCTAAGAGGTTCCAGTCACCAGGTCTGGAGTGAATTTCTCAGCAGCAATCACCAGTGGAAACGGCAGATGAGCCCAAGGAGGGGAAGCCTCTCCAGTAGAGCCTTTCTTTCTGGAAATGAGAAAACACAAGAGGCAGAGGGGTCAGCACGGAAGCGCCTGCGTGCCGCAGCTAGAGCAGGACCTGGCCACCCCAGGGCGTTTCTGCCTTGTAGACATGAAAGAACCAAACCCAACTTGAGGAGATACTGAGAGAGAAGCTAAGGGCCTGAAAGGGCTAAGGCCATGAAGGCCCCCCTACCTCGCCAGCCTGCTCTCTGCTCAGGTAGAGCCCAGGACGTGCAGTGTCCCCTGCTCCTGAGCCAGTGCTGGCCTTTGGCCGCTGCCGCTCTGGGGTGCAGTTCTGAGTGCGAGGCACTCTGTTTTTGTTTTGTCAGATGGAATGGGGGTGGGGTGGGGAGAGGGAAGGGAAGAGAGGGAGAGAGACAGCGTGGGTAGGTGGGCATGTGTGCCAGGATGCATACTGAGTGTCAGAGGCAACCTGTGAGAGTCGGTTCTCTCCTCATACCATTTAGGTTCTGTGGATCGAATTCAGCTTGTCAAGCTTGGCAGCAGGGACCTTCACCAGAAGAACCAACCTGCCAGTATTAAAACAAAGCAAAACAAACAGAGCTCAGGCTGGCTTTGAGCTCGCATGGACCCTCAGTGGCCTCTCAGGGGCTGGGCTGACAGGCGTGGGGTGCCATGCCTGGCCAGGGCTACATCTTTGAGGCAGGGCACTGCGTCCACCCAGCTCTGCTTCACTCAGCTTTGTCCCTGGGGCTAGCTTTGCAGTTATTGGTCGTGGACACAAACCTGTGAAGTTCCTTATCATTTCTAATAGCTGTTCTCCTTACAGTCAAGATTTTTAAGGACTTATTTGTGTGTGTGTACACATGTGAGCGTGTGTGTGTGTGTGTGTACACATGTGAGCATGCGTGTGTGTGTGTATGTGTGTATGTGAGCATGTGTGTGTGTGTGTGTAGGCCAGAGGTCAAGGTTGGGTGTCTTCCTCAAATACTCCCCACCTTTTTTTTTTTTTTTTTTTTTTTGGTCTTCGAGACAAAGTTTCTCTGTTGTCACTCTGGCTGTCCTGGAACTCACTCTGTAGACCAGGCTGGCCTCGAACTCACAGCGATCCGCCTGCCTCTGATTCATGAGTGCTGGGATTAAAGGCGTGTGCCACCACTGCCCGGCTTATTCCTCGGTATTTTTAAGCTATTGTCAATGGGATTTTTTTTCAGCTTGTTTTCTTTCGTAGTGAATTTGTTACTGGTACGTTGAAAAGTCACTAATTCTTATGCATCGATTTTGTATCTTGCTGCTTTGCTGAAAGTGTTCCTCAGTTCTAAGAGTTTTTGAGTCTTTTAACTGTAGAATTGTGTCTGCATAAAGCCAAGATTTTGAACAGTACCTTGAACAGAAGTGGAAGCAGTGGACAGCCTTCTTTCTTTCCAGATTTTAGGGGAAATGCTCTTTTCTCCCATTTAGGACCATGTTGGCTGTAGGTTTGCAGTGCAATACATTGAAATACATTCCTTCTAGTCTGAGTTTTTTGGGTTTTTTTTTTTTTTTTTTTGGAGCTTCTATTATGAAGGGATGTTCAACTTTGTCAAAGACTATTTTCTGCATCTATTAAAATGATTGTGTAATTTTCGTCTTTCAGTCCACTATATGTTGTATTACATTTACTGATTTACATCTACTCTGTAGACCAGGCTGGTCTTGAGCTCACAGAGATCCTCCTGCCTCTGCCTCCTGAATGCTGGGATTAAAGGCATGTGCTGGCTACTCCCCACCATTTTTATGAGACTGATTTGGCTATGCTGGGCAGCTGGAGATTAGGCAGATTCCACTTTTGAGCATTTTCCCATTCCCCTGCCACCGTCTGACCAGGAACGCTCCTGCCTTTCATCTGCTTTTTGCTGCCACTGTCTCCCACTACTCCTTGGAATCTCTTTCTTATTCCTCTTTCCTCACATTGTCTTCCATGTCTGGACTCTCAGAGCTACAAATAACAGATTGTTTGGCCAAAAATGATCTGGGCATGGAACTCAATGCTTGCAGGAATCCATGGTTCCATTCCTAGCACTGCATAATCAGGCTGGGCAGCCGGAGAGCCTGAGATCCTCCTGTCGGCACCACCACGGAGTGATTCTGGGGATCTGATCTCTGATTCCCATGTTTGCGTACCAAGCCCTTCACTAACTGAGTCACCTTCCCGGTTTTCTTTGTCATGCTAGTAAATGACTATAACCCAGGCACTTAGCGGGTGGCAGCGGGAGGACAGATGTTCAAGGTCGTCTTCAGCTGTGTGTAGGTTTGAGGCCATTATGGGCCTACATGAAACTCTGCCTCAAAAACAAACAAACATACACATATAAAATGGCTTACTGCTCAGGCAGAGAGGCTTTGCTGGATTGCAGAAGCAGCCCAGATGCAGGCTGGCCCATGCCAGGATGCCCTCACTAGGGCTTCAATACCACTGGAAGCCCACGGTCTTCTCCACATGGCTGCTGCAAGGCATGTGTGCCACATGAAAATGTCCAAGAAGAGGGGAAGCCTCTTCCTCTGCATCCCTTCTATTAGAAAGGAAGTTTCCCTGCACTCCCCACACTATGCAGACTCCCTCAGGTTCTGTCAAGAGAGAAGGATCAGCAGGCACACAGTTCTCTGATATTGGATGAGGAAGCCAGCCTGGCCAGCAGAAATGTGGTAGAGCAGCAAGCAGTTCTCAACCTGTGGGTCATGACCCTTTTGACCCATTTCACAGGAGTTGCCTAAGACCATCTGCATACTGGATATTTGCATTACAATTCACAGCAGTAGCAAAATTACAGTTATGAAGTAGCAACGAAAATAATTTTGTGGTTGGGGCTCACCACAGCATGAGGAACGGTATTAAAGTGTCACACATTAGGAAGGTTGAAAACCACTGGTGGCAGAGCCTGTGACAGCAAGCTGAATGAGACTTAACCTGGATTGTCCTGCTGGAGCCTCTCCTGGGCTGGGCAGTCTGACAGAAAACGCTAGAGGTTGTGGTGTGCTGATATGCACTTAACACCCAACTCTGTGGAGTGAGCTGTGATTGAAGCTCTGTGGTCCTCTGAATGTATATTGGTTGATTCCAGGTTCCCGGTGTGGGCCACTGAACAGGGAGTTAGAGGGACGCAGTTGGCTCTCAGGACCCCTACCATCAAGCTGCTGTAGCCCTGGCCAGCTCACTGGGCTCCGTCTTCTGAGCCGAGGGAGAAGAATATCCTGACTCGGCGTGACTGAGGCACTGATGGATGCCTCTGAGGCATCTGCTGAACACTCTTCACTCTGAGTGCCAGTCACCTCCAAACACTGCCTCTACAGCCATCTGTAATAGGAGAGAAAACTGAGGATGGGGAGGTCAAGATGCACAGTGACACACAGAGTGGGGACCTAGACCCAAGTCTGTACACGTCCAAAGCCTGCGTGATTTACCCATGAGCATATAGCCCACCAATGGGAGAGGGGGCATGGACCTAGCGCCACTTGAACGCTTCGCTGGAGGTGGGCTGGAAATCCCTGGGGGAGATGCTATTTCTCCTTCCAAGGTGCCGGTTCATAAGGCTTCTCTGCCTAGAAGCTTCTGTGTTTCCCTTGGCAGGAAAGCAGAAGCCAGGTGCCAAGGGGAAAGAGCCAGTGCTAGGACGACACTATCCTGGCTCCTTGCCCCTGTGCCAGGATGCCTGGCTCAGCAGCCGTGTGATGTGTGTTCGGCCTCAGTCTCACTTTCAGTTTCATCTTATTGACCTTGGAAAAATGAGCAGATAAAGGACGGGAGAGATAGCTAAGCTAAGAGTACTGGCTGCAATTCCAAAGGACCTGGGTTCAATTCTCAGTACCCACAACTGTCTGTAACTCCAGTCCCAGGGGATCCAAAGACCTCTCCTGGCCTCCTTGGGTACCAAGCATATACATCTGATGCACAGACATAGATAAAACAGTCATACACATAATATATACATATATACATGTATATATATACATATATATGCACAAAGTCCTGGTTCAATTCCCAGCACAGAATAAACCAGGAATGATGGTGATGTCATCCTCGCACTTAGGAGGCAGAAACAGGACATCCTTTGCTACATCCTGTGTTTAGAGCCAGTATGGGCTACCTATGAGACAGAGAGAGAAAGAGAGAGAGAGAGAACACCAAGCTTGAGGCTTCCCACTTGTAATCCAGCACTCAGTAGACAAGAGGCAGGACAATTGCCCCAGTGTTAGCCTGGTCTAAATAGGAAGCTACAGGCTAGCCTGAGCTACACAGGGAGACTTTGTTTCATAATCAAAGCAGATCTGGGGAGATGGTTCAATAAGTTGCTTGCTTTACAAGCATGAGAATCTGAGTTTGGGTCCTAGAACCTACATAATAGTCGGGGTGGACATCTGTAACCCCAGGGATGCGGGGGTGTAGACAGGAGGGTGCTTGGGGCCAGGAGCCACTGATCAGCCAGTCTAGACACAATGCTGAGCTACAGGTTCAGGGTAAGGCCCTGTCTCAAAAAAACAAAAAAACAAAAAAAAAAAAACCAAACAGGTGGAGTAGCCGGGCGCACGTCTTTAGCCCCAGCACTCGGGAGGCAGAGGCAGGCGGATCTCTGTGAGTTCGAGGCCAGCCTGATCTACAGAGTGAGATCCAGGACAGCCAGGGTTACAACAGAGAAACCCTGTCTCGAAAAATCAAAAACCGAAAACATAAACAACAGCAACAACAACATAAAGCAGGTGGAGTGACAGAAGACACCTGATATTGACCTCTGACTTCCATAGATGTGCATGTTTGTGTGCACGGACACACGCATGCGCGCGCGCGCGCGCGGGCACACACACACACACACACACACACACACAATGCAGTTTTAAAAAGCTTTAGTGCCACTGAGTCCATGTGGTTCCAGGAGCTGTTGAGACAGGTAACTTGGGTCCTTCCAGCTTTCAAAAAATAACAAAACTTGACCACGAAGCAAACAATGTCTTCCTTGACTTCAGCAAAGTGCCATGGCGCCCTTAAAGCTCATGCAGTCCAAGGAAGTGCCAGTGTCTCACAGCCCACAGAAGTCTCCCGCCCTGAGGACTCTTTGTTGCCATCTGTTTTTAAGACAAGGTGACCCTGTGGATGGCCTCGAACACACAGAGATCCACCTGCCTCTGCCTACTGAGCGCTGGGAGTAAAGGCGTGTGTTATCCTGGTCCCATGCCTGTTTTTTAAGACAGGCTCTCTCTGTGTAGCCCGGGCTGGCCTGGAACCCACAATCCCCGTCTCCACCTCCTGAGTGCTGGGATGGCGGGTGAACACTCAAATATGGCTCTGAAGACTCAAGAGAAGTCTCCTTGGTTGCCTTGTAAGACAACTTCACACGTGACCTTTAGCTGCAACATGTCTCTGCCTGGTTTATTTTTTCCTTTCCCCAGAAGGGAGGGGTGAGGCTGATATCCCAAACTGAAAGTCTTTCTTAAGCAATTTTTGTGCTTTGACAAGTTAAATGTTTAACCGGAATGTTTTGTCGTTGTTGTTTTACTGGAAGGAAAAATAAAATAAGAAAAACCGGAGCTCCGAGAAGCATCTGGTAGCAGATTCCCACGTGCTCTTGTGGTTCGAGCCGTGTGACAGGCTCTGCTGATCTCCCTGGGCTGGTCCCCTGCTACTAACATGCTTTCTGACAGCAGCCCAGAAGGGCTGGCTGGGTGCCGCCTTTCCCTCAGTGCAGAACAGACCGTTCGTGACGGCTGGTGTTGGAGATGTCTTGCAGAACCTGCAGATGTGCCAGGGAGGTGGGGAGGGGAGCAAGTGTGGGGAAAGGAGACTCACCCAAACAGAGCCATGCCCACTGCAAAAGAGGGGGTGCTCAGAGCTACGCAGTGGTCCTCCAAAAATCCACAGCACCCCTAACCACAGCATGTTGTCTTGCTTGGAAATAAAGTCTCTGCTGATGAAGTTAGTTGGGGTGAAGTCGGGCTAGATCTGGGGCCCTGGACATGACAGGAGTGTCTTTGTAGGAGAACAGAGGACAGAAGGACATGCAAGGAAAGCCACGTGAAGAAGAAGGCAGAGGTGGAGTGATGTGGCCGAAAACTCAGGAACACCAAGGACTTCAGGAGCCGCCAGGAGCTTGGAAGCGAAGGCAGCTCCTTCCTGGAGCTGACGGAAGGAGTGCAGCTTCCCAGGCTTGAGACTGTTCAATCAGACACTTTGGGGAACACATTGTTGCTAGGCCCTCCTTGGTCATCTGTAATGGCAGCCATGGGAGGCTCGCCCAAGGCATATGATGGAAAAGAAGGAGTTATGTGAGCTGTTTTCTGTCCTGTCCTGTGTCTCCACGGTCTCCTCTGTGTAGCCAACAACGGTAGAATCTGATTTCAGAGTTTGAGTGACATGTGGGGTTGGAGAAGGGTTAGCCTGCCTCTCTGGCCTTCAGGAAGTTCACAGGCTCACTGGGCCCTGGACATTTGCTGAGTACCTGCTAAGGGAAGCCACTTCCTTTCTTCCATGGGTATACCTGGTGACATTAATATTAACTGATAGGGAATTCAAAACTCCTAGAGAGCACAGACAAATGTAGACATTCCATATTCTATCTATTGCATTGGTAACTTTTTGAAAGATTTATTTTTATTTGTATGCACACATAAGTGCAGTGCCCACAGAAGCCAAAGAGGGCATTAAATCCCCCTGAGGTGGCGTTACAGTTGGTTGTGAGTCACCTGATACAGGTGCTAATAACTTGAACTCTGGTCCTCTGCAAGAGCACGAATCTCTCTTAACTACTGAGCTGCCTCTCAGGTCTCTGCATTAATGACGTTATCAATACACAGGAGACCTGAGCTCCACTGATGAAGTTATCCTCCAAACAACTGCATTACAGATCACTGGATATCAGGTTCCGTTCATTTGCAAAATACACCGTTACAGACTGTTTAAGAATGGCTAAAACTGTCTTTTAAACATGTCATTGCTTCTAAACACATCTTAACTTTAGTGATGTTAAAATGCAATCTTAGGCCAGGCGTGGTGGCGCATGCCTTTAATCCCAGCACTCGGGAGGCAGAGGCAGGTAGATCTCTGTGAGTTTGAGGCCAGCCTGGTCTACAGAGTGAGCTCCAGGACAATCAGAGTTAACCCTGTCTCGAAAAACAAAAACGAAAACAAAAAAATGCAACCTTAGGGTTGGATGAGATCTGGCGTTAGCAGATGGGCAAGGACGGTGAGGGCAAAGTAACACAGCTGCTCCAGGGGCAAGCTAACGTGACGCCTCTAGACCTCAGTGCATTGGCACTGTCTGTACCTCCTCCCTTGCTAGGAGCTCGCCAGCTGGCCAGTGCAGAGTGTCTCAGGTGGCGCCAGCTGTCACTGTCCAGTGTCCATTCTTCCCACCTTCTTTTAACATTTGAACCTTTCATCTTCAGTTGGGCACTTGAGCACTTGCCAAAAGCTCCATGTCCCAGCAGTCTCCCTTGCAGTTACATGTGGCCATGTGACAAAGTTCTAACCAACTGGACATAGTCACAAGAGGGGAACCCGTCTAGGCATCATTCTTTAAAGGCGGAAAGCTCCCATTCATTTCCCCTTTCCTCTGTGTGGCTGGAATGTAGATGTGTTGGTAGGAGCAGAAGCACCCAGCTTAGGTCTTAGGGTGGAGACCACAGGTTAGGGTGAGCAGACAAAGAAGATAAACATAAAACAAGGCCCAGAGTGGCCTGTTGGCTGGAAGTGCCCAATCCTTGGCTGTTCTATCGGAAAGAATCACGCTTGTCTGTAGGCCACTGTGAGTTTGGCCTTTGTTCCAGCAGCAATGCTGATGAACCAACACCTGTATGTCTCCATGCCCCCTGGGGCTGTCCCTGTCCTCTGAGAGCCGCAGGCTGACCAAGCAGGGATTCGGATCAAGTGCCTAACTCAAGGCTGAGCCCAGGCCTTGGACATCAGCACCCTGTCTGGCTAAGGCGGGAAAAACACAACTCTCACTACTGCATTCCCCTCCCCCACACCTACACCCCCAATAGATAAAATGTCTCTTTGACGGGCAGAGGCATTCATGGTCAGTCCCGGAAATGCCTTCCCATGCTATAATGCTTGGAATGGAATCCAAGTCCTCTGGACAAGAAGTCAGTGCTAGAGATGGCTCAGCGGTTAAGAGCACTGACTACTGCTTCAGAGGACCCAGGTTCAATTCCCAGAACCCACATGGCAGCTTACAACTGACTGTTACTCCAGTTCCAGGGGATCTGATGCCTACTGATCTCCAAGGGCACCAAACACCCCTGGGGTTCACAGACATACATGCAGGCAAAATGCACATGCACACAATAAATATTTGTATTTTAATCCCAGTACTCAGGAGGCAGAGGCAGGCAGATGAAGTCTGATCTATGTGACAGGAAAACCCCGGATACACGGAGTTTGAGACCACTCAGGGCTTATGAGACCTTGTCAGAGAGAGAGAGGAACAGAGACAGAGACTTAATAAGCCACTCAAAGTTATTATTTGAGGCTGAGTGTAGCTCATTGGCAGAGTCTTGTTAATATAGATGGTACAAGTCCTTGAGTCCTAAATTACACAGACACACACAGACACATACAACACACACACACACACACACACACACATAGACACACACACACACACAGACACACACAGACACACACACACACACAGACACACACAGACACACACACATGCACACAGACACACACACACAGACACACACACACACAGACACACACAGACACACACACACACACACACACAGACACACACAGACACACACACACACACACAGACACACACACACACACAGACACACACAGACACACACACACACACAGACACACACAGACACACACACACACAGACACAGACACACAGACACACAGACACACACAGACACACACAGCCACACACAGACACACACACACACACAGACACACACACACACACACAGATACACACACACACACACAGACACACACACACACACACAGACACACACACAGACACACACAGACACACACAGACACACACACAGACACACACACACAGACACACACACACACACAGACACACACACACACACACAGACACACACACACACAGACACACACAGATACACACACACACACAGACACACACACACACACACACAGACACAGACACACACACAGACACACACAGACACACACACACACACACACACACACACTGCATGCTTAGTAATTACAGCTGGCCTTCTGCCCTTGGCATTCCAGAGAATTCTGAGTAAGACCAGCAGCACATGGAGGTGCCCAGTTGGTACTAGGACACCGGCTAGTGCTGTTAACTTTCCTTTGTTTGTAGATTTTTTTCCCTTTAGACAGATTTATCGTAGCCCAGGTTGGCCTTAAACTCACTATGCAGCCCAGACTGGCCTCCAACCTGTGACCCATCTGCCTCAGCCTCCTGATCACAGATACACGCCAACATATATACATATATGTCTAGTTAGTGCTTTGAAGGGACAGTTAGTTTTCTCTGTCCCTGACTAGCAGATGCCTCCCTGGTGCGAGCTGTCACTCCCTGTGGATGCAAGCTCTTGGTCAGTCTGGCTTCATTTATTATTATTTAATGTATCCACTTATTTATTTGTGCATTACATGGAGTGACATACACATGCCATGGTGCACATGCGGCGGTCAGAGAGCACCTTGAGGGTATTAGCTCCTTCCTGCCAACTTGAGGGTTCCAGGGATGGAACTCAGATTGTCAAGGTTGGCAGCAAGTACCTTTACCTGCTGAGCCGTCTTGCCAGGCTTTTGTTAGGTCTTACTCCCCAGACTATCCTTCTTGCCCTGAGGGCAACAACAGCATCCATCTACAGCCTGTGGGTGGTGCTGGGAAGTAGCCGGGTCCTGGAGTGGCAGCTCTAGGCCAGAACATTCCTCCAGCTTGGGTCCCTGGGAGGAGCAGAAAGTCCACAGGGCTGACATCATTTCAAGCCTGGCATCCACCTGGTGACTGACAACGGCCCTGCAAAAGTCTCATCCCTGTTACAAAAGAGGAAACAAGGGTGGTGGCTCAGCTTGGTTATCAGCCTGTTGTACCTGGGAAGAGGGACCCTGGGATTTAGGAATTGGCTCTATCAGATTATCCTGTGGGCATGTCTGTGAAGCAGTTTCTTGATTGTTAATTAATCTGGGGGTGGGGGGGGCGATACTCAGCTCACGGGTGATGCCAGCCCTAGTCAGGTGGTGGACCGGGCTTGTGTAAAAAGAGGAGCTGAGCAGGCCAGAGGGAGCAAGCCAGTAAGAAGCCTCCCATGTGGTCTCTGCTTCAAGTATCGAGATCCTGCCTTGACTTCTTTTGATGAGGGACTGTAAACTCAACTAAACCCTTTCTTCTCCAAGTTGCTTTTGGTCATGGTGTTTATCACAGATCAACCCAGAACAGGGAGGCAGAATGCAGAGGTACAACTTATCCAAGATCCACAACAGAGAAGATGTGAGGCCTGACTTCCTTCACACCAGGCCCAAAGAGCCTGAAGGGATATGGGGGATGGAGGAGGGAGAGAGACAGGAGGGGTGTGTGGATACTACAGTAAGGGGGCTGCTCACCATGAGGAGGGGAGGGACTTGGCTTCTGGTAAGTCCAGCCTAGCCAGCTGAGCTGGGGCTGAGTAGCTGCAGGCTGCCCCCCTGCCAGTCTCTTGGCTGGGTGGCCACAGTGAGTCACACTGCTCATGCCTGTAACACCCCCCCACCCCCCACCCCCTGCCTCCCCTGGTCCTCAGTCTCATGATCCAAGAAAAAATGTGTGTCTGAGGTTGCAGGATCTGGGAAGGAGCCCTGATCAGGGTGCCCAGGGATGGGAACCTGGTCCTCTCTAGGGAGGCCCCTGGGGGCCTTGGCTTTGGGAGAACCCTCCACCCACAGAGTTCTGACTGAGTTCTTTGTACAGTGGAAGAGCCTGGAGGACGCAGAATCCCACTGAGGCCTGCATGCCCCACCCCAATTCCCAGAGCTACTCCCCTGTAGCCTTCCTGCAACCTGGTTGTCACCTTTCGATTGATAAGCTCCCTGGGATCCCTGTAGCAAACTGTCTCAGCCCATGCTGGCTAGCCAGGGTCTGCTTCTGTTATTACAGCCCCAAATTCCTGGTTGAAAGACTGGCGGGGGCTCCTGCTCATCAGCCCACAGCTGCCAAGTTCAAGAGGGAGCAGGCAGCACCCTGGGCCTACAGGCCTTCGTGGAAGGGGCCCTGCCTCCTGCGCTTCCAGCACAGACAAAAGAAGTCCATGCCGGAGGGATCCAGCATGAGAGGCAGCACCCTGTGCAGGCTGCAGGGAGGGTGCTCTTGAGTGGGGTGGGGCTACATTTGTCAGAGCTGCTGGGATGCCAGGCAGGATGTGATTAACACAGCAGTGGGTGTGACAGCCCTCCCGCCTGCCAGCCCCCAGGCCCATTGTTCGGAGGCCCGGAGGCCCCCTTCTTCCACTCCACCCTGCTTCAACATGCCCAGCCCCTGCATGCCAGGCCCCCTCTGCTCCCTACCCAGCACTTAGCCGGGTGCCAGCCCCCTAAAAATAGCAGCCTGCCTGAAATGTAGGCCTGAGGCAGAACTCCACAGGAGGAGGCGGTCTCCGCTTGTGCCTTGGCGCAAGCCATTTCCAGTGAGCTGTCCACTCTGAGGCTAAGCTGAGGGCCTGTCTCCGCCGTGGTAAAGCCGAGGTTGTCCGCAGGCATCTGCTTAAGGCTTGGCCCCTGGCTCTACCTCTGCCTTTCCAGGGACGATCTCTTCCCTCCTCTCCAGGCACCCTCCTTCCTCGCCTCTGTATTTCACTGGGTTCAGCAGTGGCATGAGACAGGAAGGAGGGAGACTGGCCATGACCGGACAGAGAGCCTGTAGTCCCTGCACCTCTCTACCTCGCCTTCGCCCACTGATTGGTCCCGACGCCTCTCATCACGTGTCTTGCTGGCATCATTGAAAATAGTGCAAGATGGCCGCTCTTGCAAAGGACTGGGTTCAATGCCCAGCACCCATGTGGTGGCACACAATCGTCAGTAACCCCAGTCTCAGTTCTGTGCCCCTTTCTGGTCTCCAAAGGTACAGAGAACACATTTCACAGACATACATTCCGTGCCCACACTCATACACACAGAATAATTTAAATTAAAAAAAAATAGCGTAAGAGCAGGGCATGGTGGGGCATGACTTCAATCTCAGCCCTGGGGAGCGTCTCTGAGTTCAATAGACGTATATTCCAATACGTATCGGGAGAGTGCTGGAGACTGGAGTGGGTGGTGCGGGTGTGACAAGGCACCGAGGAGTCCGGAGTGGTCCCTGGAAGCATCTTCGCCCGTCTCTGACTCAGATGCTGCCACGTCGTTCCATGTCACTGAGTCGGTAACCCCCATTTCAGGGGGAGGAGAAGAAATGGCTGGAATGTGGCTTCTGAGATTCATTCTAAAGCGTCTGTGAGCCTGGTGTGCTGATGTTGATGTGTTGGGAGGCGGAGGCAGGAGGATGATGGGTTTGAGGCCAGTCTGGGTTATATGAGTCCCAGGACAGTTCTCAAACAGAACAAAAAACAAAACCCTATAACATTATGATGAAGCAGGGCAAGGTATCTCTCACCTGGTAACCCCAGCACTCTAGAGATGTAGTCAGAAGGGCCAGGAGTTCAAGGCCACCCTTGACTATACGGGAAGGAAAAACCTACCAACAAGCACATCTTTATTTCATAAATATTAAACTGTGAAACATACATGAGTAGTAACTTGGGTATATATGCTTTTTAAAGATGTATTTTAGACTCAGGAGGCAGAGGCAGGCGGATCTCTGTGAGTTCGAGGCCAGCCTGGTCTATAGAGTGAGTTCCAGGGCAGTCAGAGCTACAGCAGAGAAACGCTGTCTTGAAAAATAAAATAAAAACAAAGAATCATTTTGCTTCATGTGTGCGGGTGTTTTGCTGACATGTGTGTCTGTGCTCCTGGTGCCCTCGGAGGCCACAGAAGGGCCCCAGATTTTCTGGAACTGGGGTTACAAGAGATGGTTATGAGCCATCTAAGGATGATGCTGGGAGAGAGGGAGAGTGGGGAGGGGGGAAAAGAGAAGCAGGGAGGGAGGCAGGAAGGGAGGGAGAAGGGAGAGAGAGAGATTTGAGAAAGAGTGGAATTTTTTTTTTTCTGAGGCAGGGTCTTACTGTGTCGCCCATGCTTATAATCCCAGCTCTAGGGAGAAGACAGGAGGGAACCTGGGGCTCGCTGGCCAGCCAGTCCAGGCAGATGAACTGGTGAGGCCTAAGACCCTGCCTCAAAAAACACAGTGGAGAGAGACAGACACCTGGAGACACACAGCTGCCCTTCTCCTAGGTGTCCTTCCTTGGGTGTGGGAGCGCACGCGCGTGTGTGCCATAGATCTATTTATTGTTGTGTAAGTACGGTTTACATATGAACACACATGCTGGCTTTTCTCAACACTCAGCAAGCTGTTTCTTAGCTTGCTTTGGTCTGTGTGTGGCGTGTGTACATTTCCGTGTGGCTGTGTCCATACAGGCCAGAGCTAGACATCCGGTAAGGCAAGAGCGTGCTGCCTCAGTCTCCAAGAGCCAGGATTACAGATGTAGCCACTGGGCTGGGATTTCTCTCTCTCTCTCTCTCTCTCTCTCTCTCTCTGTTAGACAGTTTTCTCTGTTGTAACTTTGTCCTGGAACTCACTCTGTAGACTGGGCTGGCTTCGAACTCACAGAGATTCACTTGTCTCTGCCTCCCAAGTGCTAGGATTACAGGCGTGTGCCACCACTGCCCAGCCTTCGGTTCTCTCAGTGTTTTTCTGCCTCTGATTTCAGAATCAGACCACTAAAATAACCACATCAGACCTCGCCTCTCGTCCACGCCCCAGCTCTTCCTCTCTCCAAGGACGAGTCCTCTAAGCTTCCTGACAGCCCATCAGAGGAGGGGGGGCCGATAGCTTTTATTTTGCGGGATAGAACATGGAGTCATTTCCCCAAAGCCACACAACTGTCAGTGACAGCACTGGGATTCAAATCTGGGGGGATTCTGACCCCAGAGGAGGCTATAACCATTCCGGGATTGACACAAACTCAAGGGGCTGTTTCTTAAGAACTGAGAAGAGGGCTTCTGAAAAGGCTCAGTGGATTAAGGTGCTAGTCATTCAAGCCTGGTGACCCAAGTTTGATCCCTGAAGCCCACATAAAGGTGCAAGGGGAACTGACTCCACGGAGTTGTCCTCTGACTCCCACATGTGTCTTGGCACACACCCCCTGCCTACTCATAATAAAAATACTATTTTTACTTTTTAAGACTACAGTTCAACTTGGAGTGAAAAAAAAAAAAGCATCAAAGAAAAAAGCCAGACATGATGGTGTGATGTGCTTTGTGACACAAAATAGCCCCCTTGGCTTGAGCAGATCGGCAGAAGCATCAAACATTGGGCACAGAGGTCAGGCACTGTGGCACAGCAAGGCAAAGGAGGTGTCGGTACCCGGCGCACACCAGGGCTGGGCAGGCACCGCGCTAGTTTGAGGCTGAGCTGTTTTTTGCCCAAAGGAGCCACTGAGGGACAGCTGGGAGCCTTCCAAGAGCAGGCAGTGCGGGCTCACTTCCTGGAACTCAGCTGAGTCTCTTTCTCTAGGAGACCCCAGACGTTGTCCAAATAAACAAAAGGCTGCTGGGAAACAGTGGCCAGGAGGTCAGGGGGGGGCTGGCGCAGCCATGGGGAGGAGGAGGAAGTCAGTGGTTCCTGGGATCCTGGGACTGTGGGCTGTGGGCTCTGTGGCTAGCAGCTGGCTCCTGAAGTCTAGGCTCTGAGCAACAAGCACCCCACGTGCTGGCAGGCCTGTCCCTACCGCACAAGACTCAGGGGGTGAGGCACTGGGGGCCAAGGCTTACACCAGGCTGAACATAGATTCTCATATCCATCTTTTAAAAAATTCTCCTGGTCCTTCAGCATCTTGTGAGTTATAGACTCCCGGGCCTTAAAGAGAAACAGACTGGGGCTCAGGAGACGGCTGTCCAAAAAGTGCCAGCCTTGCAAGCATGACGGTCTGAGTTTGATCCCCAGAACCATGTCTTAAAGAAAAAATAACATAAGCTGGATGTAACGGCGCACGCTTGTAATCCTAGCACTCGGGAGGCAGAAACAGAGATCCCTAAGGCACCCCAGCCAGTTGGCCTGGTCTGTTTAACAAGCTCCACGCTGGTGAGACCTTGTCTCAATAGCAACAAAGTCTGGAAGGTGCCCAAGGGATAATTCCTGAGGTTGATCTCGAGCATTCAGAAGAGAGACAGACTGCGTGCGCGCGCGGGCACACACACACACACACACACTGAACAGGAACCTTTACTGGGTGTTGATGTACATAAACTCACAGAGGTTTTTGTCTGGACATCGAGAATACCATCAGCCACTCATAAACAATCATGTCCCCTGTACATGTGGCCAGCCGGGTCCTGTGGATTTTAGGAGGACCTTTTCCCCATCAGTTCCTCTTCAGAATGATCCGGAACCATACTTCCCCAGAACTGTATGGAGCATTTAGGACCAGAATTCTAAGTAGAGGCTGGAGGGGTCAGGACTGCCCCACAGTGTCTGGCTACTGGAAGGTGAAGAACCCCTCCAGTCAACTTTGACTCCTGCAAACCACCCAGAAGGGGGAGACAGAGAGAGACGGAGTCACTTCTGTGTTCTAATACACCCATAAAACCGAATAAAACCAACATGAGACACAGTAGTTTCTCCCCTCCCCCCATCTATTCACAAGACTCATCCAGAGCTTTGTATCTTGTCTGCCTCTGTGTGTGATCCTCAGCACATGGGGTGCTGTGTGCACATGGTCCCTAACTTGTAGAATTCCCACTTCAGGAAGCTCTTCTTGTAGTTTTACACTTGACCTTCTCCCAGGTGAGTGCTACCAGGGGGTGACCCTCTCTGGCGGTGCTGGGCAGGGTCAACATTCCAGATGTGCTGTGCTTGCCCAGGTGTCTGGCGGATTCAGTGTATTGGGCCCATTTTGGTTTATTGCATGAATTACAGGCTAGCTTGTTGTGACAGACTGCTATTGTTCATCCAGGAATGTCTGTAACCACGTTGTTTGTTCTCAACAGCTACTACTCACAAACTTGTGGGTTTTTTGTACTGTGTTCTCTCTCCTCTCTCCCCCACCTCCCGTGCCTCTCTCTCTTTCCCCGTCTCTCTCTTTCCCCGTCTCTCTCTCTCTCTCTCTCTCTCTCACACACACACACACACACACACACACACACACCACCCTACCTAGCACACATTGGATGGTGTGAAGGGGTGGTGTGGGCATCAAGGCTGGGAAGCCAGGGACCCTCTGACTTCATGAATGTATTTATTTACATTCATGTGGAGAGCAAATATTCACCAAAGCAGCCTGGCCGAGGCTCCTGTCCTTCTCCTTACTTCCTGTAAGACTCAGGAGACTGCCTCACCTGCAGCCCTGCCACAGAGCACCGGCCGGAGATCCCCGCAGAACGGTCCATTCTGACACCTGTCCAGGTAGGCTGAAGCCCTGTGGGCTCTGCTTGTCCTTCTGCTGTCTAAGCTCGACTGGTGAGGCTGCTTCCGCTCCGCTCCGCTCATGCTTCTCTTTGGTCCACCGGATGAGCCAGTCAAGCTGCCTCAGCAGTGGCTACCATGCACACAATGTCTTAGGGTTTTGTTGTGTGTGTGTGTGTGTGTGTGTGTGTCTGTCTGTCTGTCTTCCTGTTGCTGCAATAAATCATCCTGACAAAGCAACCTAAGGGAGAAGAGGTTTATTCTGGCTCACAGGTCAAGGGCACAGACTATTATGGTGGGCATGTCAAGGTGGCAGGGTATGAGCCTGCTGGTCACATCACACCCACAGCCAAGAAGCAGAGAGAGATGAATGCTGGGCTCAGCTGACTTTCTCCATTTTATATAGTCCAGGATCTCTGCCCAGGGAATGGTCCTGCCCACAGTCAAGAAGGGTCTTCCCACATGAGTAAATGGAATCCAGGCAATCCCCCACAGGCATGCCCAGAGGCCTGTCTCCGGGGTGGTTCTGGATTCTGTCAAGTTGACAGTTGACACTAACCATCGCAGTCAGCAAATGAGGTTTAAGCAGAAATCTGTTAGATGGTCTTTCAGGAGAAGAAAAATGCAGCTTTTTGTTTGTTTGTGTTTTCTTGCCTCTATAAGGAGGTATTACAGCTTTGTCTCTTTGGTCCTGCGCTGAGTGCATGATGTGATGTCTGGAGCTATGGCAACCATATTGGTATCAGAAGAAAAGACCCAAAGACTTGTGAACGCTGTCCTGACATAACTGACTGACATGCTCACTGCTTGCTCACATCTCAATTGATCAGGAAGCAGAAAGACTGGAGCCGGAAGTGGCCCAGCCAGAACCTTCGGCCCTTCCCAGTGACCCACTTCCTTCAGTGAGGCTCCTCTTCCTAAAGTGTTCAAGCACACGAGCCTGTGGGGGGTACTTCACACCACCACAGAAACCTTCTATATAATCCAGAGGAACTGGACAGCACGGCCTGGAAGTCACAGGCAGAGATCATCAGGCTCCATGAGAAAGTATGCACTATAGCTGGCTTTGGGTTCACTGGGCATTCAGCAATGAATACGCCCTGACTGCCTTCTTCATGCCAGTCCCCAGGAGCGGGTGCACCTACAGCCTGCCTCGGAGGGCCTCTGGAGAGCAGGCTACATGGACGCTGTGTCCTCTAGAGACCCAGGGAGGGTGGGGCAGCAAGTAGCATGTGTCCTTTACAGCCTGGTCATGGAAGAGTCTGGCCAAACATGTAATGATGCAAATCTGAAGTCGTTAGATGGGGCTGGAGAGATGGTGCAGTGGTTAAGAATAGGTATTTTTCTCCCAGAGGATCTGAGTTCAATCCCCAGCACCCACATGAGGCAGCTTACAACCGCTTGTAACTGCAGCTCCAGGGGACGTCCCTATCTCAGTCAGATGCACATATACAGATGCGAACACATGTGTACACAAATAATAAAATATTTTTTTAAAAAAAGAAGTTGCTGGATCAAGCCAACCAGCCAATTAGCTCCCCTAGTACAGTGATTAGTGGATGTCTTAGCCAGGGTTTCTATTGCTGTGAAGAGACACCATGACCATGGCAACTCTTATAAAGCGAACATTTAATTGCGGCTGGCTTACAGTTCAGAGGTTAGTCCATTATCATCATGGTGGGAAGCATGGTGGCACGCAGGCAGGCCTGGTGCTGGAGAGGTAGCTGAGTTCTACATTCCAGCAGGCAACAGGAAGAGAGAGAGACTCGGGCCTGGCTTGAGTTTCTGAAACCTCAAGGCCACACCTCCAATAATGCCACTCCGTTTGAGTCTATGGGGGCCACTTCATTCAAACCACGACAGTGACTAAAACACTCACTTGTTTTGATTGGTTGTTGTCACGTACGTAGCTCAGGTGGCTTCTAACTCACTATACAGCTGAGGATGATCCTGAGTTTCTGCCTATCCACTTCATGAGTACCGGGAACACAAGCTTGTGTCGCCATACCTTGTTTATACAGTGCTGGGAATCGAACCTAGGGCTTCCCTCATGTTGAGCAAGGACTCTACCAACTGAGCCATATCCCCAGTCCAAACTGCCTCTGGGAATTCACTTGCTGACTAAAGGGTTAATCCTGATGGCCCAGGAATTTACTTCCCACACAGGTATCTGGCATCCTGGGATTATTTCCAAAAGATAAGAAAATACTAACACTATTTTGGAAAACTTCCATTTTGCAAGCATTCCAAGGGAAACCAGAGACGCATGTGACTGGTCTTACTTGATGGATGAGACACTATTAACAGAAAGAATGGCCAAAGTCCATGGTCTGCACAGAAGTGGACTCTGTAAGAAGCATCACCAAGACTTACTTATACAGGAAGTCAGACAAACCTCTGATAAGCACTGAATGAGCATCTACTGTATACACAGGATCCACCAAGAGTTGGGGGTCCACAGGGACAGGGTATCAGAGCGGTTGGTCCTCGCTCTCCAGGAGCTTCTGCTCTCCTTAGGTCCAAGCTCTGTATTAGCAGGACTGACCTTCTGCCAGGACACGAGCCACATGGTGTTGGATCACACTGACAGCCATCCTGACGGTCTGCACAGGTGTCCCAGGGGAGGTCACCCTCGGAGAAAAGAATGTGTTGAAATATCAAGGGGGATCAAAGGTTGAGAAGGACCATGGGCGTGACATATTGACACGAAGGCTTAAGAAAATCCAGACCCAGGGCTGGGGAGATGGTTCAGTCAGACAAATACTTGCTCTGCAAGCAAGAGGACCTGAGTTCAACCCCCAGAATCCATGCAAAAAGAGCTGGACATGATGACATGTGCTCATAATCATAATACTGGGGAAACAGGTAGATCCCCAAGGCTCGCTGGCAGCCAGCTGACATAACGTGTGAGTTCCAGGGAAGTTAGAGAGCCTGTTCATACAAAACCCAGCGGATGTGCTTGGGGAAGGGCAGATGAGAGTGTATTCTGGTCCCCGTGTGCACACATATGTGCAGAGGAACACATACACACAAAAGAAAATATAGAGCCCCAGACTATCCTAAATGGGCTGGAGCTAGATCACACATACACACACACACACACACACACACACACAGAGGAGGGAGAGAGAGAGAGAGAGAGCGCCACTGTGACTCAAACTCAGGAGACTGTGCAGTAACAGTGGGGAGAGCACAGCATTGTAATCAGCAGACCGATCTCTCCCTCTGTGCCCGGAACCGGCCTCTCTGAGCTTCACTGTCTCTATCTGTAAGGAAAGAAGGAACCATGCTGGTAAAGGCGTGAAAAGCCCTGAAATGAGATGCTGAGCAGGGCTGAGCGCTGACAGCGGCCACTGCGGGCTCCCTCCCGCACAGATGCCACCGGGACCCGGCCTTCATCTGCAGCTCTTCTTGGGGGTCAGGGCAGCGGGATCGGGACCACGTGCTGACCTCCTCTACACGTGGGGACAATGATATACTGACTTCAAAGTGTACCACAAGGGTGAAATGAGCCATGAAGGTGCTCTGTCTCCTGGCATCGCTTCCCTTCCTGTTCTTGATGCCAAAACCTTTACTCTGGCAGGCTTGGCAGGAAGTATTAGAAGGATGCCAGCCTCAAGACCTAGCTCTGCCATTTGCTGTGTGTTCTCTGCAAGTGGCTTAGCCTCTCTGGTCAGTTTTTTTTGTTTGCAAAATCATGCTATGTAGAACCATGGTGCGTTAGAGTTAGCCCACAGGGAGGTGTTGATTCGTGTTGGAGCGTTTGCCTACACACGCACACGCCTGCACACACAGATGCGCTCACAGTGGACTGGCAGCCAGTCCACCACGCTACTGCGAGGGACCACCAAGCTTTGCTATCTCTAGGGCTGCCAGTACTCTGCTGAAGCCTGGGCTTCTTTTTTCCATTTCACAGGAAGACGGGGGGGGGGGGGGGGGGGGGGGGGGGGGGGGCGGCAGAGACCAGGATGAGCTGCCAGCTGTGAATTAGACAGAGGCCTGCTGGGGAGTCTGCCCAGATGAGGGCAGAGGTGGAGGCCAGAGGGATGATGTATTCACAAGCCAAGGGATAACAGGCCGTTAGCCACTGAGAGCTGCGTCTAGAGCCACAGGAGGGAGCAGCCTGCCTACTCTAATGGCAGACCTCTGGCCTGCAAAGCCGGCAGAGAGGATATTTTTACTCTTTTGTTTTTTAACCACTGAGCTTGTGACCCTTAGCTGCCTTAACAGGCTGGGTTTAAAAATGGTGTTAGGAGGCTGGAGAAATGGCTCAGGCATCAAGAGCACTGGCTGTTCAGCAGAGGACCCAGGTTCAGTTCCCAGCACCCACATGGTGACTCACAACTGTAACTCCAGTTCCAGGGGGTCTGGTGGCTCCTTCTGGCCTCCTCCAGTACCAGGCATACACATGGTGCTCATACGCACACGCAGGCAAGACAACCAAACACAAAAGTTTAAAAAATAAGTTTAAATAGTTTTTAAAAATAAGTGCTTTAAAAATAAATGTAAAGACAGGTGTTAAGAATTTCTCATTAGGAGTTGGGGGTATCGTTGGTAGAGTGCCTAGCACACATGAAGCCCTTGGTTTGAACCCCGGCATCTTATGAACTGGGCTCAAGGCCACTCTACACGCAGTAATTGCATTACTCAGAGGCAGAGGCAGGCCAGAAGTTAAATGCCATTTTTGGGTAGACAGTGAGTTTGAAGCCAGCCTAAAAAAATGACTATTTTAAAATTTATTATTGTAAGAAGTTGAGGGCCTTCCATCGAGCCGCCATGTGGGGGTTAATGGACAATTTGTGGATTTGAGTCGTCCCTTCCACCTTTATGTGGGTCCCAGGAATTCAAACTCAGGTGGCAGGCTTAACAGCAAGTGAGCCAGCTTGCCTGCCCCCCACCTTATTTACTGAGCAAGGTCACCCTCTGAAGCTCAGGCTGGCCTTGAATTTGCTAGGTAGTCCAGTCTGGCTTCAAACTCTCAGCCTTCCTGCCTCAGCCTTCCAGGTACTAGGATTACGAGTGTGTGTGGCCATGCTTGCCCTGCCTCCAGGATTTCAGAGGTGTGCTCTCTCACGCAACTAGTGCATTCTAGGCCTATGGAATGTCTTCCTTTCCCATGTGTGAGTCTGATGGGTCTCCTGAGATGCTCACAGAACTGCATTTGAGGCAGGAAGTCTTGACGGCGTGGCACGAGGAGGCAGACCATCTCTGTTTCCTCCATTTCTGTTTCTCTGGAATGTGATCCTTCTGAACCCCAGCCCAGCCCAGCTCAGCGCAGATGGTTCAAAGTCCAGGGCAGGAAAGACTGTCCTCAGAATCTCCCTGAGCACAGACTTGAGTATTGGCACTTGGACACTCAGCCAATAGGTTAACACAGCTCTGTGCTGTCCTTGCACCACCACTGACAGCAGCACCACTGGCTGGAGAGATGTCAGGGAGCCAATTAAAAAATACAGGTGGATACTGGGCTCAATGGTTAGGGGTGCTCTTCCAGGAAGCTTGTGTTTGTTCTCAGCACCTGTGTAGTAGGGGGGCTCACAAGCTACTACAACTCCAGCTTCAGGGGAGCTGAAGCATCCGGTTTCTACAGACACTCACTATGGACATGCTCCTCACATAAACATGACTAAAATAAAATAATCTTAATATTATATATCAGTTATCCATACATTTTATAAAAATGGCAAAAACACCACCCCACTTTTACTATACAAAAGTCTTTAAAAACGAATCCGTCTCAGGTGAAACCAGAAAGTAGGGGTGTGAAGAATTGCTCACTAGTCCTGAGACTTTGGGGTGTCTGACATTCCCCGAGTGTCTCACTGATAGGGTGAGAACGAGCAGAACCCAATAGCCTGTGAGGGTAGCGAATTAGGCTCTGGCCTTAAAGCACACTGTTGTGGAATACAGGAAACATAGAACTGGAACACTGCGCGCGCACACACACACACACACACACACAGAGACCTAAGCTGCAGAAGACCATGAGAGAGCCCCGAAGCCATGGGCTGCGTGACCTACCATGCCAAGTCTCTGTTTCCCCTTCTGGAATACAAGGAGTGTCTTTGCCAAGCGTTGTGTATTTAAAATTCCAATCCTTTAAAAAATTTATTTAGCTGGGCTGTGGTGGCGCACACCTTTGATCCTAGCACTTGGGAGGCAGAGGCAGGTGGATCTCTGTGAGTTCAGGGCCAGACTTGTCTACACAGTGAGTTCCAGGACAGCCAGTTTTACAACAGAGAAACCCTGTCTCGAAAAACAAACAAAACAAAAAAAAAGGTTATTTAATTTTATGTGCATTGGTGTGAGGGTGTTGGATCCCCTGGAACTGAAGTAACAGTAGTAAGCTGCCATGTGGGTGCTGGGACTTGAACCTGGATCCTCTGGAAGAACAGTTTGTGCTCTTAACTGCTGAGCCATCTTTCCAGCCCCAACCCTGATCAATTTTGTTGTACCTTTTGCCTTTTGTAGACCATGTATTCTGGGCTGACATTGAACCCTGTATGTGGCCCCGGCCAGCGATCCTCTTACCTGAGCCTCCTAAGGGCTGAGGTAACGTGTGAGCCACTCTACCCAACAAAGGGTTTTTCATGTGGAAAAAGCTCCTATGGGGAGGAAAACAGTTTTGATTGTTTTAGCACAAGGTAAATTGTCAAAACATAGTTCATTCTCTAATCACGTTCCTTTATAAGGCAACCAAGACAAAGCCAAAATTTTAAAACTGAAAGAGTAAATTAAAATCACGATCTATCTGTATATTCAAACACCTAAGAATAATGGGAATAGCGTACGTTGGATTTCGTTTTCACGATTTTCTGAGCATTTTCTTCTGCCCAGTATCTCTTGGGGTAACAGTTCATGATAACATGAAAATAGATGTACAAGATGGTTTTATAACTTCATTTTGGTTTGAGTCTTTCAAAACATTGGATAAATATCAAAATAACAAACTGATTTTTTAAAATAAGAGTCTTGCAAGAGATGACTTAAAAAAGAAAGCCTTTGCAGGGCCCGGAAGAGGAAGCACTGTACCTCGGGGCTTCCGTCCGGTGTGTCTGTGCCGGTGTGCTGTCGGCATGGCATGTGTTTAGATGCTCAGGACTTGATTCTCTGCTTTAAAAACTCTTTGTGTCCAAGGGAGCAAGCACACACCATGGCACTCATGTAGAAGTCGGAGGAAGCTGGCAGGGTCGGAGTCTCTACTATCTGGGCTCCGGGTATTGCGCTCGGGGAGTCAGGCTTGCGGCAGGCACCTCTGCCTACTGAGCCATCTTGCTGGCTTTTTTTAAAGGCAGGGTCTCTTGATGTTTCTGTAGCACTGCATATTTCAGGCCAGCTGGTCTTGAACTTCTGGGAGATTCTTGTCTCCCTCTCCCTCCCATCTTGCTGTAGGAGTGCTCAGATTACAGAAGGGCGCTTTTACCCCTGAGCCATCTTATTGGGCTCTATCTTATTTTGGGCAAAGCTCATGGAACTCAGGCTGATGTAGACTTTTTGATCCTCCTGCCTCAGCTTCCTGAGCTCTTGTATGACAGGTGTGCACTACCTGGTAGGACTTTCCATTTTAAGTAAGAGCCCAGATTTTTTTTTTTTTTTTTCTGTTTCCACTGGGAAAACAGAACATCTGGCCCCACCCCAGTCCCATGGGCAAACCTTGGCTGTGCAGATGCCAGGTCCAGGAGTTCTGGGGCAGACACCTGCAGGTGGGCCCAGCAGCAGACGCTAGCATAGAGTAGACAGCCTTGCCACAAAACAGAGTCAATGCCTTAAGGTGCCTACGATTTGGCCCTGAGAAGGGTGCCATTGGTAGGTGACTGACATGCCAGATTCCACTTCCAACGAAAATGAGTTCCCCAGCCAGGGTGGTGTCGCAACTGCTTCACATCTGGGGACTGTGGTTTGGATGCAGCATCAGGACCCGTTGCTGAGGTGCTAGTGTTAGGAACCTAGGCCTGACATAAGGATCCCATCAGTGGGAGCTAGAGAGATGGCTCAGAATTTGAGAATATTTGTTGCTACTGCAGAGGACCCAGTTTTGGTTCTCAGCACCCAGGTGGTGGCTCACAACCATCTGTCAGTCCAGTTCCAGGAGAGCCAATGTCCTCTTTTGACTTCTGCAGGCACCAGGCATACATGTGAACACACAAGATGCATTCATACACATAAAATGTTAAGAATTAAAAAAGAACCCCACCAGCAAGTTGGGATTTGCTTGGAGTATAGGAGTTTGAGGTCCCAAAACCACCTCAATCACAGGACAGCCAGCTTGGGCCAGCAGACAGAGGCACAGCTAGAGCCTGTGCCCAGTTTACATGGAGCTCTTTGTCGGAATTAGAGCCATGTCTTGGTTTGTCTTTGTGGGTTCACGGTTGCTGGACCTTCATGCTAATCTCTCTCTCTGGCTGGATGCTGAGGCAGAGAAAAAGCAGGACACTGGCATGGGGGGGAGCATTTGGGGTGATCCGTAGTCCTACAGAAACAAATGTAGGCACTTCAGACCATCAGGATGGCCTGTTCTGGGGACTTAGGGTGAACACCACATTTCTGTCTCAAGAAATCTGTGCTCTACTCAGTTCTTTTGAAGGGACCCCTTTCTTCCCAATCTTACTCTCAAGGAAACCAATTTGGCATGAACATAAATACAGGCAAGCAATCCAAGCTACCCTAGATTGGATCACATGGATGGCTTTAGGGCCCATATGCATCAGCAGCAACCCCAAATTACAGGCGTAGGGGCTCGGGACCTGAATGACAGCCAGCTGGACTTGAACTCAGTTTACAGCCATTTCTATTCCCTGCAGGCCTTCTCCTGTGCTGCTCCCACAGAAGCTCAGCAGCCCTCTGGTTCAGCCTGAGCCCTAGGGTCAATTCCCAGCATCCCCTAGGGGTCCCCAAGTCCTCCCCAGTATTCAGGGCTCCAGTACTTTGGAAGGGAGGCATGCAGCCTGCAGTTCCTCGAGTCTATGCAAACACGGAATGGAAGGCTCAGGTGGACACAGCCAAGGCTGTGCCAAGGACGGGGCTGTCTCAAGTGGAGACAGCAACAGTGGCTATCTTGTGTGCCCAGGACTGAGCTGAGGTTGAAAGTATGAAAAGGGAGCCTAGAGAGTAGACACCTCTAAAACCTGGGTGTGTGGGCTTGGGTCTCACTCACCTCCATGGTCCCAATCTCAAAGTGAGGTGTGGTCCTATAGCTGAAGCAAAGGGGAAGTATCTTTCCCCTGGTGTCCTGTGGATGCCCTCAGGACTGACAGCAATCACAGGCTGTATCCTTCTCCCCAGAGGCCTTGATCTAGAGTCAGGGTGTGGTGGCCAAAGTCCCCAGAGGGACAGGGGAGGGTCAGGCCAGGCTCAGCTCTTGCCATCCTTCGACTACAGGGTCTGTCTTTATATGACCTTTCTGCCCTTGTCTCCTGTGCCCAGGAAGACACAGCTTTTCTCTTAGGACATTCAAATTGAATTTGGGGCCTATCCTTAACCTGGCAGTGTGTCTTGATTCTTTCACTATATCTGCAGAGACCCTATTTCTAAATGAGGTCACATTTGGAGGCTCCAGTGGACATGAACTTTTAGGGGGTGTTAGTCAATCCAGAGTGGCCTTAACACCACACAGCAAGAAGGGAGTTAGAGGCAGAGGATCTCGGTCTAGCTTTCTAGGGTTCCAGCCCCTGCTTTCCAGCTAGAAAGAGCTTTAGGCAGCACCCATGACCACCAGTGCTACCTGCCAGGCTGGGCTCCAGGCTGCCTTTACAGATGAGGAAACTGAGGCTCAGAAGGGTTGAGCAGATGGCCCAGGTTACACAACCAGCCAGAGGTGGAGAGCAAGGCACCCAGGTGCCTTTTCTGGGACACTCCTGCAGCAAGTACGGGTGAGCTGTCTTCTGGGTCAAGCTTCGTTGCTTCCTGGCTCTTAGACTTAGGGATGGATGCCTTCTTGGCAACTGATTCGTTTAGTAGTATGCTCTGGAAAACCAGAGGGGGCCTAGTGGACTCCCCAGAAGTCCTGCTTCCCCTTAAGTTTCCCAGCACACTGGGGTTGCCAGAGAAATGCGCCCAAGGGGTTGGATAGGGCCTGGGGAAGTTTCCCAGCTCTTGGAGGGCAATGTCTGCTCATGGCCAGGAATGTTTTGCCTGACAGTTTTCAGCACCTTGGACCAGACGCGAAGGATCTGTTTACTGGCTCCACAGACCTGGCTGCAGGCTTTGCACCGGGGTTCAGCTTGACCATTCCACAGTCGGCCTATACCTCAGTATGTCAGAGGATGCCATCCAGGAATGGGGGTGGGGCGTCTCGTCCCAGGCCTCAGTTTCTCTGTCTGCACAAGGCGGGCCCTGCATCGGAAGCACTAGAAGGGGCTGAGTGCCCGCCACCCCCTCCCTCAAACGCATCCCGGTGCCGTCCTGGTTTCAGTCCTTGAGCCCTGTCCCTGCCCGCGGGTTTGCATTCTCTCGGTTTTAGGGCCGAGGTGTCCACTGACAGGGCGAGCTGGCCGGCCGGCTGACAGACCTGGCTGGCAGGTTGTTGGGGCGAAGGCTTGCTTCTCCCATCATTCTCGCCTAGGCTGGCTCGCCGCCTCAAAAAACGCAGGTGCTCGGCCACTGTGAGCTCACTGCCTTCTCAGCAGCCCCCCTGGAGGGTATTATTACCCGCATCTCCCCCTCGCAGGCGCCTAGGGCTCAGAGAGAAATAGCTACTCGCCCAAGGTCACACAGCTCGGCTCGGGCAGATCAGAGGGAAGCCCGGTGCCAGGAGTTCTTCTAGGCCCGTCGCCGCCTCCTCGCCTTCACGTTCCTGAATAAAAGCACCGAGGCCCAACGCCCGGCTTTGCCCAAAAACAAGGCTTCGGGCTAATCTGAGGGAACAAAAGCGCCCCAAAATCCATCCCGGTTTTTCCACCACTCCGATTCCCGCCGACCAATCGGCTAGAGCGAGTGGCCAGGGGGCGGGGGCGGGCGGGCCCGGCGTGATCGACAGTCCCTCTCAGAGGCGGGGCCTAGGCCCCGACCAATCCTGAGGAGCTGCAGGGACGAGACGGAGCGCAGGACAGGAGGACGGGCCAATAGGCGTGAGGGGGCGGGCCCATCCAGCCCGGGCTGTCGCGAGAGGCGGCCACCCCGCCCACTCCGCTGGCCGCGGCCGCCCGTGCTCGCGAGCGCGCTCTGCTTAGCTCCGACGGTCCGGGCCGCGATCCGTCCGCGGGTCCGACTGGATCCCTCCGCCGCGCCAGGCCCGTCCGGGCGCCGCGCCCAGCCTCGCAGCGGGTAACGGCCGGCCTGAGCGCAGTAGCGCAGGAGGCGGCATGGCTGGGGCGGCTCCGTCGGGGGGCGGCCCGCACTGACAGACCCTGCGGCGCGCGGGGAGATGGGGGCGGCCGCCTCCCGGGCGACGACGACGACGACGAGGAGCGGCCGCCGCCGCTGCCGCGCACCGGCCGCCGCTGGGGACGGGCGCGGGCAGGGCGCCTCCCCGTGAGCGGCGGCCCCGAGGCCGCTCGCCGCCCCCGGCCGTCCCGGCCGCGGCCCCGGCTCCGGCCGCCGCGGGGCCCCTGGCGGGCGGCTCCCCCAGCCCGCGCGCGCCCCGCCCGCGCCCGCGCCCGGCGCGCGCGCGCGCGGCCTCGCCCGGTCCCGGCGCCCGGCCGCGGCCCTGCGCGCCCCCCGGCCGCCCGCGCGCGGCTCCGGGGCCCGGCGGCGGGCGCGGCGCGGGCGGCAGCATGGTGGAGAAGCGCTGCCCGCTGCAGAGGGACGGCGTGTACCGCTGGTTCTCCGAGCTGCCGTCGCCGCAGCGCGTGGAGTTCCTGTGCGGCCTGCTGGACCTGTGCATCCCTCTGGAGTTGCGCTTCCTCGGCTCGTGCCTGGAGGACCTGGCGCGCAAGGACTACCATTCGCTGCGCGATTCGGAGATTAAGGCTAACAACCCGGCGGACCTGGGCAGCCTCACCAACCTGACGGACGAGGTGGTGCGCAGCAAGCTGCTGGTGTCGCTGGCTCTGCTGGGTTCGGAACAGCGCGAGGCGGCGGGCGTCTTGTACCGCACGCTCACGCACACCGACTCCATCATCCACAACTACGGGCTGCAGCTCAACGAGGGCCGCACGGGCGATGAGTTCCTTTTGCTCTTCACCATGGCCTCCAACCACCCGGCCTTCAGCTTCCACCAGAAGCAGGTGCTGCGCCAGGAGCTCACGCAGATCCAGAGCAGCCTGAACGGCGCCGGCAGCGGCAAGAGCGCGCCCGGGCCCGGCGGCGCGCTGCCCACCTGCTCGGCCTGCCACAAGGTGAGCGCGCGCGGTGGGCTGGGGTTCTTCTCTGGCCAGCCTGCGGAGGACCCACTAGGGACCCGGTGGCCGGCGTCAGCGCGTGGTCCCTTTGTGTGCTCTGTGTCATAGCCCACGCTGGAGACGCGATAAGGCCTTTGTCCTGTCGACCCTGCTCTTAGGTGACAGAGAAGTCGACTTGCTATGACCAGATCTGGCGCTTCTGCGAAGGCGCTGGAACCTGGGCCCAGGGGGGCTCTACCGGCATAGGGGCCTGCCTGGCATGGGTGTCCCCGGGCGGGCAAGAGGGCGCGCACGTGCATGGGAGGGCTACGGATGTACGCGGACATGTGTTCCGTGTGTGCGTTAGTGTGGGTTGTACACGGTGGTGAGCGTGTGTGTCTGGAGAACCTGGACACTGACAATATCTTTGCAGCTTGGGCCCCTCTGTGTTAGTTGTCATTGGTGACCCGCCATCAGGGAGAGCCCAAGCCCACTTAAGGTGGAATCTGGTTTTAGGGTGACGGGTCCGCTTGCTGGGCAGGAAGGACAGCCTTGACCGTCTGTCTGTCCAGAAATTCTAGCTTTGGCCCAAGTGTTCGAAGACTGGCGCTGCACCTGCTTCTGGTGGACGCTGAAGGCCAGGTGGTTGGAGGGTATGGTGAAGAGCAGAAGGAACTCTGCAGCCCTTAGGTGTGGATGATGAGTCTGTGTGCTTTGGGGCTTTGGAGGCCTTCAGCAGCCCTGGAACTGCGAACCCATGTTTGCCATGACAGAAAGGACCTCCAGTGCCAGGGGGCTGTTGAGGTCCTACACGGTATCCTTGGCAGGAGAAGGCCACAGTCCGGCCTCCTGCCCAGCTGCTCTGCAGCCCTTGAATGTTTTGAAGTGAAAATTCTAATACACTTTGCCTGCCCAAGGTGAACAAGGTGGGGTGGTAGGGAAAGCAAGTTCCCCCCTCCCCCCCATTTTCAGTTCTCTTTGAACCTTGGATTGTGGCTTTTTTCTTTTTAATGTCTTCCTCTAAGAAGTGGTTGTGGTTCCTAGATGGGTTTCTATGATGCCTTATCTTTTTCAGTGACATTTGCCTCCGAGACTGTGGTTTTTTTCCTCTATAAACAGTTTCCTACCTCACTTCTCTGTTGTGTGCTGGGTAGCCTAGCCATCAACAAGAAAGGCAGAGCCCAAGGAAATTTCAGCGACCCAGGCCAGCAAACTGTCACTTGTCTGGAGTCTTGCTTGCTGTGGTCTCTTCACCTGCAGTTAGTTTGGTCCAACACCATGCACTTGATGGTTCCCACCCTTGCTGCAACCAGACCACTATGTGAGTGAAGCTCATCTTACGTCAAGGGTATCACTCTATGTAGAAGGTAGAACAGTGAATTTAGAAGTGTCTAGAACAAATGTCTTGGGTCCTTTCCCACCTACACAGTGCTGGGGATGGAGCCTAGAGCCTTGTGCATGCAAGTGATCTGCCACCAAACTCCACCCCACTCCAACCAGCCCTTAGAATGTCTTGTATAAGAGAGCCTTTGTCTCAAGCAAAGGTCCATTGAGATATGAAGGAGTTAATTTAGTCTCCAGGGTCTGGGCACTGCTCACCAGCTGTGTAACTTCAGCTTTTGTCTCCTGTGCAGTAGAAGGCTGGACTAAAGAACTCCAGAGGTGACAGGGCAGGTGACAGTGTGGCCTTCCTGACTGTGCTGGCTTTCCAGTGCATTTTGCAGAGGTGTGCATTGTCTGGCTTAAATAATCTGACTTGCCCTGAGCGTTGCAGCTGTTGCAGTTTGGAGGAGTCATGTGGGCCTGACAGAGTTGGGGTCCTTTTTGGAAAGTTAAGGACACTGCTTAACCCTGGGACAGGGGCTCTTGACTTAACAATGAATCCTCGACCTCATTTGCTCAGGTCCAAAGAGACCTGTTTCTCTTTTACCTGGCTCTAAGTCACTCCCAAAGGGACTTTAGCTCCCTTAGCTGGACTTTGAGCTCATTTGCCCCTTTGAAACTGAAGCTTGATTGTGGGCTTGGAGGGGTATCCTTGGAGGGTAAGTCCAGCTGAGTGCCTGCTTAGCACTGGACTGGACCTGGGCCTCTGTGTCATTAGGAAAAGGTAGGCCTTGTGTTCCTTTCTAAACTGTTGCACTTGGACTTCAACTTGGAACTTGAGACTCCAATATCAGAAATTAAGATATGGGTTGCTTTTGAATATCGTTATCTGATTTACATTTTTATTTCTCTTAACTGAACTTTCTGAAAAACTCATCTGTACTCACTTCTCTAAGCCTTCTTCTTATTTAAAAATGCATATTCTCAGGAGTTCTAGAAGTTTAAAAGTGTGGTTTATTTATTTCAAAGACCAAGGTCTGGCTGTGTTGCTCACCCTGGCCTGGGAGTCACTATCTTCTGCCTCAGCTCCCAAGAGCTGAGAGGATAGGTATGCACCAAGTCCATCTGTGGGTGGCTTACTCCGGAAAACCATTTGTTGCACTGCATACACTGGTATGGGAAGATGAGAGGCTGCAGGGCTTAATCTCCTATATGCTGCCAATGCTTTCTTTCCCTTAGATGTGGTCTCAGGATGCTATGGTGAGAACAGTGTTTGCATTTTATTTAAATAGGAAACCTTGGTTTTAGAAGCAAGTTAATTCAAGATCGTTGGCTGGGTATGAGGTACCTACCTGTAATCAATTCTAGCACCCAGGAGGCTGAGGAAGGAGTATCTGGAGTTCAAGGCTGCCCTGGTAGACTTGTACACTTGTTTAAGTTGGTGGCAGGGAGGTGGTATAAGAGAACATTCATTCTGGATTGTGCTGGTCAGGGGTGTTGTGAGGTACTGTGTGGTCATTAATGTTGAACTGTAGATCATCTGATCACTGAAAGATGCCTGTGAGCCATTACTCCCATTCTCCCTACTGGTTCCTCAGTAAACACTCATGATCAAATTTCTGTCTCTGTGGGTTTGTCTTTGCTGATCACTCATGTAAATGGAATGATGAACTTCTTTGACATGGCATGCTTTTTTGTTTGTTTTTGTTGTTGTTTTTGGTTTTTGGTTTTTTGAGACAGGGTTTCTCTGTTGTAACTCTGGCTGTCCTGGAACTCACTCTGTGGATGAGACTGGCCTCAAGCTCACAGAGATCTGTCTGCCTCTGCCTCCCAAGTGCTGGGATTAAAGGTATGTGCCACCACTGACTGGCTTACTTGGCATGTTTTTAAGGCTTCTCTTGTGAGAGAGTATACAGCATTTTGCTCTTTTTTTATGGCTGAGTAATAATTCATCATGTGGATGGACCATAGTTTATCTATTCGTCAGGGGTGGAGGTTTAGATTGGTACTTAGTTGAGATTGTTCTTCTTGGTAAACTCCTGAATGCCTGACATTAACTCATGCGCTTTGGTACACTGTCAGCACATAGCTATTCCAAGAGACTTCATTCTCAGGATGAGCTGCCTCCTGGGAACTGCTGGGCAATGCTGCATAGCTGCCAGGCCCTCTAGGCACTGGGGCAGGTGGGGTTGGCTGTGGGTCTGTGCTGCTATAGATGTAGCGGAGTACAGTGCAGTGACCCTGGTGTCTGTTCTGGAAGCCAGAACTACTTTATTGGGGTGATTTTTTTTCCTTAAAGGAGGTCCAAAATAGTGTGCGATGTGTGGGGTATATTGAGGCTCTGGTCTTGCCTTTGGTGGGTGTCTCTACTGTTCCAAGGCTGTCTGCCTGCTGTTGGCTATGCGTGCCCTAGGGTGAGCCCCGTGCAGACTTTGAACCATCTCTACGGACTAGGAGTAAAATTGCTAGTAAGCTCTTGCCTGAGACAGGCTATGCTTCCACTTGGCTGCTTGTCTGTGGTAAGCTCTTGCAAGTCATTGCAGTTCAAAGGTCAGGCATTGGGGCAGTTTGTCCTGTGGGTATCATGTGAGGAGTAGATGGCTTCGCTTGGGTTCTCTTTTAACCCTGACCCTTTCACACTGCTGCCAAAAGCCCCCAGCATTCCAGAGAGCTAGAGTAGATTGTGTCTACAGCAGGAACCTGGGACTGAGGACAGTTACCTTTTTTCTCCGGGGCAATTGGATCTCCTCCCTGAGTCTCTAGTACTGAGTCCACTGTCTGTGCACATTGCTCCATGTGTTTCTACCGAGGTGAGGGTGCTCCAACACATGGTCTGAGTGATTGTCCTGTCCACAGTGAAGTGCGTGATGTGGGCTTTTAGACACCCTCAACCTCAGTTTTAGTGACCTTCTTAGTGCCATATCTACAACAGCAAGCAGTTAAAGCAGGCCTGCTTGTTCCAGAGTGGTGTGGCTGTGTGGCTCTGAAGTGTTTGCCTCTTGCCCTCATACTGAGCTCTAATGCTGTTTCTTTCACAGTAGCCAGCCCACGTGCACCTTGGTCACCATTTGAGCCCCATCCATGTTGTGTGCTAGAGCATCCTGCTTCAGAACCTGGAAGCTGTCACAACAGGGTCTGATGCATAGCACAGTGGCATTTGTGTGCACAGGTTGCTAGCAAATGACCAGGAACAATCAGTGCCAAGTCTTGCTGCTTTTCTGAAAGCATTGTTCGCTGAAGTTCCATTCTGCCCATGGTGCCTCAGTCCGGTGTGCCATATTCACCTTGCCTTTGGGTTGAGAGCACACTTAGAATACATAGTTCCCAGAACACTGCATACAAGTTGCTAGAGGTGCCACCTAAATGTGCTGTGTCTGTTGACCTGCTGGTTTCTTGGAGAATATGAGTAGATCACAGTAAAATTCTTAAAAGATTTATTCTTATGTTTTGTGTATGAGTGTTTTGCCCATATGTGTGTCTGTACCACATACATAAGTAGTGCCTGCAGTGGACAGAAGAGGCATCAGATCCATGGGACTGAAATTACAGAAGGTTGTGAGCTGCCGTGTGGGTGCTGGGGATTGAACCCAGATCCTCTGGAAGAATAGCCAGTGCTCCTAATGACTGAGCCATCTCTCCAACCCCACATTTTAATAAATCACTTTTGCCTGGGGAAAAAATAATTTCTACATTAGGGCTTCCTCTCTTCCTTAGAAGGGCAGGATTTCAGAGAAAGCCCTCCCCTTCAGGACTCCAGCCATCAGGGATGCACTCACCAGCAAGATCGCTACAGGCTTTGACTTCAACCTTTGCTGTATTGTCTGAGCCAGTATTAGCAAGGCGGCAGCAGGTGGTTCCACTGAGGAAAGAAGAACACTGTAGAAATATGGCGTGCTAAAGATAAGGTCATCTTTGTCCCTTGAGGGCCTGGGGCAGGAGGCTTGTCATGAGCTCCAGGTTAGCCTAGGATACAGAATGAGATCTTCTCTCAAAACAAAAAAGCAAAGAGACTATCAAGATCTTACAAAGCCTGCAGCTCTGAGTAGGATTTTGTTGTGGGTTGAAAGGCTTGAAGTTGCTTTAAGTAAGGCTGGAATGGAAGCAAACATTCCCTTGCAGTGTAGTTGGTCTTCTAATACCCTGCAGAGTACTTGGCTAGGGTGTGGAGGAACCTAGGCTGGTCTTGCACCAGCCAGCTTGCCTACCTCTCCTTGGCACTGATAGAAAGGTACAGGCCTTTGTAAGGTCTTCTCTTGATGTTCTGGCCTTAACATCCCTCTGTCCAGTCTGTGTTTGTGTCCTGTCTTCTGTTTCCTTGGGGACTTTGCAGGGTCAGATGTCTGGACTTTCTATTTTCTGTCTCCCTTCTTCCTCTTCATCACCTTTGACCTCCACTGTTTTTCTGCTAGGCCCCTAAGCATGTTCATTGGCTTTCTAAACAAAGCTAGCCATTCCTCTTTGTTCCTCTGATCATGACTCTACACTCCAGTTAGGTCAGCATTTCTTCCGGACATGCCCATGTGTGTCTTGACACATATTTACACGTGTGTGAATAGGAACGGGGCTGTCCTGCTATATGTACAAGGTGTTTGCTCGTCTTCAGATATACCCAGTCTTCTGTCATCTCCCTTTGGCCTCTCGTTTCTTCAACTTAAATGGTTTTTATTGAGAGTAATTCAGTAGTTTATTCCTCCCTCCTTCCCTCTTTCTCTTTCTCTCTCCTCCTTCCTTCCTTCCTTCCTTCCTTCCTTCCTTCCCTCCTTCCTTCCTTTCTCTCTCTCTTTCTTCTTTCTTTCTTTTCTTTCTTTCTTTTCTTTCTTTTTTCCTTTTTGTTCTGAGACAGAGTTTCTCTGTGTTACCTCTGGCTGTCCCGGAACTCACTCTGTAGACCAGGCTGGCCTTGAACTCACAGAGATCTGCCTGCCTCTGCCTCCGGAGTACTGGGGTTAAAGGCATGCGCCATCACTGCCCAGCCAGTAGTTTCTTAGATGAAGAAAAATTTTAAGTAGATTGTATAATCAGACAAGAGACCAAAATGATACAAAAAGACCCCAGATGAAAAGTCCCCTCCCCAGGGCCCAGCTGGTGCTCTCTTCCTTCCATGGGGTGTGGGCCACTTAGTTTTGCATTTAAGGTGCTTGCTGGCCATGGTGCTGCAGGCCTGCCAGCCAGCACTCAAGAGGCAGAGACTGCATAGCAAGACTCTGCCTCAAAACAAACAGACAACCCTCAACAAACATAGTTTTTGCCTTTTCCTGAGCCACCTGATCCCTTTGTAAAATAGTTCTTTCTAGAACTTTTGGGAGGGACTGTATGTACTTACATGTTTCTTCCTCACATGCCCATGTCTTGGACTCTTCTATGCAGTCTGTCAGCATCATGTTTGCCTATCATATGTATGACTGAATTGTTCACCTTGCCCCTGTAAATGTGGCCATTTTCCCACCACGAGTGTCGCCTGCTCCATCCCCATGACACATCTTGCTGAGTATTGACAGGCACTGTAGTGTGTGTGTGTGTGTGTGTGTGTGTGTGTGTGTGTGTGTGTTCTGTGCTCTTTAAAGCTGCAACAGGCTGTGCCTACCTCCCCTGTCCCCACACTTGCCAGTGTAGCAGCAAATCTTGGTCCCTGTCATCCAGAGAGAAGAACCAGCTTCAGGGTCCTCTCCAGGTGATGTTGCACATTTATTTCTTGGGTGCCTTTTCACTGATTGTTGGTGCATCTTCCTGTCCCCTGCTCTTTCCCTCCTGGTGATGGGTCTTTGGGTTCTAGAAACACCTGGACATTGTCTCTAGGAGTTGAGTTTGTTTTCCCATCTTTGACTTTCTACACAGTTTGGTTTGTTATACCACGTATGACCTTTGGTTTCACAGCCTAAGTAGAAATTTGTTATAGTACCATGATGGGCACATATGTGACACATGCGTGTTAAGCATGACTCAGCTTAAGTGAGGATGCCTCCCTGTATCTGGCCAGAACTTGTTTAATCTCCCGTCTATTGAATCTCTCCATCTGGAATTGATTTGGTGTGATGCTTAAAGCTGCTTGGCTCTGTGCAGGTGCTAGTCTCTTTCCCAGCACCGTCTGCCGGATGATGGCCTTTACTGTTCTCTCCTCAGTACCCCGTCACTTATCTGGATTTGCTTCTGAACTGTCTGGGTGGCTTTGTAGGTGTGTGGGAGAGTTTTCGTTTTTTTGTTTTTGGGGGGTTTTTTTTGTAGTTAAATTATTTATTTTGAGATGGAGTCTCACTCTGTAGCCTAGGCTTGCCTGGAACTCATGATCCTCCTATCTCAGCCTCTTCAGGGCTAGGACTAGGTGTTGTACGCCACCCGGCTGGGTCCTGTAATGTCTTTCCCAGGGTGAGCTCTTAGTAGCTGTCAGTGGAGTCTAAGCCTCTTGTTCCCGACCTCTCCTTCCTTGTCTAAGGGACACCAGCTTTTTGGTTTTGATTGTGAGCAGCTCCCCACATGGTGGCTTGTGGCGTGGCGCTTGGCTGTCTGCACACTGCAGTTGTGTGATGAGTCTGGTTTGTCTTTTCTTTTTTCTTTTAGCTTTCCAATTCATGGTGTTTTCAAGCTTGAGTTGGCCATTCTCACTGATAATTGTGCCCCCCCCCAATCTTATATGTCCAGCTAGGACTAGAGCTCCAAGTGGGCGTCCCTGGTCAGTTGGTCTGTGGCAAGGCAAGTTGCTTGTCCCACTCATCCCACCCAGATGCCCTGGTCTTCTGGGCACCCTTGTCCCTTCTGAGGGTTACCTGGAAAGTCCTGCATAGCATCAAAGCCTGGGTCAGTGTCCCCTCATTTGTTTCCACTCCTCTCTTTCCCACTCCTTTCCCTCGCCTTTTGCTTCCTGCAACACTTAACCCGAGGACAGATATATGGTACAATGTGTATACATGGGCACAGATGTTACATGGTCCTTGTGATATGCATGATACACACTGAGGAGACACATATGTGACACATATATGGTACATTTCTTCATAAGCTGGTGTAAGGGTTCAACTTGGACAAGAAACAGCTGTACAGCAGCTTGACTTTAAATCACCAGAAAGCTTGGTGCCTTAATTCTCCTTAGAAACCACAGCAGTGTACCTAACTTGTGACCTTGCCTGGGTTTCTAATGGCAGGTACTGTGGTGGTACTTGGATGTGGTCTTGGGAAGGTGCTATGGACTCCCCCTGCCTGGCTTGCAGGTCTCAGCATGGCACAGCTCTTTGCCGTTCCTGCTGTTCCATGACCTGCACACACCATGAGCCTGTGCAGATGTGCCTGCTCCATTGCCCACTTAATGGCTTACACATGCCAATCTTTCCATTACCTCTTTAGAGATTTTCTGCCCAGTATGATCATAGATGTCTTTGTGTTTCTATCGAAAGACTTACTCACTGGAGCACAGAGATGGTGATCGCCCAGCATCCCTGCACTGCCTGCTCCAAGGAACATCTGTTCCAGCCAATGGGAGGAGAGGGGGGCTGATGCTGGAGCAGCTCAGCGCATGGCAGGAACTTTTTCTCACGTACTGTGGGCTGTTCCAAGGGAGTTTCATCCTCTGCGTCCTATGTCATGGCCTTTGACTTGCTCTTTCTCCAGTGCTGGTTGCGCAGATCTTGGGGCAACTGCTGTGATGTGGCATTTGGCTTTGTGCAGTCTTCACTGCCTGCAAACAGAACCCATAGGATCCTAAGCAAGTGCACCGAGTGGTGAGGCCTTGGGAGGCATGGAACACTTAATAGGCTGTTCTCTTCTAGCACTCACTTAGTAGGCTGTTCTCCTCTAGCACTCTAAGAAACTGAATTCATTTTTGCAGAGTAACTGTTAGTTCTGGGAAAGGCTTGTGTGAACTGTGTTCCTGAAACTTTGGCTTGTACAAGCTGGGTGCTGTGGTTGCTGATGATTGGCAGTAAAGGGAGCAGCGAGTGGCTAGCCTGCTTCTTTCCTAGTCTAACCAGTGACAACAGGTTCATCCTCAGAAGGGAGAACCATGAAATCATTTCCTGATTGTTTGGTACCCACAGGGAAGTATCAGTAGAGTTACTAGAAAGGAATTAGTATGTCCTCAGGTCTCATACTGACTCACGGTGAGCCTCATTAAAGCAGGTGCAGGAGGGAAGTCCTAGATGTGCCCTATGCAGCCACAGGAGATTCTGCAGTTTGCAGTTAGGATTTATTTTGTGGGGCTGGAGAGATGGCTCAGCAGTTAGGAATGCTGGCTGCTCTTACAGGGGTCTGCAGTTCAATTCCCAAGAACACATGGTGGCTCCCAACCATCTATACTGGGATCAGATGCCCTCTTCTGGCATGCAGGTGCACATGCAGTAGAACACTCATAGAAATTAAATAAATAAATCTTTAAAAAAATTTAGTTTATGAAGCAGAGGCCCAACCCCCTCCCCATCACTCTGGGCATGTGAGAGTGATGCTTAGCCGTCTTGTGGTGCTGCACTTGGTAAATTGAAGGGACATTTGAAGGTGCCGAGTGGCAGCTGTGGAAAGGCTGGTGTGGTGTGCCCATGTGTGGCTAAACACCAGACTTTTTGAGATGGGGCAGAGGCTTTTGTGCAGGATGCTGAAGCTCGGCGGGCACAGTACATTGTGGGGGCAATCTATTAAGAGCATGTTGGGTGTGTGTGTGGGGTGCCTGCACTGTGAAGAGAGCAGGAGCCATCCAGGGCGGATGGGGAGGTTCTGACCACCCTAGCTTCCCCTTCAGGGTCATGGGAAATGTGAGATAGAGAACAAGGGTCCAAAAGGAAGGGTGGATGGTAGTTCACACCTGCCATGTCTCAGCACTGTCCCCAGTGCAGCCCAGGGATGTGTTGGGTCATCGCCACAGAGTTAGCTGACCCATGTTTCTCTTTTGGCACCAAGAAAACAGATAAGCCTTAGCAGTTTGCAAAGGTGACATCAGTTGGTGACTTTTTATTATGTGAAAACAAAATAATGACATTTGTTTTAGTTCATTGCTAGAAATGAAAGACAGTCTCAGGAGAGTGAGATGGGAAGGCAGCTTTGCTCTAGGGGCTGCAGAAGTGGGCCGGGCCATTCAGGGAGGATCTACCTGCACGGCTCTGGAGGGCTGCTGTTGCTCGGGCCTACACACCAGCGGTTCATTTAAAGGCAGAACTTCCACTGGGTGAAATGCATGGTCTTCCCTGTGCTGGTGTTTGGACAGCTGTGCGAGGCTGTGTGACAAAAGCCGCTGCCAGGGTAGAAGAGGGGCGATTTCCACTCCTTGCTCTTTTCTGCTCTCTTCCCACCTTCACCTCCTGCCCTCATTAGCCCTTCCCTCTTCTTCATTCTAGTCTGCTACTCTTCCACCGTGGGTTAGTTTTTTGTACTCTGAGGGGTTCATTTAGTGGAGTCATGGAATTTTCCTGTCCTCTTTCATGCTGTGGGGTTTCATGGTGGTCTTGGGCTCTTGGTGGTACAGGATTACTCTCTAGCCCACATTAGTGTCCAGTACGTCACACCTGTGATAGAGGCCATCTTTGTCCCCCTGGGGGGCGGTTCCTGTGCCAACAACAGCGGCCCTAAGCCCCACAGTACAGTGGAGTAGTCTGCTACTCCACTGTTTTTCGTTTTTTTTAAATCAAGATGGAGGCTGGGCTGAAGCTCAGAGGCAGACAACCTAGTGTGCACAAGACCCTTATAACCTTAGTTCAGTGCGCATGCAGGAAGTGGTGGCACATTCCAGTATTCCCAACATTTGGAAGGCTGAAACAGGAAAACTACAAGTTCAAGGCCAGTATCAGCGACAGAACAAAACCGTGTCTTGAGTGAGTGAGTGGATGATTCGAATGATTAGATGTAGAGTCTTTCACATTTGCCCACATAGTTACCATTTTGTGGTTTTTTTCCCCCTTAGAAGCTTGGTACTACACCCTTTCAGCATGTGCTGGCACACGGCTTTGCTTTTACAGTCCTCATCAGAGGACATTGATAGCTTTTTTTCTCTTCTGGCACTTTGAAAAGTGGAGAGCAGTCTGGCTGTCCTGTACCTCCCTTGTGCCCGTGTAACCTTAGGGCTGGGCTCAGGATTTTCTTGTGGTGATGGCTCTGCTGTGTCTGTATTCTCCTGAGCTTGCCTGTTGGGTGTTTTCTGAACATTTTGGAGCTGTGAATTCATGCCTTTTGGTGAACTCAGGGGCCTCAGCAACACATTCCTGTTCTTACGTCTGTTTCCTGTTTGAATGCAATTGCAGGAATGTTACCTGCTTCTTCCTCCATAGGACAGCTTCCATGGATTCATCTTCAAAGCCACAGTGTCTTGTTATCCTAAGCCTGTTGCTAAGCCCTCCAGTGAATTTTTAGTTCAGAAATGACATGTCCTGTTTTCTGAAATTTCTACTTTTAAAGTCCATTTTCTTGAGGGGTATGGTGGCACATACCTTTAATCTCAGCACTCAGGAGGCGGAGGCAGGTAGATCTCTGTAAGTTCTAGGCCAGTTAGAGTCAGTGAGATCCTGTCTCAAAAACAAAACAAAACGAAAAAAACAACCAACCAATCAAACCAAACTCTCCCCCAAATCATCTGTTTTTCTCTCGGTGCCTTTTGGTTCTTCAGCTAGTGCTCCCCTTTGTATTTCTTATTGCTTAAAAGTAAAACTTGTCCGCTGTTCTTACCTGAGACTCTTGACTGGCTTGGTTTCTGCCAGAGTCTGTTGCTCTGCTAGGAGCCTGTTTGTTTCTCTGGTGTCTGTTGATTATGGTTGCTTCTTGGATTCTGTGAGGGAAATGACTGTAGGCACTGTGGATTTGGTTCTGGAGAATAAAGATGCTTGGGTTGGCTGGGCATACCACACATTTCTTCCTTCGTTGGTGATCAGCTGTGATTTCCCTCAGCACTTCTAGTTGCTGTGTTTGTTGTTCATAGAGAAGCAGTCAGTCAGATGTCTTTTTCAGATGCATGGTTTATTATTCACACACCAGGGAAAGAAAAATGAGTCACAGCAAACGAACCTAACAACCCAACAGTCTAGCTCTAAGTGTTGCCACAATGTCCAGAGGGGGAGTTCACACATGGACAGTGGACAGAGGTGGCACAAGCCAGTCATGAGTCTGAATAACCAGTGCACAACAGGCCACTATGTTCACACCCACTGGTGGAGAAAGTGACCGGTGCTGTCTGCACAAGATGCTCCCGGAGAGGGACAGAGGCTAGCTGGTTATGGCTCAGTTATGCTTGTCCATGTCAACCAGGGTGATAGACACTCAACAGTCAACCCCCTCACCACCCGTCATAGAGGAGACACTGAAGCTAAAGCCTGAGGCCGGGATGTATTCCACAGAGTTCCTTCTGCCTGTGTGTGTCTTTTGACAGGGCTATAAGGCAGCTGATAGAATCTGTAAGTATGACAGGCCCATTCTAGGCTGCTCACGAGAGCCAGCAGCTTTAGTCTTGAGGTTGATACAAGCTGTCAGGCCACCAGCATCCTCGAGGTGCACACACAATCAGTGTATGGCTCAGGTCCCCAAGGGCATGAGTGCAGGCCGTGGCTCTTGATAATACAGGGCTGATAGTGTTCACCACCCTTTTTCTCCTCCCTATCTCTAGTGCCTGGACTCACTGTGCTGACCTCAGATGGAATGCTGTGTAGTGGAGTTTCTGCATAAGGCAGAAGTTGTTAGTTAAGCAGTAGCTGGTTCCAGTCAGCAATGAGGGTCCCTTGGACCTGCCTTAGACCATATCAGGAAGAGCACAGGGTGAGAAGCAGGTGATTACTTGAAGGAGGTTCTTCGGTGCACCATTTCAGCCCTGAGTCACATCTGTGAACACATTTCAGCACCGTAAGTTAGTGCATGGTCACCAGGAGGAGCCTGTTTCCACAGCTGCCAGCCTCCTGGCAGCAGGGTTCTAGCAGGGTTCCTCCAGCAAGCCTGGGCTCTTTTTCTGCTGTGTTGAGTAGCTTCCCATGCAGGATACGGGACCATTTTGTGGTGGGGGACCGCAGAGCTGTGTCCTAGCAGACCTCACTGGCTGTGGAAGAAGCCTGCTTTGCTGCCACTTTGGGGATCCTTCCCAGGACCTCTGCCACAATCAAGCGGTCTGTTTTCTTTCTCCTTTCTTGCTTTTTCTCCATTTTCTCTATCTGGTAAGAAACATTAAAAAGAATGTTTTGTGTGGAAAGTGGTTTTTGGTTAGCATTGGCTTTCATTTGGCCTAAGTCAGCAAATAGCTTTCACTATTAAACTATTTTCTTGTTCTGGTTTAGAGACACATAATGACTATTTTGGTAAAGTGCTTACAAATGGATTTTCTTTTATTTTTTTACATTGACTTGAATGCATATAGCAGATGTTACTCTTTCCTGTCCCAGCCTGGCTGATGGCTGACTCGGCTGATTGGGTGGCAGTGCCGGCTCCTGTTGCCTTGGCTCTACACATATTCTTATGCACAAAGGCCTATCCCCAGGGTTCAGTGGCTCTTCCTGCCAGTTAGGCCCTGGCTCCATGGTGGTTTCCTGACTGTGGTCTCATCCTCTCCACTTGCTTACCCTGAATTTGTTATCTTCTCAGTGAGGAACAGGGCATCTGGGGTATTGATCAGATGTCTGTACCCTTCCCACAGTCCTGGAGTAGCACCCTGGGACCTAGGTGTAGGATAGGTATTGAGGCTGTTGAAGGGAAGCACAGCTGAGTGTGTCTTTCTGGGCTGCTCATACCTGTAGGAAGGTGTCTATATTTAGACTGGATTTTTAGCTTCTTTTTCTAAAAGTAGTGTCTGCTCTTTGCAAAAAAAAAAAAAAAAAAAAAAAAAAAAAAGTTTAGCAAACAGAAAACTAGAAAATAAAGCCAGGGACGGAGGTGTGTGCCTGTAACCTCAGTACTCAAGAGGCTATACTGGAAGATTACTGTGAGTTTAAGGCCATTGTGGGCTTTGAGTAAGACTCACATTGTCACATTTGTTCTGATGCCACTGCTGCTGAGGGACTGGGCTGGCTCCACCCAGTGGCTGGTAGTGCTCATGCCCAAGCTTATCCCAAACTGCTGCTGGAGCAGCTGGGGTGGGGGAGCCTCACTTCCGGCTTCCTGTGTTGCCTCCTGCCTGTGGGCCAGGTCCTGACACATCTGGAGAACTACAAGAGGCAGGAGAGAAGGGAGGCTATCCTCCCAACATCCTGTGACCAGACCACCCTTGCCAACCCTTTCTGGTAAGTCTCCTGCAGTCATGACTGACCTTCCCTGGGATCATTGTTCAATTCCAGTTACCTTTTCTGCAATCATGACTTCTTGATGTCTCAGTGGTAACAACTGAGAACAAATAAAGTCTATTTAAACCTTGCTAAACAAATAATATCACCTAGATATAAGCTGTGAACTCTTTGGCATTTTTCTTGTCTCTTCCCAGTGCCTGCCTGTCAGAGACAACGTTCCTGTGAGCTTTCCCCACGCCTCTTGTTTCCTCTGATTTTGTTGAAAGGGTTCCTGGTCTGCAGTCAGATGGCTGCAGCTGTGTCTGTGTCACCCGTGAATTTGGTTCATGTTGATGTCATGGGTTTGCACTCTGTGAAGGCGAGTTGTGTCTTCCTGCATACAAGTCTCTGGCTATATCTCTGGTTGGTGATCGCTCAGGAATCTGCTAGTTCCTCCAGGTGGCTTTAAGAGGTCAGAAGGTGCAGAAGTGTCACAGTTAGTCTACTGGCTGTCCAGCAGTGGCACCAGTCCACACGTACCAGCTGAGGCGGAGACTGCTGCCTGCCTTGCTGTGATGACTTTTGTTTCACTGAAGTTCTGGTGATGAAATGACTTCTCAATCTGTCATTGCTAGTTTTAGAGGAGGTGATGGCCTGTGGTGATGGACCTTTAAGAAGGATCTGATTGAAAAAGAGAACCCCTGGATTCTAGCACAGGAATGTAGACATTGAGTGGCTGTTGGGAGTTCTGCCCAGTGCTCAGGGGAAGCACAGGAGGGCAGGGAGGCTCTGCAGGACCTGTGGCTCACAACCCTCCTGTGTGGTCATGTTTTTTTACTGTGTTGTCTGTAGTAGTACTTCAGTCTATTGGGGTATCTTAGCAGCAGTAGTGTAAGTAGACAGTGTCCAGCATCCGTCTTCTAGCTTGGTAAGCTCAATCAGTGCATTTTCATTACCAGTAAAGCCCTATGAGCTACCTGTTCTTATTTCTGAATTGCAATGAAAGAGGCTGAGAGGGAACAAGATGAAATCCGACCAATCTCATCAGTGAGCAAGGCCTGTGTTGTCATCTGCACCCTATGTGGCCATTTTTTTTGCCCACAATCTTGTTCTTCCTTTTCATCCCTCCTGTTTATTTTGAGACAGAGTCTCATTATGTAGCCTAGGCTGACCTGAAACTCGAGATTCTCCTGTCTCAGTCTCCTTGAATGTGGAGATCATAGGTGTGTGCCACCATGCCCACTGGTCCCTGTGACTTCAGTGGTGCCTTATCTCACTCTTCTGCCCAGCTGGGCATGTGACCCTAGACAAAGTGTTGGAGGCTGTGCTCCAATTTCATTTGTAATGTGGGGATAACCTGGTCTGTTGTGTGGGCTGATGTGTGATGTGTGTAGTCACTACCATTCCCTATTGGAGCAATGGCACTGGGCTATGGGAGGCTCAGGCTTCCTCTGGTCTGTTTGTCTGTTGCAGTCTGTATTTGGGGGCTCCCTTCCAGAAATCTGATTGCATGTGAGCATGTCCTCTTTGAATTGGTATTTACAAATTAAATTTCTAAATATTGTGTCCCTGATCTATGAATTTTAAAGTGAATTTACGTGCATCTTTAAAAGAAGCCTGTAAATGTGAGCTTTTTCACAGGGCATTATAGTCTGAGGAGAATCTTTTTAAAAATTGTCCATGTCTGAGGGACAGTTATTAGCTATCATGATAGGACCAACATTGGTCCTCAAGCCATATGACCCCATAACTTCCCTGGAAGGGATTCAAGTCCATCTGGTCTGATTGTCCACGTGGCACCGGGTTCCTGCTCATGTCCCTTCTTGTGGATGCTGCCAGGTCTTTTGTCTGACCCAGGTGTGATTCTTTATTTTGAAATGTCTAGTAGTCAGGAATGCAGAATCTCAAGGTCCACGTTGGACCTGAATCAGAACACACATGATCTGGAAGCTCTTTGTTTTCTGTTTTGTTTCATCTTGTCTTGTTTACATGGTCCTACAAATCAAGCCTAAGGCCTTGCATGTTCCAGGTAAGACTCTCAGAGTGAGCTGAGGACACTTTGCCCCCCACTAAGTCACCCAGGCTGGCCTTGAACTTAGTCTTTAGTTTGAACTGGCCCTGAACTTCCATTTTCTTGTCTTAGTTTCCTGATTATCCTTGATTACATGCCTGTGCCACCAGTCCTATGGGTCTTTATGTATTAGGTCTGAATGCTCCAGCTCAACTCTACACACTTAGCAGGTACACCTCAAGAGCCAGGGCTGTGATGTTTGGGGCCAGGTGCCTGAACTCCATTCCAGCAAGGTACCTCTGAACTGGCAGCAGTGTAGGAGTTCAGACAAGCTCTCCTGGGACCCAGGAGAGAGGAATATGCCCTGGCTTCCAGAGGTGCTGAACTAGATCTGCTTATAGCCGCAGCCTGCTGGTACCTGAGCAGAGCTACTGAGACTCTACTGATGGCAGCCAGGCATGATGGGCGCGCAGAGCGTCACCTGGAAATCATTGCCACTGGAGCCGTTGGAGCTTGGTGCTGCAGCTGAATGCTTACAGATGCTTAGTGCATCTAAATGGAAGGCGTTGCTGCACATGCAAGGAATCCCTCCAAGAACAGAGCAGCCCAAAAGAAGAAAAACAAACAAGCAAACTTTTAAACAAAAACCCTGTCTCAATGAATGCTGGCAATGCAATTATATAGAGATGAGAAGTACTGAGGGAGCCATGTGACAGGAAGCACAGAGCCGAGGTCTGATAGAAGGGACTGTGTGTCCACTGGGCCATGGTGAGGAGTAGGGCCAGGTAAGTGGGATTGGATGCTCGATGTTCTTGGAAATGTTGGCCATGATAATGGCAGTTTGCTGGACAACAGAACCTGTGACTTCTCCTTGGAAATAAAGGAAGGTGCTTTGCTCAATGAGGATTTGAATTCATGGGAAGAGCCAGGGAGGGGAGTGCCTTGGCTTACTCTTAGTCTACAGCATGGGAGGGCAGCATGTGCACATTGAGCCTACTGGAGCTCTGCGGAAAGTGAGTCAGAGTATCTGAGTCAAACTGAGGGTCACGTGGACAAATTAACATAACCAAAAATAACCTAAAATAATTATGATTCTGGGAATTGCAATTGAAGGCAGTAGTCAGTGTAAACAGAGAAGCAAGAGATGAGAGGAGGAAGACCAGACAAGACAGAAAGGCAGACACATTTGGCCTCTGGGTCATCACTTTCTAAAGCACCTTTTCCTTCTGTGTGCTTTCATCAGGCAGCTCACAGCTTTGCCCTGGACCTAGGCCTGGCTGCTGGCCTCAGCTCTGGGCTGAGTTTGCATGGACACAGGAAGTTCTTCCTGTTGTCACTGAAGTCAGCAGGTGGGCAAGCAGATACTTTGTGAATTGGTCCTTAACTTAGTCTGTGGTCTCAGCACCTGGCACCACACAAGGGTAAGCCCCCGTAGGACTCTGGCTGGATGTATAAGGGTGCCCTGGTGAGGCCTGTTGTCAGCATACACACACCCTGCCTTCACTTGTAGGCTGGGGTGGGAGTTGGGTTTGACTAGTGGCTCTCTGGTGATGGGGGATGCTGGTTTCCTGTGACTGGTCAGAACAACTCTGGCCTCTTCTTGGAACCAGGTCAGGAGCTGGGTGAGTCAAGCAGCCAGGATGGGATGCTGCTGGCTGGTGGCCATGTACTGAAGGATAGTACTTGAGCTCCTCACAAAGTTGGAATCTTATCTCCAGATAAAGGTGTGTATTGTCTACACCTGTTGGGTTGGTTAATGGAGAAGGTGTTCATGTTCTTAATCTTCAACTGTTGAATGATGAAAGAAACTGATAAACTGAAGGCAGCTTGTTGTATAGTCCAGGCTGGATTAGAACTCAAGATGCTCCTGTTTTAGCTTCCAAGTTCAGGGATTATAGGTATATGTGAAATGTCAGGTTTATAAATTAAACGTTCTTCGGTGTCTTTTATAATTTTATTATTTGTGTGTGTGTGTGTGTGTGTGTGTGTGTGTGCATGATGGAGTACAGTCCATCATGCTACTGTGCATACGGAAGTCAGAAGACAACCAGGGATTGAAATCAGGCTTGTAAGACACATGTCTTTATCCACTTAGCCATTTTCCCCAGCCCTCGTCATTGACCCTTCCTCTCTTCCCCTTCCCCTTTCTCTTCCCTTCCCCTTCTTCCCTTCCCTTCCCCTCCTCTCTTCTTTCCAGAGACAGAATTTCATGCCACCCAGGTTAGCATTGAACTTTCGAACCCTGAATTTTTGACCCTTCTGCCTCTACCTCCTGGGTGCTAGGATTACAGGCGTGCACCATCATGTCTGGTGTATGGATTGCTGGGGACCAAACTTAGGGATTCAGGTATGCTAGGCAAGCACTCTGCCAACACCCCCAGGCCCAAATTTAACTTTCTTGATAACTTCTTGGTAACGCAAATGAATGACTGATTTATTTTCTTGAGTTCTGTTAAAGTCCACATAGACGGCTGGTGTCACACGGCTTATAGGCTTCTGTTGTGCTCCACTGGATACTGGGATGCAGAGTAAGTCTTTTATTGTTGTTGAGACGATCTCACTCAGTCAGAATAAGCCTTCTTGACCCCAGTTTGACCAGGATTCTACTGAGTGATCCTGACAAACTGGGTGGTGGTCTGTGCCTTCTTTATTCAACTGCCTCCATCTGCCTCAGAGCCTCAGGCCCAAGAGTGGCTTCTTGCCTCAGTTCCCACCCCCATGGCTCACACAGCAGACTGCTTAGTAGTGGAACCCATAAGTCTTTTGCCAAATTTTAAAATGTTGGGCCTTTTCCTAATATTTGAAAATTTGAAATCTTAAGGTAAGACTGGAATGAAAGCATTGCTGTTTTTTTATCTTATATCTAGCCTATTTGGGCTATAAAATTTTCCAATACTGATAAGGGGGAAAACAGAGGCTACTGCACTCCACCCGGTTTCCAAGGGTCAGTCAGCTGTCCTGGGCTTGTGGGTCCAGTTCTATGTGTTCTAAGAACCTTCTCCTTACTCGCAGGAAAGGCAGAGGCTGACTGTGTTGCAGTCCAGCTGTGGTGTCCCGTTCCTTATATCTCTAAATAATGACGTTTTCAATGTCAAGTATCTTGTGTAAAAGCTTGGTGTGGTGAATCCTGTTGTGTGAGAAAACTTCCTGGGGAGATGTATCACATACCTACTCACCCCAAATAGGGATCCCAGGACAGACCAAAGTATGGGTACCATAAAAGTCCACTTTGGTGAACCAGTGAGTTTTATTGGAGTTATTTACATGAATCTGGTGAGGGGTTAATTATGACTCAAAGTCAGCTGCATCACCAAGATCCACCACAGCATGGGTGACAGCTCACAAAGCTGGGAACCTGGAGCACACTGTACAGCCTGCAGGCATCTCAACAGGTTGGAGAGGTCCTCTCCAGGTGCCTCAGTGGTCTAAACCTCTTCCAGGCTGGAAGACCAGCTATCCTGGTCTCAGAGTCTCCTTCATAGCTGTTTTCCTCTGAGAGTCATCTTTGCAGCTCAACTACTTCCATCTTAATGGCAGCTCTTCTCATCTGAGAGTCTTCTTTGTAGCTGGGTTTCCATCTTCTATCTAACCTCGACTCTCAGCTTTTATTGTTTACTCTGGCTGCTAGGGGCATAGTGAGTCTGGTCAGTTTCAGGGACTTCCTGAAGCTATCTTGAGTTGTTACCTTTCTGCTCAAGGAGCTTTACTGCAGGATGGAATGTTTCAATCTTGGAGGAAGCTGTTACACTGCAATCTCTAGACATGGAATTGCTGTGGGAATTTCTTGAATGCTGTTCAAATTGCACCTGGCCAGATGTGCAGTGCTCTGCTTTTTGTGGCTTCCAGGGATCTGTGGAGTTTGTTATAGGAAAGCATTTAACTTAGAGATGTATAAACAGGGTTTTTCCTCATATGAGGCATATGGTGTGTACGGTCTTAGCTACCATGGCTAACACTGCTGTTCTGTCTGACAAACCAATGTAAACAGAAGCACTGGACTGTTTATAAGTTTGGAGAGAGGAGTGGACGGTGTTGTTTCATGTTTCTCAGGAAGTGTGTTGTCTTATAGTAGGAAAACCAAAGCCATGCTTATGTGTATGACTGTCAACAAGAGACAGTTGTGCAGAAAATACTAAGAGGGTGATATTCTGTCTCTTCAGATGGCTCCCAGAACTGAGACCCCTGTCAGCAGCATCAGCAACAGTCTGGAGAACGCATTGCATACATCAGCACATTCCACGGAGGAGTCCTTGCCCAAGAGGCCTTTGGGAAAACATGGCAAAGGTGGGTGAATTATGCTGGACTTTAGTGGGGGATCCCAGGTACAGAGAGAAGGCACTCACAGTACAGAAATATGGACTTTTGGGACGTAGTGTGGTCTCAGAGGGGTCTGTTGTCTTCCTAATTCTCCCAAGGAATTTGTGACCACATTTCAGAAATATAAACCTTAAATACTGGAGTTTATTAAGGGAGAAAAAAGAAAGGTTTAAATGGCCTCTGCTCTTCACACCAGAACAAGGTCTAGAATTAAAAGCAGCTGGGTTGTAGAATGCTTCTTTCCCAACTAAATGGACTTCTGAGACTTAACTCCATGCTGCTGTGGTGACATCACATCAGGTACTCCTGTCCTCACCCAGTGCCAACAGCCTCAGTGAAGTTCCGCACTGGCTGTGCTGCTGAATGAGCAAGCATGATTCTTAAAAATGTAATTGGAGTGTGGGTGGCTCAGTTTGGATCTGCAGCTGATGGAACTACTCACTGTAGGCCTTGGTCCTCCTGACTTTCCGCCAGATTTACTCTGGAGCACCTAGGCCGTCAAAGAGTCATTATTTTAAACTAAATATGCTTTTTGGTGGGACCAAGTCGTAGCAGCGTTAGAGAGGGAGGCCTGTCCTGACTGGTTATGTACCTTCAAGGCTCCTGGGAGGCTGCCCGTCCATTCCTGCATTGCTCTGCTGCTACTCACAGATGTACCTGTGCCTTCTGAATCTCTTGTGTCCCAAGCACCAGCTTTTTATCTCACAGGTGTATTCCATGCTGCTGCTCTAAAGGCCTGTGCTCACTCGGCGTTGGAGTACTATCTTCTGTGCTAGGTCACATATCAGGGTGGTCTGCTTCTTGCCACTGTGCCACATCTGTCTTGACCATGGCACAGTGGACAAGAGTGGGTGACCGCAGCCCTGGGAAGCCTGTTCTCTCACCTGGTACTGGCTGCAAGGTCACAGTACACATGGTGCAGGTGTTCCCAGGAGACTGTGTCCCGCTGTTGACTGTCTCACCAGGTCTCCCTAGCAATGCAACCACAAAATGGAATTGGCACCTGGAGTGCAGGGCTGCCTGCTGGAGAGAGTAGGCTGAAAGCAGGGCCTCCAGTGAGGGCTACTTCCTCTGTGCTACGCTCTCCAGACCATGCCAGGGTATCCACCTTGTGTCACATTGCTTTTCCTTGAGACATAACCAAAGCCTGGGTTGTGGGGGATAATTTGTTTTTCTTTTTTTAAATTTTATTTTATGTTATGAGTATGGATGTTTTGCCAGCAGAGGGCTTTGGCTCCCTGGGTCTGGAGTTAACAGACAGTTGTGGGCTATTACATGGATGTTGGGAACTAAACCCAGGTCTTCTGGAAGAGCAGCCAGTGCTCTAGCCACTTAGCAACCTCTCTAACTCCCGGATATAATTTAAAAAGGTGGCTGTTGTCTACTGTTCTCTGACTGTATGCTTTAGTGCTGAGGAGGATGAAGGCTGAGAAGCTATAGCACGGGCTGTGGTGCACACTGGGGAGGCTGTCCTGTAGGACTGTGCTGCTCACTCGTAGCCAGCCCAGCTTCCCACCACTCATCATCAACAAATACCAGGAGTTTCTTCTGCTCAGCAGTAGGCAGGCAAGCTAGCTCAGTCTTCAGTGCCTTTCTCCTGGTCCCTTCTCCTGTGGTCTGAGGTCCCTGTGGTCTGAAGTTTTGTCCAGTTTCAGTTTTTATCGTTGTCTTAGAAGTCTTACAGCAATATGATGGAACTTACAGAATGGTCAGGCTTTGGATAGCATTCCCAAAGCATCTTGAGTTCCCACTCTCTCACACTGCTGTCAGTGACCCTCGGAGCCCCTTATTTCCAGCCGTAATACATCCCACTTTGCAGAAGAGACTTATGTCTTAGGTGAGCCCCTGGGCAAACCTGTGCTGTGGGTCTGAGAGCCTGCAGGGATAAAGAGAGTAGGAAGGAGAGTGAAAGTCTTAGTGACAGGAATTCAGGTTCTCTCCTGGTGCTATTTCTTACCTTTCTGAGTAGGAGCAGAAGTGTTGGTTGGGTGTGGGAAATCCCCAGTCTTGGTGAGTGGTTGCTCTTCTTCCCTCTCTGCCATGGTTGGGAACCATTGTGCAAAAGAGAGCTAGTCTCAGATCTTAGGTCCTGTGACAGTTATTATGGGTGCCAAGGGCTCAGGGGCCCACGTGTGTGCAGGAGGAAGTGGAGACATCCCCAGTGATGCTCAGTGCGGGAGGTTCTGTGCCTTTGCACATTGAACTGGAGTAACTAGCCTGTCTCTGCCAAGGCAGTGAAGGAGGGCTGGTTCTGCCACCTTGATTAGACTACAGACCTGAAACATCTCAGAACTCAGGGTCTTTGCACTCTTAAAAATGATGAACCTGGTGGGGTGGTGGTGGCACATGCCTTTAATCCCAGCACTCCGGGAGGCAGAGGCAGGCGGATATCTATGAGTTCCAGGCCAACCTGGTCTATAGAGTGAGTTCCAGGACAGCCAGAGTTACAGCAGAGAAACCCTGTCTCAGGGGTGGAAAAAAGATAAGAAATTTTAAAAATAAAAGATCTAAGAATCTTGCAACTGTGTGTGTACATACTGACTCTCTAGAGTCAGTACTGAATTTCCAGATGTTGCATGGTAGTAGTGTTTGCACCTCTGGAACTGACAGGTAAATGAGGGTATGCAAAGTGTTGGAATGGTTCTCCAAGTGCCCTGTGCAGAATTGCTGCGTGTATTACAACTTCAGATGTTGTATACCTTGTGCCCCATGATATGACATTAGGGTTTTTGTGTATATTTGAGAAGAGGAAAGAAGGATAGTCTTTAAATTATCTGTGTGTTTATCGTTTGGCTGCCCTTTTCCTTCCTGAAAACTGGTGCTCCCAGTTCATTTTGTGCAGCTCTGTGCTTCCCATTTTCCTTAGCCTGAAGATGTGGTTCCCTGTGACTTCATTCTTGCTGATCGTAGAATGCTTGGCTGAGTTGGTTTTGCTCTTTAACTTTGCCAGAGGCATTCTGTCTGCTGGTCTCCTTTTAATCAGAGTCTTCCTGCAGTGTGTGATTGGCTGTCTTTATGCCAGTGCCATTTTCTCCTGGTTGTTTTTACAGTTTTCTTTGGTTAGGAGTTGTTTGACTATAATCTCCCTACATGTGGTTTTTCTTATAGCTCTTATACTTCTTGTACTTGAAGAAGTCTGGAGGATTTCCAGCTCTTACAGAGTCACTTTTCCTCTTCCTTTCCAGCTGGCACTCCAGGGGCTGTATGTGCTATGCCCTCCCTGTGTCTGATCCTGGAAGCCATGTATACTATTTTCACCCTTATTCTCAGCTCTCTAGAAGGTTTGCAAGGGCAAATTCTATTAGCAGTGACAGAAAGATAGAAAGCGGCTCCTCAGTAATGAGGGGGTGGAAACCAGGAGTCCAACAGAGCTACTCTGTGATACTAGGAAGTTTAGGTCTCCTGTTAGTGTTCTTGGTCTCATTAATAAAATGATTTAAAAAGGGACACAAATAGAAGCTTGAGGACAATTTACAAAAATTTTAAAAGAAAATCCCAGGCAGACAAGCTATAAATTTCACAGCTGCTTGGAGGAGAGTAGAGGCAGAGCAATAAGTTGGCATGGAGGCGACCGTGTGGCAGCAGGCAGCCGCACAGAAGGAACACCAGAGAAAGCAGGGCGCCTAAAGCATCAGTCAGGAAGTCGAAGCACACACTTAGGCCTTGGCCATCTGAAGGGAAAAGAAAAGAAAAGGCAGTAATTACACCTTTCTAAGTCAGGATGCAGGAAGGTAAGGAGCCCCAGCCAAACCCCATGGTGGCTCATCCGGCCTACTCTAAGGGGTGGGAATTCTGGTAAAGGAAAATTTTATCGGTTTTTTCCCCTTGGTTTTTGGTTTTTTCAAGACAGGGTTTCTCTATTATAACTCTGGCTGTCCTGGAACTCACTCTGTAGACCAGGCTGGCCTCCAATTCACACGGATCCACCAGCCTCTGCCTCCGAGTGGGATTAAAGCTGTATGCCACCACTGCCGGTCAAGGAAAAATGTCTTTAACAGTGAACCCACATTCCTATGAATGATCCCAGTCTTTTTTACTTTTTTAAAAAAATTTGTTTTTATTTTATGAGTGTTTGCCAGCATGAATATATGTACACCATGTGGTTTGTGCTGTCTACAGAGGTCAGAGGAAGGCGTCGTCAGATCCCCCTGTTGTGAGCTGCCATGTGGGTGCTGGGATCTGAACCCAGGTGCTCTGAAAGAGAAGCAACTGCTGAGCCATCTCTCCAGCCCCCACTTACTTACTTTTCTGTTGCTGTAGTGAAACACCACGACCAAAGCAACTCATAGAAAGAAGAGTTCATTTTGGTTTAAAGTTCCAGAGAGTCGGCGTTCATAATGTTAGGGCAGAGGTAGCATGTAGGCATAGTGTGTGGAGCAGCAAGCTGAGAGCTCACATTGTGAACCACAAGCACAAACCAGAGAAAGCAGACTGGATATGGCCCAAGTCTTTTTAAACTCTTAAAGCCTACCTTCAGCGACATTCTTCCTCCAACCTCCCAAACAGTGCTGTCAGCTGGGGTCAAGTATTCAAGTACCCCAGACTTTCAAACCACCTCTTAAAATCAGAGTGTGGCAGTGATGGCAGCACACACCTTTAATCCCAGCACTCGGGAGGCAGAGGCAGGAGGATCTCTGTGAGTTCAAGGTCAGCCTGGTCTACAGAGTGAGTTCTAGGACAGCCAGAGTTACAGCAGAGAAACCCTGTCTCGAAAAACCAAACCAAACCAAACCAAACAAAAAAACCAGAGTTTAATTCGCAGCACCCACATAGTGGCTCACAACCATCTGTAACTCTAGTCCCAGGGGGATGCTGTGACTTCTTCTGACTCCACATGCACCAGGCACACATGTGGTGCACATACATATATACAGGCAAAACACTCCTACACATACAATAAGATGTAAAAATCTGAAAAAGACAAAGTAAAGTAAAAGGAAATGTTGGTCAGCTTGTCTCTTACAGGATGGTCCTAGCCCTGGGAACCTGGCAGGCCTGGACCTATGGGACTTAGTTTCTTCTCATTCTGCATCCTTACCAGCATTTTGGGCTCTCCTGCCTCCGTTCCCACTTGTTTGGTTTTGTCCTCCAGGTGAGGACCACTGTCCTGGCTCACAGCCTGGCAGCATCCCAAGTCCCAGTGCTATATGTGTTGGTCTGCTGTGCTGTAGTCCCCTGAAGCTGGAGCTAGGGTTCCTTTGTTGAGCTGAGCACATGAGACTTACAGGGACCCAGTGACTGCCAACGCTATGAGCAGCAAGCCTCATACCAACAGGCCATCTGAACAGAGCCACGGCTGACCAGAGCCCATAGCTCAGGGTCCCTCCACATGCCATTGTGGTTGTGGCTTATGTTCCTCTGTCGTTTCTCCAACTCTGCCTTACCTGACACTGACTCTGCAGTGTCCTACCCCTGGACCCTGACATGCGTCAACTGTGGCAAGTCGGCACTAGTACTGAGTCAATCCAGGTGGCACAGTGCCAACTCTTCTCTTTAGTACCTGCTGTCCGCTTCATTTTCCTAGAGCGCACAGTTTAGTGTGGAGCTGCAAAGTCATAAGAACCCACACACTCCCAGAGTTCACAAGTGTGGTCCAATGTATCCTGAAAAGATACAGGAAAGGAAAAGCATTGGAAGCCAATGCTCTGACCTTACCAGCAACTGTAGGAGGTAGATGTCCTTTATTTACCCTCTATGTAGAGGTTGGTCAAGAATCAAGACACTGCACAGAGCAGACTGCTGTATACATCTGCATGCCCTGTCTCAGTCTGCAGGTGCTAGTGCACCAGCCAGCAAACCAAACAAGCCAGAACAGAGGCAGGAGAGCCCAAAATGCTGGTAAGGATGCAGAATGAGAAGAAACTAAGTCCCATAGGTCCAGGCCTGCCAGGTTCCCAGGGCTAGGACCATCCTGTAGGAGTCATTCCCATCTTGACTCAAGAACTGGTGAACCAGGGTTCCAAATGTTCACCCTGAAAGACTGGAGTTTGGATTTGAGAGCTTGCATTTGCTCTGTGTAAGTTTTGCCCCAGAGTGTTAAAATATTCTATGGGGTAAAGGCCAAGCAGTGCATTGTACAGGAGACAAAATGGTTTTCTTGTTTGGAATAGTAACTTCAAACTAGTAAAAAAAATTTGTAATTTATGTAGCTTAATTTCTGAACAGTAGTGTGAATAACCTTTGGAAATCATTCCTGAGATCTTCATTATTTAATTAGGCTTATTTTGAAGCTGAGCACCAAAACAGACTACACAAACCACTGTCCCAGGTGCCTCCTGAGATGGTGAGCCTAGTTTTGATCTTGGACAGCATGTGTTTCTGGTTGGTATTATCCCTGGCAACCCTGTCTTGAAAAAAAAAGTGTCCCCTGGCTCCCACAGAGCCTCCAAGGCACCGGCTGCTCTGCATCAAAGCCCTGGGTGCTGTTAAGAGCAATGGGCAGGGTCCTGGGTTGCAGCTTTTGTCAGTGCCATAATGGCGGCTGCAGAGCTGTAGTACTGGTTGTGGGAATGTCTCTGAAGGAAGAGGGTGGCAGCAACCATGCCCTTGCTGCTCAGGCCAGCTGCAGGTGCAAGGTGCCATTGGTATGAGAATCACAATTCCCAGTTCCTGAAAACTCAGTAGTTGCCTGGGAGTTGAGACCCTCCCAGAGCATGGTGCTGCTTGCAGGAGAGGTATGACCTCTGGCATCCCACAGGCCCTTCATCTTTGTTCAGTTGTGAGTTTTGTTTTGCCTTTGTGGTGTTGGGGCTGGAACTCTGGAAACCAGGCCCATATGCATACCAGGCATGTGTTTTGCCACCAAGCTACTCCAGTTCCTATAATCATGGCCTCTAGTGGCTCCAAGGTAGAGAGTACACTGAAACAAGTTTAAAAACATTTTTACTACATTTATTTATATATATATTTAGTGTGTATGTGGTGACATGGCTCATCTGTGGAGGTCAGAGGATTTGTATGAGTTGGTTCTCTCCATCACTCAGATCCTGAACTTGAATAAGGCCATCAGGCTTGGTGGCAGGCACCCCTACCTGCTAAGCCACTGCAGTGCCCTGGGCTTCAGGAGTCTGGAAGCAGAACTTAAGAGTCAGCTGGATGCAGAGGCTGGCAGCAGTAAGGCAATGAGATCTGTACTTAGGCTTAAGACATATTTCATGGGCAGTGGGCTGGCTGTGAGTACTTGGCCTGGCTCCAAAATGCTTTTATATTCAAACAACTACATGATATTCATCTACTTTGTCTGTTTCCTGTCCAGCTCTGAGTCACTTCCCTTGGTTTAAATAAGTTTTTCCTTTTTCCTTTCTCATGCACTCTGATGCCCTTTGGTCTGGGCAGGGCAAGCACTGGCCCTACAGTCTTGCTTAGAGAAGGAAGGTGGTCTAGAATAATGTTACTGAGTCTTTGCAGAGGGACTGCTTCCTGTTGGCCTCTAGCTAAAGGAGCAGTTGGAGCAGTAAGGGCGCCACACTGGCCATCAAGATGATGGCACATCTCTTCTCCCTGTGTGTTCCTGACGCATTTCTCCTGCAGCTGACCTGTGCTGGGACTGAGTGTTCTGCTGTGGTACAGTGCAGCATTCAGACGGGGGTCCTAATGTAGTATCTGTCTCTGTCTCTGTTCGCTGTAGTGGTAGAAAACAGCTGCCAGTGGTACTGGAACAAATTGTGTATCCATGTGCCAAGAAAGTTGTTCACACAAATAGGAGGAGGTGGTCCGGTCTATATGCTAGTCCTAAGTTTAGATAGCACTAACCAAAGACCCTCGAATCCTAGTGTCCATTCTTCACCATCTGGAGTAGTGACCCCACACTTGCCTGTTCAATATCTAGACCAGAGTTTAGTCCAGTTTTTATTCAATTTTAATACATTTAATAAATGCCATAGATAGTGGCTCCAGCATAGAGCAGTACAGGCATAGGAACCTCCCAGTACAGCTACACAGAGCAGGTTGCCATTGCTGAGGGTCCCCCTGCTCCCCTAGATCTTTGTCTATAAAACTTCTGGGTTGTCCCTTAACATCTCACAGGACTGGCGTTCTGGAAGGCACTGGCTTTGCTGGCCAGAAGAGTGTACCTGCAGGGAATGTAAAGCCTGTTGAGTGTTTCACTGTGCACCTAGGCTTCGCAGTGTGTGGAAACCTGCATAGCATACAGTGGTGGCTTCTCGGAGTCCCAGAAGCTCACCCAACACAGTCATATTCCTCAGCTGTGGTCAGTTGCCTAACAGTGGATTATGTGGCTCTCGTACCTGTGGAAAGTGACCGGCTGGAAGAAGCAGCTGAGTCCCTGGGTGGGCTCAGTCGGCAGCACTGCCGTCAGGAGGACGATCCGTGTGCCCAGGTAGAGAGCTTGATTGCGAGCACATGTTTGGGCTTACCTAGAAACAGCGCTTATAGTTTAGTGGTGTCATTTCATTTCTGAGGAGAAAGGTTTGGAATAGAAGTAGAGTCAGGCTTCAGGTCTCTGTGGTGACGGCAAGTCTCCTTTAGCGTGATCGGTCTCCAGCTTTCTGATCATGTCACACTGTCTGGGAACCACGGTGATTCCTCTCAGACATTCCCATTCAGAGCTTCCATTTTTTGCCTTGGCAGCAAAGCTGAGCAATGGCATGCAGGCGGTGGAGAGACCCTCAAAGAATGTGCTAGGCTTATCGTGACAGACCAGGGGAGACACGGTCATGAGTTCCTCAGAAATGGGACCCAGTTCATGACTGTCTTGAAGGACAGCACAGGGGCTCACAAATATGTGGTCCCACTCAAGCCTTCTGTGCTCCCTTCCTTGGGATTTAGTTGGTATCTGAGTATGCCTTATTCTTCCAAGACGCCAATGCCAGGTGGAGCTGGTATAGGTGCTACTCTGGTCTTGGTTCTGGCAACCTTGTATGGAATGGCTACTTGTCACGTGCCCAGCATTTCATGTGTACTTCAAAGTCTTACTTCCCTCTTATAATTGTGTTTGTTTTTACAGTGAGTGTTGAAAAGATAGACCTGAAGGGATTATCACACACGAAAAATGACAGAAGTGTTGAGTGTTCCTTTGAGGTAAGATGCTGTTTTCCCTTCTCCTTGGAGGTACTGAGGGCACGTTTGCCACAAATAGACGCTTTATATACTGGAATAAAAGCCGTGCTTCTTGTAGAGAAGTGGCGCTGAGTGTCATGGCCTGGAGCCTGGCTAGGCGGGTGTCTCTAAAGAGGGCAAGGGTATTGGCAGTGGGGGTGGTGGGGAGCAGACAGCACCTCTCAGAGAGAAGCTAAGCTCTAGAACGCATCAGTCCAGTCCTTGCCACATGTAACCAGGACAGTGGCTGAACCTGTTTGTGGCCTTGCTCCCTGGAGGAGGGAAGACATGGTCGCACTCGCCCCGGGTCTGAAGAGAATGAAATACAGCACTGGGCACTCTAGGGCAGTAAGTACCCCTACATGAGACACGTGCATGCTGGCTGCACGGCCATGGCCACGGCCACTTGTTCTGTACATGGGAATGTGCTCCAAACGGACAAACCATGAAGAAAGGGCTGTTGTACGTGTGATGAGAGGACTGCCATAGCATAGGCTTAGACAGTCCGAAAGTTCCCTCCATTCTGTTACTGTGTTCAGGGAGGCGTTCCTGGGCCTCCATCAGAACTGTCCTGGCTGGCTCCAGTTTACTGCGTAAATAGTCTTTGGCTTTGTGGTCCAAGATGGCAGCTAGGGTTCTGGTATTCACACTTTCATCCTTGACAGTGGGCAGGATGCAAATTGGAGAGGAAGAACATGCTCAGAAACAGCTGGAAGAGTTCTACTTATATTTTGTTGACAAGAATTCAGTTTCTTGGTTTCACTAAGCTGAGAAATATATTGCTGGCTTGTAATGGGGTTCTGTTACCTACCTGGCATGGCAGGTAAGACATTTCTCAGATTCTGCCTTCAAACATGGACAGATCATGAGAATCTGGCCCAGCAGTACTGGCAAGTACACTCAGAAGAGGTTCCTGTTCCATGTTTATTAGCATTGTGTGTGGGCCAGGAGGTGCTGTGTGTGAGAAACTGTTGTGCCACGGGTGGTCTTTTCTGAACATGAGGAGAAACTTGGTATAGGTTCTTGAGGCTGTTGACTGGTGGGTGACACTGGAGCACCATGGACCCGCCAAGTCCCGGTGCTCAAGGTAGTGTGAGCAGCAGGTTTTACAGGGTCTGTATGCTATGGTAGCTACCTACACTCTCGGAAGCCTGCGTGTCACGAGGTATTGAGGGCATGTTCTCATGTCACTCATTTCTATCTGTTCCATTTTGCTCTAGCATATCTGAGAGGTTCCTTGTCAGCCCAGCAGGGCCTGTTTGTAGAAATAATGTGCATGGAACCATCTTGGGAGCCAGCCTTGCTTCTGCCAATCTGTCACAGTGGGCTTGGGTCTCCCTGGTCCTCAGAGCAGTTACTCTGGCAAGGGAATTAGAACTTTGGTGACATGGTCCCCAGAACTGCCTGCAGCTTTTTTATGTAGAGGTGGGTGTTGGTAGTACAGCTGCCTGACCTTTCCTGGAAGGAGGAGCTCTTTCCAGAGAGGGGAGCACTAGTCACTGCTGTGTGCTGAGGAATGAGCAGCAGAGGTCCCAGAGGTGCAGTGTGACTGTGTTGGAGCAGAGTTGGTGCTCATCCATTGACTCACCAATGCCGGGAGACCACAGAGATGCTTTCTGCCCATAGGGCTGAACTGGTGGGCTCCACAAAAGACAGCAGCTCAAGGAAGACAAGCAGGCTTGAAACAGACATCCACCCTAGGTCTCCCTCACAGGTGTTAACTCAGAATGACCAGAGACCTATTGGAGTCAGAAGCTGTGAAGCTTCAGAAAAAAGCAGAGAAAGCTTTGGGAAACAAACTAGTGAAAGGCTTCAGAGCCCGGTGCTGAAATGTGCTCTATGAAAGTTGCACCTAGTAGGTAGGATTATTATCCACTGTGAAGCTGCTCTCCAGGGTTCTGAAGACTAGGGTGAGAGAGAGAGAGGGGTGTGAAGAGTTGACATTTAAAGTCTACTAAAAGTTCTCAGAGCCCAGTAATAAGAACATAGTAAAAAATGGGGCAGACTTGCTAACACACCTTTAATCCCAGCACTTGGGAGGCAGAGGCAGGCGGATCTCTATGCATTCCAGGCCAGCCTGGTTTACATAGTGAGTTCCAGGACAGCTAAGGCCATAATGAGACATTGTTTCAAAGCAAACAAAAAAGAAAAGGAGAAGGAAGGAAGGCAGGAAGGAAGGAAAAAATGGGCAAAAGATTTGGATAGACAGTACCTGTGGTACCCTGTGGAACAGTCGTGCCACAGGGTCATGGGTTTAAGACTATTGGCAAAGCTCTCATCCTAGAGAGCTGGCAGAGTTTGGCCTCTCCCCTCTGTGTTGACAGACCAGGGCCACAGCAAAGTTCCAAAGTTCCACCCCCTTCAGAGGGCAAGCTTTCGATTGGCAGAATTGCTTACCTGTTTTAACCATGCATTGCCCTTGAGTACTGGGGGACCTTCCCTCTCCTGAGCCCCGATAAATATACCCTAACCCCTGCAATAAAGAGAGAATGCCCCACTGCTGGCCCCGTCTCCCGAGTTCCTGTGCTCGTCGACTCCCAGGCTCCAACCAAAGACAGGATGGATACAGGATGTGAAGGACTACACTTGCCTGTGCTCTGTTCCCACATGGCTTTCCTCCTGGGGACTGCCAGCCGCGGGTTAGCTATGGCTGCTTTGCTGGGGCAAGGAAAACAGCGGGCGGGGACTCGGGTAGTGAGATTTGGTACAAGTACCAAGAAAGAGAAGAAAGAGGCCTGGCTGGCAGTGAGCATGTGTGGATAGGTGTGCTGTGAGCCTGATAGCTGGGACACAGTGTTAAAACGCTGTGGAAGTGCTCTTGCCTGTGGGAACATTGGCGTGAGGAAGCCTGGCCACGCTTGATTTGGTAAGACTGGAATTCTGTGTGCTTCTGCTGCTGGGAGTGGGGAATGGCTTAGGCACACTGACAAGTGACACCTTTCCAAAGACAAAGGGATTCTGCAGCTTGGCCTTCGAGTCCATACCTGTTACAGACCCTGGCTTACACATGTGCTGCACAGCTTTATCTGTGCTACTGCAGGATGCAAGATGCAACAGGTGTCTGTCCTCAGAGCTGGGATCCCTAGTGTTCCACAGGTGGAGCGCTGCTCAAGAGAGGGGTGCAGAGGGGCACGGTGACTCAGGCTCTCCTCCAAACAAATAGCTTGCAAACCAGTTACATACAACTCTATAAAATGCAAATTACTCCATAGTGAAGGAGCATTCCACAAGCTTCCATGGAAAGGATGAGAGTCTGCTGAGGGCCTTAGGGGTGATGTGCTCAACTGTCCTGAGTGCCAAGACATCTGATCACACACTTATGTGTGGCTCACCAGCAGCCGTAAATCAAAAGTGAACTTTTTTCGTCTTCTTCTTGACGAGGTCTAAGGTTTTGCTGTGTGTCCCAGGCAGGCTTTGACTGTGCCGCCTCTCGCTTCAGCCTCCCACGTGTGGCTGGTCATACATCTTTTCTGCTCCACAGGGGAGTAGGATGGAAAGTTGGAGTGGGACACTTGGAAGAAGGTTTGTTATTTCGGTTTCTTTAAAAGTGCAAAATGGCATTTGGGCTAGGTTTCTCACTCCTTCCCATGTGTGGTGGATGATTATGAGTTTGATTTGGATAGTTTGTTGCAGGTGGCTATAATTTGGTTATGTGCAGCTGTTTTGCCATGTGTAGATTGTCCTTAGGATTGAGTACCGCTTGCAATTCTGGGAACTTTTGCTTAGACCGTTTAAGGGCCAAAGCTCTGAGAGCTGGGGGTGGTTAGGTTGGTTGTTGGCTGTTGGTTGGTTCGTTAGTTACTGCTTAGAAGAAATGGGTTCACAGAGAGTGAGCTGAGATGCTAGTGTAGCTTGCTGTCTGCTCCTGCTCTCCAAGCTTAGGACAGCCTAAAAGAGCTATGGCGATCTCTTCCTTTCTTTCCTTCTCTGTCAAGGCCGCCTGCAAGAGCGGTGAAGATTTCTTTGTTTAAATCCTTCTTTTATCTTTCCGTAAATTGAGGGTAAAAGACAGTAGGGACAGAAATGCAACAGAAAGTAGTGAGAATAGTAAGTGAGAGCAGCAGCTGCTGCGCTGTCACTTGAACACGGAAGCTCTCCGGGGATGGCATCTGGTTGTGGTGGTGGCCACATCTGAGGTGTCCGTAGGGCTCGTGTGCTCCAGGAGAAGCCCAGAGTTTCCTGTCCATAGTCATTGTTCTAGCTCTCTGGAGCTCTGGTTGGTGACCTCCAGTGTGTTGTAGTTGGGATTTCTGTTGATACATACCATGAGCAAAGCAACTTTGGAAGAAAGGGTTGATTTAGCTCACACTCTGAGGGAAGTCAGGACCTGAACTCAAGACAGGAACCTAGAGGCAGTAACTGAAACAGAGGCCATGGAGCTGCTTACTAGTTGCTCCCCACGGAGTACTCAGCCTCCTCTTATGTAAACGGGACCATCACCCAGGGGTGACACCACCCACGGTGGGTTGGGCTCCCACACATAAATCATCAATCAATCAGGAACATGACTGTAGACTTGCCTACAAGCCATTCTGCTGGAGTCGTTTTCTCAATTGAGGTTCATTCTTCTCAGATTATTCTAGCTTGTGTCAAGTTGACAAAAATCTAATGAGAACACAGTGTTTTCCAGCACTAAGTTACTGAATGGAGGTGCTTAAGCAGCACCTTGTGCAGACAGGTGTGAAGCTTCCTGCTGTTTTCCATGGGGTTGGTTTTGTTTTTGCTGCAGCTGCACTCGGTAGTCCTGAGGTGGCCCAGCCAGAGTCTCAGGAAGCAGAAGAAAGTAAAATAACTGAGGCTCTTCAGAAGTCTGGATTGCTCCCTATATCTGATTATGTGTAGGAGAAACAATGGAGGTGTGCCATTTCTGAAGCACAGTGACTGAGAGCTTAATTGACTTGAATTACAAGACAGTACTAGTACAGTACACCCCTCAAAAGCCATTGCTGTATTGTTCTGTTGTATCTTGCCTTTAAAAATTTGTTTGTATTTGAGAGCATTCTTAACTATCCAGGCAAGGCGGCAGCCTGCACATGACCAGAGGGTGACTGCGCAGCAAAGCCCAGCCAGTGCTGAGCCTGATGCTTTCCTGCTTCACCCAGGTCTGTTTTCCCAGAGTTCTGGTTATTGTTTGTTTGTTTCTTTTGTAAGACAAGGTCTCATTCTGTACCTTTAGGCTGGCCTGCAATCCTTCCTCCTGTCTCAGCATGGTATTACAGGAGTTGTCAGCGTTCTGAAGTTAGAGGTGTGAACCAGGGACCTTAGTAAGTCCTGTGTTTTGAGAGTGTCTGGCAGGGTCTCAAGTGCTAGCTGGGCAATGCCATTCTGACTCGTCCCTGCTGGAGATGCCTTTTATGTCTCCTCCAAGAACTGATAATGGGCTAGCCATGGCTGCTTCTTGTTTCATTTTGTTTTTGAGACAGGGTCTCTCTTTGTAGTTTTGACTGCCTTGGAACCAGGCTAGCCCTGACCTCATGGAGACCCTCCTGCCTCTGCCTCCTGTGTGCTGGGATTAAAGGAGTATGCCATCATGCCTAGCCTAGCCATGACTTTCCTGAGGAATGTGGGAGTATGCTGGCCGGTGTTCCCCCTAGCTGGTCGTCTGGCAGCCTCTGGGTCCCCAGCCAAGGTCTCACACTCCTGGAAGGGTTTCGGTGTCACCTGCCTCACCATCTCACGGAGCCGCCCTGTCCTAGCGGCATTTCTCTGCTCAGGTTTTCTGCTTCCTAGTTCTCATGTCTGGAGACTTTACTGGCTCTGGACTTTCCTCCAGGTCCTTCCCGGAGCCTGTGCTGACGCTGTGCCCACCATTGCCCCAGCCAAGCTCTTCCTTCTGCTCTTGGCATCAAGCTCCCCTGAGAGTGTGGGTTGTAGGCCTTCATCCTACATACTGTTTATTTTTCCCCTTAAGATGATGGGGGGTTGGGAAGAGCCCCCTTCCCAAGGACCTCGTGTGTACCTGCTCCCAGGTACCTTGTGGACTGAGGGGGCCATCTGCCCAACACCTGACTGGTGCCGAATGAAGCACGTGCCATTTTGGTGGCTCTAGACAGAGGTGCCGCGTCTGAATAGGAAGTGAAGCATGTGGAGCTGTCCTGAGCCTGTGTTGCCTGCCTACTTTGTTTTTCTTGTGATGAAAGACTCAAGCCAGTCCCAATATGGCTCTGTAGCTCTTGGAGGAAGTCATTGCTGTGTGCCTCAACTCTCCAGCAGCACCTGGTGATGGAGTGGGAAGGAATGGGCTCCTGGAGGTGGATGGCAGATGCCAGTTCTGATTTGGTGCATTTTTACATTGCTGTTGCATCTCCATGCCTTGTGGTGGCCTGTCTTCCTCTAGCAGCTTGTGTTGAGTGGGTGGAGAGTGAGTGTGAGGCCGGTGTCTGTAGCCTTGGGCCATGGCCGAAGTTAGGCAACTTGGAAGTGAGCCAGTGGATCCCTGGGCTCAGGCTGTGAATCCCCTACATCGTATTCTCGGCTGAGATGAGAACCTCAGGATCACACACAGGGAGCAGCCATGTCATGGTAGGGGTTGGCCATGGCCATCCTGCTGTCCTTGATTGGCTGTGGACTTTGTGCTTTCCTTGGGTTAAATGCATCCTGTGCATCTAATGTGTGGATGAGACTGGAAGAAAGACTCCTGCTAGAAATAGGGTACCAACATTCTCTACTCAAGACTCTGGGATGACTCAAGTCTTCACCTCGAATCTGGGATGTCAAGATAATTTTTGCCCAAACTTAGGAACCCCAGCTTTGTGAGGATGTTGGAAGATAAGAAGCACTGAGGTGCCTTCCTCCCAAGTACACACAGATTGGAGTGGAAGCCATGCTCCTGGCAGCAGGAAGCTCAGGGACTGTGGTTGCCCCATCTTCAGGTGACTGAGGTCATGGGCTCTCTCTCTTTGTTATGGAGAGCTGTCACAGGAGCGCTAATGCTGAAGCAGACAGATTCATGTGAATCTCACAGATGAGAGGAATAGACTGAGCCCTCCCAGGTCAGCGGTGGAGGCCTCAGCTATGCAGAGAAGGTGTTGGGGGCCTGGGCATCTTGAGCTCTTGCCTCTACACCATGTAAATGTGATGTGTTTCTTTGAGGCAATGACTTCTGGATTTTAGGCCAAATTTGTGTGTTTTGTGTCCCCCAGTTGGCCTACTCTTCATGCCTCCTGTCCTTGCTTTTCTAAGTAGGTGCAGATTGTCTTTTGCACAGACCTCCCGTACATATATACCTGCAGAAGTCGCTGCATTCAGGCTGCATAGCACTTTTGTGATCGTAGGCATGCTGCAGTCAAGAAGGAATGACAGAGAGTTCAGCCAGTTCCAGGCTCTTTATGAAGTCAGAAGATCATGCTGGCCACAGTGCCAAGCCCACAGGCACGTGCAGCTTCTGCCACCAAGCCCTGCTCACCTCTCGGACCCTTCTGGCCTGATGCAACCCTCCTGTGGAGGACCTCTCCTGTTCACATTTGTCATTTGCCTGAGGTGCAAGTCAGGCGTTGGCTCAGGTTTTCATATGGCTACTACAGCACCTGTGTAGTACAGAAGAGGCTGATTTCTGGTGACTTGATGCTGTGTCCAACATCAAATGCACTATGAAGTGAAGGGAGCAGGCCTGGTGCACATGGGTGCTCAGATGGCAGGTGGTGGGCTAGGTGTGGCTCCCATGTCTAGTGACTCGGTGGTATGTGAACGGACTTGGATTATTGTGGTTGTACACTGCTGTGGCAGCTCACCAAGAGAGGCGAGGAGGCATAGTCATAGGTGCAAGCCCTGCCGGACCTCAGCATAGGGAACCACCATCATGGCAGGAGCCATATGGGACAGTGGAACCCCGGGCATCTAAGCTCAGGAGTTTTTATACAGAACTCCTCAGGTGTTCTCCTGATAGCACAGGCAGATCGTGAGGAATTTACATAAAGCCAACACCTGCAGACAATACAAAACACCAAGACCTAGGCAGCCCCTCACCCAGCAGTGCACAGAACATTATTTTAGACATAACTACAAATGTCTTTGGACAGCAATAAAACATCAATGTCCAATTACCTGGAATTCACTCATGATCTTCTGGGCTCCTTAAGGGCTTGGATCACATCTCTGGCTCTGCCCTTTGCAACACACACAGCTTGTCCTCCAGGCTCTCCTCTACTGCTGCTGCTGTTCTTGGTGGTTGTCCCATGGTACTGGCATCTCCAAAATGCTGGAGTCCTATGGGATAGAATCTCACCCACTTGAGTCCCCACCTGTGACTTTCCTTGTCCCATGAAGTCGCCATAGCTGGCCCGCAGCTGGCCGCTCCTAGGTGGGAAGCTTCAGGGGTTGAGTAGCGTGGATGGCGAGGTTCTTCACCGCGTACCCATCCTGCCTTTGATCGGAGCCCATGAGCTGACAAGCACAGAAACTCAGGAGGTTGCCTCAGAGTGGCAGTCTCAAATTTATTGCAAGGGTCATGGTGTATTTATTGGGTTGGGGTGAGGGAGGGTCCCTTGGTACTCAAGGGCCATGCATTGATTAAAACAGGTAAGCAGTTCTGCCAACTGTAGCCTTGAAGCCGGTGGAGTTTGCTGTGGTCCATGGTCTGCCAGTGCAGAGGGGAGGGGCCAAACTCCACCAGCTCTCTAGAATGAGGGCTGGCTCATAAGCGCCCTCTAGACCCATAACCGTGTGACCCTTCCGTGCAGCACCACAGCAGGGTCCCTTGCTGCAACTGGGCTGCACTTTCACCAATAGCCTCTCCTTGGCTCGCCTCATGGTGCCAAGCCTCAACTTCTTTACATGACCTCTTCAGTCTGGGCCTTCAACTGCCACTGAGGCTGCACCTTCACCAGTGGCCTCTCCTGGCCTCTCATAATGACAAGCCTCAGTTGTTCTTCATGACCCCTTCATGCCTTCAAAACCAGCACCACCTGGATGACTCTTGGGTACCAAGTTTGGCTACCAGCATGAGATACAACCTCAGCCAGTTCTGGAAGACAGCTTCTGTGTGCTGACCCTGAGGAAAACACTTTCCAGATTTTAAGTTAAGAGTCTGGTTTGCAGGAAGAATGACTGGCAACCTAGTCTGCAAGAAGGGTTCTCTCGTGGGGTGGTGTTCTCGTCACTGTAACGGACGTGTCTTGTCAGTACTGCCTCACCAGTATCTGGACTGATTCTAGACAGGCTTGGCGGGGAGGAACTGTTCAGTTTAGTTAAGTGGCTTTTTGGCTCCAAGCCCCCACTTCCACAGCAGGAACTCCTGGGTCAGTAAGAAGAATCTCTAGCCAAAACGTCTTGGCAGTTTGGCATTCTCCTTCGCCACCACTACAGGGAAACACACAACCTTTTCCATAGATTTCAAACACAAGATCTGCTTGGGCTTCACACACACACAAAAACATCAGAAAACTCCGTTTGTATAACAGTACGCTCTGGCTCCCGTTTCCCATGCCTCAGCTGCTACCAGTGGCGTATAGCCAAATCTTTTCCTTGCACTGGGTGTCGGCTCCATGACTAGGAAATAGCTCTCACTTTGGAGCTTTTCAATTTACAGCTGTTTTTTAGAGCTTTCCTTTTGTTAATACCTTAATCTCTGTCCTCTGGGAACTGCTCTTATGTGTACTTTACTGGATTCTGTGAGGTATCAAGTTTCTTTCTCTTCTTCCTTGTCTCCACGTTCTACTTAGCTGGTGTGATATTGTGACCCACGTTGGGTGTCATTTTAAAAATAAACTTCTACAACCGGTTATGTAACTTGTCTTCATAGCAAATCAGGAGAGTGAGTGTCTCATTCACTAGGCAGTAGTTACTAGCTGTGAGCCCAGGATAGTTGGGCTCTGATTATGTGCTGTTTTTTAAGACTTGTTTATTTGTTTTTAAGGTCTTATGGTCTGATTCTTCAATAACATCAGTAACCAAGTCTTCCTCAGAAGTGACTGAATTTATTTCAAAGGTAAGATGATCAAGGGCTCTCCATGGTGGAAAGTGCATGGTGCAGTGATACCAGAGGCTTCTGTCCTTCAGTTAGTCACACCCGTCAAGCATGAGCCATCACACATAATTTATCTCTTGACAATTGACAATAATCTCCCTCGCCCTATATTTTCTCATGTCTTTGAAATTTTTATTGAATGTTTGGCATTACATTTGGAAGACTGTAGAGACCAAAGAAACAGTAGTCATGCCCACAGTGGATTCTCACCTCCCACCAAGCCAATAGTGAGGTCCTTGGCAGGATCATCCGGCTCTTGACCTGCCTTGTCTTTTCTTTCAGTTATCCCAGCTCTGCCCCGAAGAGAACTTGGACAAACTCATTCCTTGCTTGGCTGGCCCAGATTCCTTCTATGTGGAGCGCAACCACGTGGATTTGGAAGCAGGCCTGAGGTAATAAGTAAGGCTTTTGGCCAGGTGGCTGTGGCTCTGGTGTGGAGCTAGCTGTCCCTTATCTCCAGGACTGTCTGTTGGGAGGGTTTGAAGGATACATACAACCTTAGGGTGAGTTGAGGATGAGGTGAAGGAATTAGAAGCTTATCCCATGTTGTGTTGTTTTGCTGTCCTTGTGAGATGATCCAAGCAATCAGCTGTGTTGTGTGGTTAGAGCTGAAGCTGTGTGAGAATGCGGGTAGGTCCTCGGAGTCTTAGCCATGCCCCAGCACATGGTGCATGCAGTGCTGAGGCTCGCTAGTTCTATTTTGTTTTGAGGCTGAGGATGACCTTGGCTTTGTAATCCTCCTGCTTCCACTTCTCAGGTGTTGGGATCACGGGTGTGCCTCACTGTACACAGCTTATATGGTTCTCAGGATGAAACCCAGGGCTTCCTGAATGTTGAATGAACACTACCACCCAAGCTGCAGCTACGGCCTCTTGCTGCTTTTCTAGTGTGTGAGAAGCCATAGTCCTCTCCGGCCCTGGGACCTTTATGTTGTGACTTGCTTCCAGCAGACTTGGAGGCACTGGGGTTCCAGGACTCATGTCTCAGGCTCTTGTAGAGCCTGGTTCATTCTCTGTAAAAGACGAGAGAGGGGGCCTGAAGGAACTGTACAAGTAGAATGGAAGCAAGAGTGTCAGGTTATGGAACTTGTTTGTTTTTTCTTGAATATCTCATTCTCTTGGCTGAAGTTTTCAGATTCTCCCTGTGTGTTTGCGTGTGCGTGTGTGTGGTTTCAGTGCTACAAGCTGCTGTGTTACTCCCCAGGTATTTGGCTTCGATACCTTCGCACACGCTGAAACACGACCACGTTAGGAAGTTCTTCAGCACATCATCTCCCACCCAACAACTCCAGAGTCCGAGTAAGTGTGTGAAAGGGTTAGAAAATGAAAATTAAGTTCCATTATTCTCCCTACGTTTCTATGATACTTTTCATCTATTTTGTAGGTCCTGGCAACCCCTCCCTTCCAAAAGTTGGTTCCATGATGGGTGTGTCTGGAAGGTGAGCGGCCCTCTCTAGCCAACACGGTCAGCAATGCCTCCCACGTGTGTGTAAGCAGCTGTTCTCAGAGCTGTCTGCTTGGCCTCCATCTTGGATAATGCCAGGAGAGGAACTGGGTAGAAAGAATCCAGTTTTTGGCTTCCAAGTTTTATGGCTTCCTCACAATGCTAAGTAGCTTGTTTTAACTCATGCTTTATTGGTATCATCTCATTGCTTAAAGTGACAGATACCAGGCAGCTCAGCTGAATCTGGTGCACATGGGCACACAGCGTGGGCACAGGCATATTCCTGTGGGCACTGGCTGTGTGGAGGGAAGTTGTGATGGGGGCGGTAGTAGACAGGATACTGATTAGCCCCGAATGTGCTGTGAACCGAATACCAGATGCCATAGGGAGTAGGTGCCAGCATGGGATACCTCTGATGCCCGGGTGCCAGCTGGCCGTGTTGTAGAGCAGCCCTGCACTGCACCCCCTGTCCTGCAGGCCTGTGTGTGGAGTGGCCGGCATCCCATCCTCGCAGAGCAGCACCCAGCACCACCTGCAGCACTCGGCCAGTGCGTCTGCTTCCCTGCCCCACTGCTCCCACACAGGGGGTACAGGCTCAGCGCTGGCTTACCGGACCCAAGTGGACAACTCGTCTGCCATCCTGATGTCCTCTAGTCTGCAGGCCCCTCAGCCCCAGGAGCAAAATGGGATTTTAGACTGGCTTAGGAAGCTGCGTTTGCACAAGTATTACCCCGTCTTTAAACAGCTCACCATGGAGAAGGTACGTCGGCTACTCAGGGGGTCACACGGTGTGCGTGGTGTTCCTCTAAGCCTGTGCCCTGCCACCATTCCTAGAGGGTCAGGCAAGGCTTTTGGATGCCATGCTGTGGAGGAACCTGGGAGGGCTCACAAAGCTCGGTGTTAGGAGGGTGCCGGGGTTTCACTCCCAGGCTGCCAGTAGCCAAAACAAACCAGAGCAGAATTTGTTATAAACCAAGTAGCTCTCCTAGATGTTTTAGGTCTTGACAAACCAGGAACTCTGTGACTTGAACTGGCTCCATCTCTCCAGCGCTGTAAGCCAGTGCTCATTCAAATGCCATTTGCTCCTCTTTAAAGCAGGTCCAGTGCAGCTCATGCCTCAGTCAGTGTGGCCAGCTCACAGACCTCATTGCCATGGACACAAGCAGGTGGGGCTCAGACAGCCAATGCTGCATTTAACGGTTGGACATGGAATCATGGAAGACAGCTGGCCTGCTCAGAGAGCAGTGTTTTAGTGGACAGTTTTGACGAGGAATGCCTGTTGGCATTTTCTAAGCCTCAATTCCATTGTTTAAGGCAGATGATAACCTGTAAGAGTCTGAAACCCTAACTCCCCCTGCTGGACAATATGGCTCTAAAACTCCACCGTGCTTGCGATGCTGCTGCTGAGAGCCCACAAAGCATTGGTCATATCAGTTTAAATTTTCTGTTCAGAATTATGACGAGATGACTGAATCCTACAGCTAGCTGTGATGTAGTGAGCCACTTGTGTTGCCAGTTGTCCTTGGATGTCAGGCCTGTGGGTTAGTTATTTCATCTGGATAGTGCCTTTTTTCTAGGTGATATGCCACAAAGAATGGTCTTAAGGCTCTGCTCCTGTGTGCAGAGGTTGGTGCAAGCCAATGAGACCATCCCCAGAGGGCAGAGACAGCCTTCAGTTGTGAATCTGTAGTGGTTAAAACTGTCTGCACTGTGCATCCTTGCCTAGTGACTAGGGCTCAGGGGCCAGAGGCCTGCAGGTCCCTGTTAGCTGTACTTGTTGCGAGGGGCAGAGGAGAGCGACCACAGCTCCTCAGAGCAGTGGGAAGTGCTGGAGTGTCCCCAGTCTGCTTTGCTGTCCCCTTGATCTGTTATCCTATACTCTGCTCCGAGTTCACTGGTTCCAGAGTCCTTGTGGTTATCTCAGTAACTGTCTTTTGTTTTTCCTATGCAAGTTTCTGAGCCTTACTGAAGAAGATCTGAATAAATTTGAGTCTCTTACCATGGGAGCGAAGAAAAAGCTCAAGACTCAGTTGGAGCTGGAAAAGTAAGCATGAAATCATTTGATGTAAGCCAGGGGTGATAGCACATGCCTTTAATCCTAGCATTTGGGAGGCAGAGGCAGCTGGATCTGAGTTTAAGGTCTGGTCTACCCAGCAAGTTCCAGGACAGCCAGGACTACGCAGAAAAACCTTGTCTCAAAAGAAGCAAAACAACAACAACAACAATGTGGCCATACTGCAATCCTAGCACTGAGCAGGAGGATGGGAATTTGAGTTTGAGGCAGCCTGGGCTACATACTGAGACTGTGTCTGCAAACACCAAATCAACACAGAACAGAATATGTTGGTTTTAGTTTCTCTTGTGCTGAGCAGTGTTAGAACCTGCAGGTTTAATTTCGGCGTTCCTTACGCAGCCTCGGGTGACCCTGCTATCACAGGTGCAGCTTTGGTCTGTGGACCTGCCTGAGAGGAGGAGCTTTCTGACTGTGCTTGTCATTCACAGGGAGAAGTCAGAGAGACGGTGCCTCAACTCCTCAGCCCCATCCTTGGTCACCAGCAGTGGAGTGGCCCGAGTCACCCCCACTAGTCATGTGGGGCCTGTGCAGCCTGGGCGTAGCAGCCATGCTGCAGGTGTGTGAGGGCCTGTGGTTCAGATGTGTGGCTTGTACACAGGTGTGGTATGGTGTTCTTTTGGATCAGATAAAGGCTTCAAATCACTCTTGTTTTTCATTTACAGGTTTTGAATGTTTATACTTAGTTTTCTTTATCCTGACTCAGTAGTGTTTAGTACAGGAAAGTAATCACACGGATGGCCTTAGGTACCAGGCCTCAGGTTATTAGGGTAGCAATGTTAGAGCTGTGAACTCTTATGTTGTATGTGGGGGAATCAAGATTCAGTCCAGAGAGGTGAAGGGCCCTTTTGCCAGGCAGGTGCCTATCCTGAGCTGTTGCCTGGTACCTTTCTCTGACCACTTTGTCCTTCCTGTCTTCATGCTGGAGACTTGGGAGACTGGGAACTTGAGTTTTCAGCCCCCATCCTCCTCTTCTCTCCTCTTATTCCCTGTCTGTGGGAATTTGTGGGATATATGAGTTAGTGGCTGGGTTGTCCTGCAGAAAACACTGGCCATTGCTTTGTTCATCGACAGTAGCAAGAGTCATGGCAGATTGGAAAGAAATAATGTCCATCTGCTATGGGGAGCTTTCATTGCAAATAGCACAGTGCTGCTCTGTACCCTTCAGGATGGGGCAGGGTGCTCCACAGTGACTGGGCCTCAACCTTGTAGTGCACCAGCCTAAGTCAGAAGTACCCATTTGTTCTGTCATCTAGCAATATGGCCTTGAATGGTTGGTGCAGTTTTCAAGATTCTTGGAGCTTATTCTGATCGTGGCTTGGGACTTGCTTCCTAATGTTCATGGTAGGGCTCTCCTGCCAATGGGCAAGTGCTTCACAGCCATTGACCTCTCTGTCTGCCTTCCCCACAGAGCTGCGGGTGGAAGTGGAGCCAGCGGCTCACCAGCTGCCCCGGGAAGGCAGCTCCTCCGAGTACTCGAGCTCATCCTCTAGCCCCATGGGTGTGCAGGTCCGAGAGGAGAGCTCAGACAGCGCTGAGGAGAGCGATAGACGTAAGACACCCGTGCTGTGGCCTGTGCGCTACTCCCCCTGCGGAGCTCGCTGCTGGGCACTGCAGCGTGTGCAAACAGTCTTTTCCATCCTCAGGTGTGGACATACATGTTGAGGGCACCGACAAGGAGAAGCCTGTGATGCTGCTGACTCACTTCCCATCCAGCTCTGCCAGACCCACGGCGCAGGTTCTGCCTGTGCAGAACGAGGCCGGCTCCGGCCCCGCAGGTCACCACCCCCTGCCCCCACAGCTGCTGCCTGCGGCTTCGCACCTAGCACCTGTCCGAGTGCTGAACTCCGTGCACAAGTCGGACAGAGGCGGCACGGAGGTGAAGCTCCTGTCATCCTCTGTCCACTCGCTCCTGTCCCTGGAAGAGAGGAACAAGGGCCCTGGCCCTAGAAGTGGCACAAAAGTGGACAAGAGCTTTGGCGGAGCCGTGCTGGACTCACTGCCCTCAGCGGCTCCCCATCCGCCAGTGCAGGTCCTCTCGGGCCTTGTAGAGAACAGCTCTGTGTCACCCACGGTCTCCTTTGGTCCCCGGGCTAAAGTTGTGCACGCAGCCACACTGGACAGGGTGCTGAAGACAGCACAGCAGCCAGCCCTGACTGTAGAGACCAGCTCAGCCGCCACAGGGACACCAAGCACTGTCCTGCATGTGGCCCGGCCACCGATCAAGCTGCTGCTGTCCTCCTCCGTCCCTGCCGATGCTGCCATCTCTGGGCAGACTTCTTGCCCCAGTAACGGGCAGATCAGCGTGCCCCCTGCAATAATCAACCCTCGGACTGCTCTGTATACAGCCAACACCAAAGTTGCCTTCTCTGCAGTGAGCAGTGTGCCTGTGGGCCCACTGCAGGGCAGCTTCTGCGCCAACAGCAACACTGCCTCCCCCAACAGCCACCCTTCCACGTCTTTTGCGAGCATGGCCACTCTGCCCAGTTGTCCGGCCCCCAGCTCCAGCCCTGCCTTGTCCTCTGTCCCTGAAAGCAGCTTCTACAGCGGTGGTGCTGGCAGCAGCTCTCCAGGAAACATTCCTGCCTCAAGTCAGAGCCACCACCACCACCACCACCATCAGCAGCCCCCTGCGCCCCCACAACCTGCGCCACCCCCACCTGGCTGCATCGTGTGCACATCCTGTGGGTGCAGTGGCAGCTGTGGCTCCAGTGGCCTGACTGTCAGCTATGCCAACTACTTCCAGCATCCATTCTCTGGGCCGTCCATGTTTACCTTCCCTTTCCTACCCTTCAGTCCCATGTGCAGCAACGGCTATGTCAGTACCCAGCAGTATGGTGGTGGCTCTGCCTTCCCTGTCGTACATGCGCCCTACAGCGGCAGTGTGACTCCGGACCCAGTCCTAGGTGGGCAGTCCACATTTGCAGTACCACCCATGCAGAATTTCATGGCTGGGACAGCGGGGGTATACCAAACCCAAGGCCTGGTGGGCAGCACCAATGGCTCCAGTCACAAAAAGAGTGGGAATCTGTCCTGTTACAACTGTGGGGCTACTGGCCACCGAGCTCAGGACTGCAAGCAACCATCCATGGACTTCAACCGGCAAGGTAAACACCGGGGGCGGGGCGCTGTGTCTCTTTGTGCTGCTTTTGGCTCCCAGAAGTGCTCTTGGCTGCTTGGCTTTTTGAAAATGTAGTATACTCGTTTTTAAAGCCCTCATTTAAAGGGACCTGGGTTCCTGGTGCACATTAGGCCGTTCGCAATTGCCTGTAACTTCAGCTCTAAGGAGTTCAGTGCCCTCTCCTGGCCCTGTAAATACCTGTACACACGCACACACATCCCACAGGCACCTTAAAAACAACAAAACCAAAAACATAGCCAAGCCTCAGATCTTCCTTATCTAAAGAGAATGAGCCCGATGGAATTTCCAGGGTCCTGAAGCAGTCAGTGATTGCTGCCACCTCCTGGAAGATACGTGAAAATTAGGGGTGGGGCAGTCAGTTAAGGATTCCCCAGCCAGCATAACCTCCTTTCGTTGTATGTCAATTCAGTGTGGCTGTGTGCCCTTGTATTAGGCCATGTCTCTCTGATGGCTGCTGCTTCCTTCCCCTTGTTTCTCATTTCTTATAGTTTGTCTTTGTTATTCAAATTTAAATATGTCTACTGTATCATACCAGGCTTCTTCTTTTGTTGTTGTTGTATTGTCTAGCTTTGAACTCATGTTCCTCTGGTCTCAGCCTCCGGAGTGCTGGGATTATCAGCACGTGCCGCACACCAGGATCCCTAGGTTTACTCTTGCTGTTTATTTGTTTGGGAAAAACTACAGTACAATTAGGAAAGTTGGTTCCCCTTGCCCATCTCTGGGTTCCCAGTACCTCTGTCTCAGATTGTACAGTTTCCTGTTGATCCTCACAACCTAGAAAGCTCTTAGAAACCGACACCTGTGACCTGAGAGATCCAGTGGTCGTCCAGGTAGCTGCTTCTCTTCCCAGAGCTGGCCTGCATCTTCTAAGACCAGGCCTTCCCTGCTCGTGTGTCCGCTGCCAGCCTGCCGTCAAGATCCATATCCAAAAGAGGTCCAAGGTGTGGAGAGATGGGCTGTGGTTCTCTCTTGGTCACTTCCCCCAGAGGGTCTTAAAACCCTTGACAGCTGTGTGTGGGGGTGGTCAGTCCACCTGCTCAGGGCAGGTGGGTGGTGTGTGCACATCTACAACTGATTCAGGCTTCACCCTCTTCATCCTCCCTTTCTCTTTCTCTCTCTCTCTCTCTCTCCAGGAACTTTTAGGTTGAAATACGCCCCTCCAGCAGAAAGTCTGGACTCCACGGACTGATCTTTTTGGGGTTTTGTTTTGTTTTGTTTCTTTGTTTTTTGTTTTTTTGGCAACAGAACATTTTATTAAGCCATGAAAAAAATCACATAGAGAACTGAAGTCAAGTTGCTGTGGAGCTATGGAGACCTTAAGGAAAATCACATAGAGAACTGAAATCGAGTTGCTGTGGAGCTTAATATTTTTAACCCAAAGGTGCTTTACTTTACTATACTGGATAGAGAATCTAGCATAGAAGTGCGTCAAACTCGATTTCATTGCCAAAATCCTAGTTTGGAGCTTGATGTAAGGATTGCCTAGTGGACATCTCCACAGCAGTGATATGGCCATCACACTGTTGTTGCAGTGTGGAGACCTATCTCCGAAGATCGCTGGTCCTTCTAGGCTCACACGTAATTCCAGGGCAGCTATGCACGACCTGAGACTGCAGGTCGGAGTTCTCTCAAGTGGAGTTCCCCAGTCAGATCCAGGGCCCCTTTGGGCTAGGAAGCACCAACTGGATTTCGCTGTTGCCTAGAGTGGGAGCCTGATGTCTGGCTTCTTAAGGATTGCACTACCTGACAAGAACTCTGCAGTCTGGGAGGCAGACTCTGCTGGGACCCAACAATGTAGGGGACTCCATCGGTGGGCATTGGAGTTGGCACCAGCAGGCTGCTCGGCCTAGTACACCCAGAGGTCACAGGGTGTCCTTCTGCAGACACTTGGAGCAGTTCCAGGTTTTTAATATTTTTTTCTGTAAACAAATTTACACTATATTAGTAGATAAGACATAGCTCACTCTCAACAACTTCATTTCTAAGGGTCCAAGTCCCAGGGAATCCAGTCGCCGAGGCTTGAGACCACCCCTCCCGTTGGTGGCTTTGAGCCTGCTCTCTCCAAACAAGAACCAACTCCTGAGGACACGGAATGACTCGGCTTTCTGAGTTGGCTGCGACCGATGCTCCTTCATTCTTCAGGAAGCTGGCAAGTTGTCGTGTCTCACGTGGCTTCCCCAGGACCCCAGCCCCAGAGCTCACTGCTGATGAATTCACACTTGAGACAGACTTTCAACAGTAATACAGTCCTGTGATTTATGAACAAAAGACTGGAAACTGTCAGCTTCTTTTGTATTAGGCTGTGTGTTGATAGTTAATTCCGTTAAAATTGCCTGGAAAACTTCAGTAGAGAGATTCAAGACTCCTCAAAACCACTCACCACCAGGGGTGGGGGTGGGTCCTCCCTCCTCAGCAGTGTGAATGCTGCAGTCCACCAGTGCGGAGGCATGAGGGGCTTAGACCTTTGAGGCTAAAGGGAATTTTATGTTCAAATAACATTATTTAAAATGCTGAAGCCTTTGGTATTAAAAAATTGATAGTAAGGTCTTGCCAAGGGTTCTCCAGCTTCACATTCCTGGAGAAGAAATCACAGTTCTTAGACCATTTTTCAGATGGGACAATCACCCTCATGCAAAGCTAGTAAATCACAAAAATGCCCTAGAACCAACTGGAGGCGCTGTGATGCAAGGCTTTCTGTCCGTGGAGACCCGCATGCAAGGCTTGAGGTCGTGGATTCTATGCAATGCAGGACTGACAGGCCTCTGTTCTGCCCATGGCACACAGCATCACATCTGTTCGGAGGCGATGGTGAGGCATTGGGGATGCTGTCGATCTCTCTTAGAAACACTACAAATGTCAAATACAAGAACTGACACAACTTTGCCTTAAAGAGCACCAGACTGGGATTGGTCGCATTGTGTTAATAAGGAAGACTTAGAGTGTTAATTGATGTTTACGATTTTAATATTTCTGAAGGCCGTTACAGTGGCCTGGATATGTGCTGAAAGCCAAACTTTTAAATTTTTTGGTTTTTTTAAACAAAGAAATATTTTAAATAAATCCTATTTCAACACAGAAATTGTTGAAAACTGTCTCATACTAAGAGAAAAAAATCATATTTAAGTTTTTTGTTTTGTGGTCAGTATAGGATATGGAAGTGTCTTGTTACCCTTAGAGCTGTTAGCCCGCAAGACAGCAGTCTGCCACGGCAACGCCCACACGACTTGTGGCCTTCAGCCGAGATGAGAGAGCACCAGCACCATCTCAGCTGTCCGGACGGCGGAAGTCTGTCTGGAAACCGCGGGCTGTCTTTGGAAGAGCTTGTGTGTGGCATTTCTGTGAAGCCGGCAAGGATGACATCGCACAAATGAGCATGCACAGCACAGAAGAGTGGGAGGGCGTCTGCGGGCAGGGCTCACTCCCGGAGTCCGCAGGGCTGTCCGCCTGGCCAGCACCGGGGACTTCACTGTTCCACTGCGCAGACAGCCCTTTCTGTGTCAGATGGCCATGGCACCCAGGGAACATGGCCCCGGGCTGTGGTGTCCGTTTCTAATCCTGTGTTAACATCTCAGGGTAGGAAGTGGGATACTCAGAGAGGAAGGAGGGCACAATGTTGGGACAAAGTAGCTATGTGACCTTTTTGTTGTTTAAGCAAAATACTCAAAATTTCTACCTTACTTTATAGTTTTTATTTCACGGTCGATACTGAAATTCGGAAAGTGTTTTAATGCTGAAAACCCCCTAAGTGCTGAAGAGCACTGAGGAGTGGGAGCTAGCACTTACAATAAGGACAGAATATTTTTCTTGAACGTACATATGGTTGGGTATTAGGAAACCAGCGGCATGTGCATCTCCCAAAGATGACAGCAGCTGACCTGTTAATGCAGTAGTCAGCAGCTTCCGTGAGGAACTCCAGTTAGGCTTCCAGTCCTTTCTGCAAGTCAGCCTGGCTTGTATCGCACGCACATGCAGAGGCATCTGCAGTGGCGGTACCTTTGCCTACATGTGTGCCATGACAGTCTCCTGAGGACAACCCAGTGGAAACTGGGTCTCACCCTCATTCCGTCCCTTCCCGGCATTTGTTCTGACATGTGCTAGTTTTACAGCCAGCTGATGGGTAACATTACTTGCTGAAGTCTTAAAAGGTTGCAGGGACTCTGTCGGCTCAACCTCATCCCCAAGGACAGTCTTGAGGAATCTGAGCAAGAATAGCTATCCTTTCCAAAGTGCAGGTGACTCCCATAGAGCAAGTCAGGTGGCCCAAGAAACCATGGGGTCCAGACTGGACTGTTGACCTGTCCCAGGGTTTGACTGAATGCAGGCACCTGTAGTCAACACTTGGCAATATTTCAGAAAACCACATACTGTATTTGCAAGGTCAGGTCCAGGGCACACTGCCCTGCCACAAAGGAGGCAGTGGCCCAGCCCTCAGCACAGGTCAGTTCTCACGCACAGAGAGGAGGTATTGGTACCAAGACCGAAACCTTCAGATTCTATTGGGCATATTTTCTTTTTAGGAATGAAGGACAATTCTCCCATTTTTGAGCCATTCTTTTGTCAATTCTACAAAATTGCATGTAACTTTATAAATATTTTTAAAAGATATAGTTTTGTAAATATTTAATATTCTGCTAATTTGATTTTGAATTGTAAATGTCAAGTATTCTGTTTTTGGGGTTTTTATGTTTTATTATACTTTGTTAAAAAGGAAAAATTGTACATTTTTAGACTGTTTTTATGAGTAAATTTAATGTACGGAAAATAAAAATTTAAAAAAACTCAAGTGCTCAACATAAACAGATCTTTGTCAGAGTGCGGCAGGACCCGTCCCCAGCTCAGCTCTCCTCTCCAGGTGAGGCACTTTCCTCCCCCCTCCAGTTCCTAGGGCTCCAGGCTGTCCTCTGCTTTCTGCCACAGCTCCCAGCCTTGAACAGTTCAATGCTTGACTGGGCTAAAGATGTCTCGGCTGCATGCTCTTTGACAGCACAGAATTCTGGGATGTGGAACAGCCTGCCCTGCTTTTCCAGGAAGGGGGCCTGTTGACAGCACTGACTGACCAGTATTTTCACTGAGGGTCACAGAAGGCAGTGCTGTACCCAAAAGGCATCTGGCACCAAAGCCTTCTCAGACTCAGATCTGTCCAGTTTCTTTGGACAGATCTGTTACCCAGTTACCCAGCAGCTTTCTGGGTTAGGGTTAGGGTTAGGGTTAGCCTGAGGGGACTTTGGATCAGCTTTGCAGAGATTGCTTTCTGCTCTAAACTGAAGCTATTTACACTGTCTCCCAAGTGCCAGGACCTGTCGACATACATGGGTAAAGCCTTCCATACAATGCTCATCCTTTGGTGTGTGCTCTGGTAGGCCAGGCCATACCGTGTGTGTTTCCGTAGCACCAATATGCATCCTGACACCTGGCAGGTCAGTCAGCTATCCATAGAATTTAAAAGCAGGTAAGGTGTTGACTAAAGGGATGAAAGTGCCTTTCCCCTCGGCAAGAGCAGCCTGGGCACACTGCAGGGCCCAGTTCCCACCTGACACCATGAGACAGCTCTCAGAACAGGTTCAATTGTGCCTTTTATTCACTTAGTGCATCAAAGTATACAGGTGTCCTATAAATGAAGGCTGCCCCTCTGAGCAGCATTTTTAAAGCAGTATTACAGGAATCCTTACTGATCGCACCGTAGTTATAAAAACCAGGGACATAATGACATACACAACCTACACAAGATAGGGCAGTGAGAATTTACACAATGTAAAATAACATTGAAAGTTAGCAAGTGGACAGCTGCATGCAGGGAGGAGGGGGGTGCCTGTAAGGAGCTAGGCTGGGAGGTGGCTATGTTGGCTTCCCTCCATGACAGCAGGCAGCTCTCACTGAGATTCTCAGACCACAAATATGAGTGAGTGACCAGGGGTGGTCTGAGCGGCACAGTGGACCACATGCAGGTAGCAGGAAGCAGTGGCTTGCTTTAGTTAGAACTGGCCATGGATATGTCAAGAGCATGTCTCCTGCTGCTGTCTTCATAGCTGACATGTACATGTGATGGGAGAATCCCAACATCTGTCTGACAGAACCACCCTTACAAAGACAGTTATACACTAACACACAAATTCTCTATAGTTGTAAGCCAAGTGCAGAGGGAGTGCATTTGAACTTCATAGTCCAGTCTACCATTTGACAGCTGCATCCTAAGGCCAGCACTGCACACCTGCTTGCTCCCTCCCTGAAGCAGGCGTGGACCAAACAAATTCCAAATGACTCCTTGTTCAAGGCTAGAACTGACCTCTGAGCAGCGGTGTCTGCGTTAACAGCTAGACAGCAGGTGAGTGCGCTTCCCTGCACTGCTGAGGGTGAGCATGGTGGTATGGTTAGGAGTCGGACCAGGACCAGGCTCCTCAGAGCCACACCCTACACTTCTGACCTACTTTGGGCAAAGCCAGAGCCAGAAGGACCTTTGGAGCCTTCTGCTAGACAATCTGGGCCCAGGGACCATTTAGGGAGACTCCTACGGAGTGGAAGCCCTTTTAGAGAAAGGCAGCAGGTTCCAGGAAGAGACTGTGCCCCTCACCCTGCTGTTCCATTCTAAGTCCCTAATGGTGAGAAAAATGTCAAAATAACTTGGTCTGTTTTATTGGCAACTTAGGATGCAAAGTATTTTATTTTTAAACTTCTAAAGTTTGAACACAAGATAGCCTAGATTAGATGAGTTTCCAAGCTGAATGCACTCGCATGGAGCTCAGCTTCTGGCTGACAAACAGTTCCTAACACCCTAGGTGGGCACCTTCGTTCTGATCTGTGAGTGGTGAGCTGACCAGTCTCTGCTGGTAACATCCCCTTTTTCCCTGGTAAGGGCTTAACAAACATTAGGCATTGTTCTAGTCTTACACAACCAGGGCCATTCCGAATGTCTCCTGGGAGGCATACACCATGTACAGGAAGCCGTCTTCATCCTTCTCACTCTCGTACACTTCTGAGATGGGCGTGGACACGCTCACCATGCTGTGCCCATTCACCAGGAGAAAGAAGGCCTGATTAGCATTGAGCTGTAAGCGCCTTCTGTGGAGAGAAGACAGTGGGGAGACTCTGAGATCTCCATACGATGTGCAGAACTTGGGCCAAACAAACAACAGAAAAAACCCCACTAATCTGGCAAAGGCAAGCATGCCCCCAGCCCCCAGTGATGGCTAGAATCAGGGACTAGCTCTAGCTGAGGCTATTTTGAAACTGTCATCCAAACAGCCATCAGTACTTGAAATCTGTAAACTGGTCCAGCCTTTCAGGTTGCTACAGTTGTGAGTCCATAAACTTAAGTGCCCCCCTCGACAGTTTACTGGGATGGGGGCATCTCACTGGGGCCAGACACAATCTGCCATGCCTAGCAATTGTAATGTTTTAAAGAATCAGCATGCAGTAGGTGTGTTCAACCTTTAGCCCCTGAGATGTGATGTCTTCTGTGAATATGCTAGACCACATTTGTAGCTGTCTTGAGATACATGCAGCTTTAGGTTGGACCCACCTGACCTTCAAGGACATTAAAAAAGCAGGAGAGACTTAAAGCTGGCACCAAAACCGGTGAAGAAGTATCATTCAAGGAAACAGGACAAGAAGTGACCAAATACCTAATTATCTTGATGAGCTCGCTCATGTTCACGTGATCAGGTACAAGGAACTTGGTTTTGTCCAGGACAGGCAGCTGCTTCTCACCCTTGTATCGCTCTATTATCACCTGCAGAGGCAGAGATGCTTAGCAGCAGACACAACGCTTCTCATGCTGTGGCTAGCATGTGCCATGCAAAGTCTGGCCTAATCCAGCTTTCCCTTGGCTTCCCCACTCATTCATAGCTCTGCCATTGTCCCTGGCAAAATGTGGCACAGGACATGTAACAGGGCCACCAGGCACCCTTTTTGTTTAAACTGTGCTAGGATTAAAGGTCTGTTGTCACCACATCCAGCTCAAAAAACAATCCAAAAAAAAAAAAAAAAAATGTTAGAAGCAGCTGGGTGTGGTAGTTCACGCCTTCAATCCCAGCACTCAGGAGGCAGAGGCAGGTGGATCTGAGATGGAGGCCAGCCTGGTCTACAGAGTGAGTTCCAGGAGGTATGTAGTGAGACCCTATCTCAAAAAAAAAAAAGTTAAAAGCTAGGTATGGGTATAGGCACACATATTTATAATCCCAGTACTTGGAGGCTGAAGTTGCAGACTTTCCTTGAAATCAATGCTAACCTGGGTTTCAGAGACCAGCCTTAAAAACAACAAAACAAAAAAAGCTGCTACAGATCTGAGCATTGATGGCCTTTGGAGGTGCCACAGACATCCATCCGCTGGAGAGCAGCAATCCCTCCGGTCTCAGCGTGTCAGAGAGGGACGCTGGAGAGAAAGCACTTGTCTGCACATGCTCCTTGGATGTGATCTGCCATGTGATTCCCTGAAAAGCCCTCTCAAGCTGCCATCCCCAGGAAATGCCCGCTGTGGGTGCCCCACCTGAGTTTATGAGCAGAGTGCAGCTGTGAAGGAACATGTTATAAAGACCTTGGCACTATTCTAGGCCAGAAGCGTGGGGACACTGGAGGGCTGCTCCTGACACCTTTCCTTGCTCACTCTCTGAGACACGCTGTGAGCATGTTCTAGCCCTTGTTGGGAATCCCCACAGTGACACAATCATCTTAACATGCATGGCTCCTTCTCCAGCTATCTTCTGCTTTTTCTTTTCTCTCTAGTTTGAGAAGAGCATGACAGGTCACAGCAGAAGCCATGTGGCTGGCTGGCCTGAAGTAGGCTTCTGCCCTCAAAAGTTTTCAGCCTGGAAAGCCTGGGAGCCAGACACTATGGCTACCCTATTCTCAAGTAGGCAGCACTAAGCCTGGCTCTCATGCTTGCTTGGTGTCATAAGCAGAAAGACAGCTGAAAGATCCTGAAGTTACTGTAAAAGGGAGCTGGTGATGTATGCTGAGACCACAGCCCTGCAGGAAGCCATGTGCAAATCCTGGCAGACTCAGGCAGCTGTGCTCCCTGCAAGTAGGTCAGCCAGGCACTCCAAACTGAAGGACTGTTTCAGTCCGGGAAAAGCTACTCACAGGGCCCTGCCCAGAAAGCACACTCCGAAGAAGCCTTACCCCCATGTGAGGACAGACTGGGAAATGTCCAACCAGTGCAGAACAATGTGTTCCCCTGCCCCTGCAGGGCAGTCTCAGCCCCCTCCCTTACTGACTTCTCTCTATTCAGAATGTAATGATGGGGCTGGTGAGAAAGCCACCCAGGGATACACCTGCAGGACTTGGCGCTGGGACTCCTTTCTAACACTGGGACAAGTGGCATCCTGACAGGCTGGGCCCTCTTCCACCAGAACTCCTTCCAGAATGTTGGGGACTAGCTGGAGAACACTGAGCCTGCCCATGCCAAACTTTGCACCTCTGTGTAAGGTCTACAACTAGGATGCACAGTACAGGAGGTGCTGATGCTGGCTGTCAGTGAGACACTCAGTACGGGGCGATGAGCTGTGATAAGGCCTGAGGCCCCGCAGGAGGAGTAATGTCTCTTCTTTATGTCCTACAAAGCAGCCATGCCACTCAGGCCTGTCAGCCTGCTTCCTTAGCAGTGATGCTGGAGTGGAGTTCAGTAGTCACATGCTCAGGCCCTGGGTTCAATCATCAATACCACAGAGAAAAGAAAATCTCCAAGCTCTGGCTCACTCGTCCTCTCCCCTTTGAAATGCACAAGAGCAGCAGGTTCAGATTAAGAAGAAAAGCATGTGGGTAGGTGGGCACACAAAGCTCAAGAATCCAAGAGCTCCTTGGGGGCCTATCTAGTGGGGTCAGGGTCCCCTCTCACCCAGAACCATCGTCACAGCTGCAAGAGAACCTACCGGGATCTTGGTGGGGTGTTGCTCCCGAATGAGCCGGACATCTTCCACTCTTTGTTCTGCAAGAAAGGAAGAGGCAGTGACAGCTAAGGACCATGCTGCAAGTTCTTGCTGGAGATCGTTCTGTATCAAGGCAGGGCAGAGCAGTGAGGACACCTTTCCCTGGACTTGGGGCATGAATGACATCTCACCACTGGGCACTAAGGCCAGAGGCTTATCAGGCAGCTTAACACAGCCCAGAGGGTGAAACCCTCACTCTAAGGGGCTGCAAGCTCAGATGTGTACCCACACAGAACAGGTTAGCTGTGTAACTTAGGGTAGAAGGGGGTGTCTCCCAGTCTCTCCTCTGATCACTATCATTCCTGTCAATTTTTGTTAATTTTTCAGTTCAACTTGGATAAATCAAGGACTAATGAAATTTTCGATTAGCACTTCTGGTTAAGGAAGGGGAGAAACTCAGTACTCTTCAGGATTTGTTGTGTTTTTCAGATGGTCTGTGTATCCCAGGCTGGCCTCAAACTGGAGACCCACTAACCAGTCTTCCCAGTGCTGAAATTATAGCTGTGCACCTGGGCTACAGTGAGAGCTCCCTCAAAACAATCTCAAAATAAAAACCCACAAAGTCTACTGATGAATACTTTCTGACACTATCTCCTTTCGCCGTTCATATTTTAGATAGGGTCTCTGTAATACAGTTTGGCCCAAACTCATCGTGTAGCTAAAGATGATCCTGAACTTCTCGCCTCGACCTCACAAGTGCTGGGAGGCCTGCTAAGTCTTTATCTTCATTTTCAACACTGTACCAGGCTTTCTGTACTATACAGGAAAAAAACAAAACAAAACCTAAGGTTCAGTAACTGGCTAGCTATACAGCTGGAAACACATAACTTACGGAGCAGCAAGTCACCCTGGAGGTGGCATTAAACAAAAACGAAGCTCGGGTAGGAATGTTTGCAAATATGTGAAAAGTCTTGAGAAGGCTCCAGAAAAAAATTGATGTATGTCGTGACCAACATGAAGATAATTGTGTCACTGCCAATTGCATCTGGGCTAAAAATTTCACAGCCAGGTGGTGGTAGCGGCACACGCCTTTAATCCCAGCATTAGGAAGGCAGAGGCAGGCGGATCTCTATGGTTCACCTGGTCTACAGAGTGAGTTCCAGGACAGCCAGAGTTACAACTGAGAAACCTGTTTGGAAAACACTGAAAATTTGGCATCACCTTTTAGAAAGGCCACGGAAAAACTGTGTTCAAGTGCACTCATATGGTATTGCTCCCATATTCCTAGCTAATACTCAGCAGGGAGGGACTCAGAGACTAACAAGTAACATGGCTGCCATGGACAAAGGACAGCCCCAACTGGTGTTTCCTGGAGGGACAATGGAAATGCAGCTGCTATTCATAGAAAATTCAAGGCGCTGGGATGTGATTAGTCGCAGTGTTGCTAGGTACATGTGGGGCTCTACAGAAACAAGTCACTGGCATAGAGTGGCTTGCGCCTTCTCTACTTGAAGAGCTGGCTGACTTCTCTGCACCATTTCTCCCTGTCACCACACAGATGGGATAGTACCAGCTACACATGGCTTCCTGCCTCTCTCCAGAAGAACCCTCCATTGTTTCTGCTCAATACTCTAGGATGCAGGATAAGTCAATGCAATTAATTCACTCTAACAAATAAGTATCTGTGTACATACCTGGCAGACATTCCACACTTTAGTTAAGAGCACTAGCTCCTCTCCAAGAGGACCCAGGTTCAGTTCCTAGCACCTACACAAGGCTCAAAGCCATCTGTAACTCCCTTTTCTGGCCTCCATGGGCACCAGGCATACACGGAGGCAAATGACCCATAACATAACTCACAGTGCCTGTAACCCCAGCTCGGTAAGCAGACTCTAGGCCAGCCTGAACTATAGCATAAAACTCTTATTTAAAAAAAAAAAAAAAAGGCCTGGCATAGTGGTACACACCTTTAATCTCAGCATTTAGGAGACCGGATGATCTCTGTAAATTCAAGGCCAGCCCAGTCCAACACTGTGAGACCCTGTTTAAAACAATAACAAAAATCCCTACACTGGGTGTGGTAGTGCATACTTGTAATTCCAGCACAAGGGTAGATCTCTGTGAGTTCAAGGCCAGCCTGATCTAACCAAGAAACAAAACAAAAAACCCCAACCTAGCACATGCACTCAGAGTCTTGATTTCTTAGAGCAGAAAGAGTTAACAGCGGAAAGTGGAGAACAGGCCAAAGGGCTCCACCATCATCAGAAACTACAACGTCATTCTGATTTGTCTCAAAATAAGGCCCCAAAGGGAAAGTCAGGAATAGTTATCTTTATTAAAGCAAACAAAGGACAAAGCTAATGGGCCACAGGACCTGCTCAGCCCTTGGCTGTCTGCAGGGACAGCGAACTGGGGGGAAAACCGGAAGAGCTGGGACACTTGGGGCATGCTGGTGGCCTTTTTAAGCAGACAGCTAGCTATTCAGAGACCAACAGTCTGTACTGGAGGAGATTGGCTCTCTCACTGTGATGACTTATGCCTCTCTAGGCTCAGGCCCATGTAGCCAGAGACAACGTCTGTATCTCAGCATCCCAAGCACCCCTGACCCAGGAGATGACTAATGAACAAATGCCACAGAACAGCGCCCTGCTGCAGAGGCCCAGCAGGGTCCAGGCCCAGGCTCCTTTCCTTTACTCTGAGAACCAGGAGTCCCAGGAGCAGATAAGCAGAAGGCAGAAGTCTATGGAATTATTGTTTTACTAGTCCTCTGGAAGAGTAAAATGCCACCTAACCCCCACTGTATCCCTCCAAAGGGCCCAGCTTAATTAAATTCCTAGAGCTACCTGAGTGCTTTTGTTTTGAGAGGAGGGTCTCACTACAAACTCGGTCTGGCCTTGAACTCACTGCGTAGGCCAGGCTGGCTCCAAACTCGGATTGGTCTGCCTCTGCCTCCCAAAAATACTGGGAATAAAGGCGTGCCCTACCACACCTGGTATCTACTTGATGAGAATCTTGCTCTCCTGCTGATCTGGCATTTCAGAGGCTATTTATTTTGGCCTTGCACACAAACTTCCCTGAGTCAAGCAGCTAACTGGAGCTTAGGACCATCCTGAAAAAAAATGAGCAAACACTGTGTGGGAGAGATTTGTTAGTAAATAAATGGGAACCACTTTTGAGAAGAGTGCAGCCTGACACCAACCGATCAGTTTTAGCTTAAAGTTAGTTACATCTAAACATCTGCAACGTTGCATGGCCTCTAGGCTGTCTTAGTACCCTTCTAGTACTGGAGACGATGGCTACTTACTGGAAGTGCAAGAATTTATGACAGTGGGAATCTACCACTAGGTGGATCCTGAGCTTCACTCCTTAGGCCCCACCCAGGTTCTGCTACAAAGGGTCTGTTTGGGGAGAGCCCTAAATCCATCTGGTAAGTATCCCCTTAGCTGGATGGAGAGGCTCCAGAGCTCCACCAATCTAGATACCTCCAAACTCACTGGTAAAGAACAAGATGGGCCTTGACCTCCTAAAAGGGACCGCTCCAAACTACGTCTGGGTGGCAAACCTCCGAACTGTCAGTGCCCCACGTCAGGGCCAGCAAAGTCAAAAGCCAGGAAAGCAGCCGCTACCAGATCCCAACGCTTTCTTCAAAGTGACGGGGGTCGGGGGAGACTGAAGGCAAACTCGGGGAAACATCCAAGATGCGTTCTAAGTAAGACAGACGGCGCTTCGGCGGGTTTACCCCCGCGCCGCGCCGCGCCCCCGGCCACTCCGGAGGTTCGCGTCCCATCGATGCGCACATCTCACTCTTCCCACCCTTCCGTCTTTGGACTTTCCAGAACTAAAGATTACTACAGGCGAGCAAAACAGCCGTGGAGCTTCCGTTATGAGACAAAGGCCACGTCTCCCACCCGAACGTCCCCAGGCAAATGCCGGGGTGGAGGCGGCTGGGTGCTGCCCGGAGCCTGCGGGGCGCCCGGACCCGGGACCCACGGGGGGCAGGCGGGGGGACGGCCGCGGCGGCGGGGCCCCCGGCCCGGGCGGGCTGCAGTCCCGAGGGGGCGCCGCGCTCCCCGCGGGCCGCCGGCCGGGTGCCGTGCCGGGCCCGGGCACCGGGGCCGAGCCGCGGGCCGCCGCTGGCTGGGGGTGACCCCGGCCCGCCGCGCCCGGGCCCCCGCCGGCCCGCGCGGCCGCCCTCCACCCCGCGGCCCTCCCACCCCGGCCCGAGGCGCGCACCGAGGCTGCGGCGCTGCTTGAAGGTCTTCTCGGACGGCATGGCGCAGGGTCCAGGGTCGACAGCTCGGGGTCCAGCTCCCGCGACGGCCGCTTCCCTTGTGTCGCCTCAGCCCGCAGCCGAGTCAGGTGACCGCGCGGCGCGTCAGCGAGGGCGGGACCGAGGGCGGCCCCAACAGCCGCCATGACTAGCGTGGCGGAACCCGAGGCGCTGTGCGCGTGCGTGGTGGGCACCGAGGCGCTGTGTTCTGCGCACGCGCCGGGCACGCGAGGGGCGGGGTCCCTTGGCGAGTGCGGGAGAGCGCGTGGTAGCTCCTCCCCGGGCCGGGTGCCCGTGGGCTGCGCGCGGCCCAGCCGGTGGCCCAGGGCCCGCCTCTTTGCAGCTGTCATCTGACATCCCCAAATTGTGAAAAAAACTGACTTGAGGTCTGCCTACTAAATAACCGTTACGCTTCTGAACCCCGAGACGTCCTGAGACTTTGTCGAACTTGATCTTGCGGCGCCTTCCCCCTCAAGTCCTCTGGGGCCACTAACACAAACACGCACTCTTAGGTTAGGCTGAACTTGCAGAAAAAACAAGGTCTCAGGTACTAGACTCCTCCCTGGAGGTCAGGGTCATTTGCGAGTTCCTGCAGAAAGATGACTCACCCAGTCAGTGTTCATCCTGCCCACTTTCCTTTCCCATAGAGCCCTTTTGTGTGCCAGAGCTCCTGAGCATGGAGTTTGGGGGGGCATGGCGCAACTAGACTTCCCAGGGTGCTATCCCACGTGTAACCCTGATTTCCTTCCCACCACCGCTCCTCTCAAGCTTCTCGTATGTGAGCAGTCAGACTGGGTCCTGGAACACCAGCAGAGGCCTCATCCCCCTTTGGAAAATCCAGGAGGACAGTTCTGTCTGGAGATCTCTACCTCCGCTGATCCTTCACTGACAGATACTTCTACCTCAGGGGACTTACTGGCTGTCATATCACAGGCCTGTCCCTATGCTTCTTCAGAACCTGGGCCTGCCCAGTCCTCAGCCAGGCCTGCCTGCAGTCCAGGCCAGGTTTCAGTCTCATCAGGACATGGCCCTCATTCCTAGCAGTTTCCCTGTGAGGGGCAACACTGCCTTCCAACTTGAGTCTGTAAGGGCAGGTACCAGGTATAGAGTGCAAGCCAACGTTCCCAGCGGCCATCCCCGCCTCTGTGTGACATTGACTATGCCAGCACGTGCGTCCTTGCAGATCCAGATCTACTGCCTGGCCGGCACCATCTCTGCACCCCAGACTTCCTCCTTTAACTTTGGAAACAATCTTTTGTCACGTGCTGTTTGTCAAAGGGATTGCCTTACACATCGATGTGAACAGGAAACATTCAAAACACATTATTGAGTAAAATCACAGAGGACTGTTTATTTTTGTTAGCTTTACTATTGTTTTGTACGAAGCTCCTACACTGAGGCCCAAGAGGCCAAACGGAAAGTCAAAACGTAAGCCAGGTCTGGTGGCACAAGGCATGTCATCCTAGCACACCGAACGATGAAGCATGATTATCAAAATTGCGGTACATAGGCCTTCAATCCCAGCACCCAGAAAGGAGAGGCAGGTTGATCTCTGTGAGTCCTGAAACAGCCTGTTCTACATAGCAAATCCCTACATAGTGAGAATCTGTCTCAAAAAAGGGGTGGAGCGGGGTAGGGGAGTGCTGGTGGGATGGCCCAGTGGTTAAGAGCACTAGCTGCTCTTCCTGAGGACCAGGATTTGGTTCCCAGAACCCACGTGGCAGCTCAACTGCAACTCCAGCTCTAGGAGATCTGAGACCCTATTCTGGCCTTCCCAGGAGCCAGACACCCACATGGTGCACATGCATGCGTACAAACACTCATACATGTGAAATAAAATCTTAACAAAGCAAAACAACAACAACCCAAAAAAAAAAAAAACCCAACAAGAAACAATAAAGTCCAAGGTCAGCCTCTGTTACATAATAAACCTCCAGCTCCTTCCTTTGAGACAAGCTGTCTCTTTGTATCCCAGACTATCCTGGAACTATGTAGGCCAGGCTGACCTTGAACTCACAGAGACTTACCTGCCTATGTCTCCTGAAATCTGGGATTAGAAGTGTGAGCCACCCAGCCGCACCCAGTGTAACCCTGTCTCAAAAGATGAAGAAAAAATAATAGGAAGAAAAGAACGGAGTCACCCAAGCTAACATTGATGATCCAAACCACACCCTTGATCCAGCATCTGGGAGGCAGAGGCAGACAGATCTAGTTTACATAGTGAGTTCCAGGCCTACCAGTTTCACAGTGAGACCCTGTGTAAACAGATCAGAAACAAAACAAACCCCCAAAATAGGGAATGTAGATCCACATCTCCCAGCAGGCTACTTTGCTGGCACAGAAGCTCTTCTGCTTTTAGCCCTTCCCAAGGTCATCTGATGTCAGCCGGTCAGTTTTCTATTGTCTGTCCCTACTTTAGAAGAAAAGTGCTTTGAAATGACCATTCAAACACTTCTACTTTAGTTTAGTTCTCTCTCTCTCTTTAGTCTTCTCTCTTTCTTTCTTCAGCCTTTCTCTGGCTATAAAACCCACGTCCTGCACCTGGCTCAGGAGAACACAGTTCTGGTTTGTGGATTGAGTTGTTGCCTGACTTCAGGATAAAAAAATAAAGCATATTAAATTCTTCAAGGCCCCAGGGAATGTAGCCAAGTGCATAGTGCTCTCAGTCTGTGCAAGGCTCTGGGTTTGAGCCCTAAAATACAATAAAAAAAGCTTTAAAATATTCAAGCTGTAGCTTTGTTCTCTGTCAACAGTCAAGGAGTTGCTAGCTTTTCTGGAACTGAAAAAGATCCTCTGGCCTCTGCCTCCAGAGTGCTGGAATTCATTTTTGACTGTCATAAACAGTAAGTAAGCCTTGCCTGGTGATACTTTCTTGACTGCTACTTGTGAGAAATGAGCATTTTGTTTGCGTTGCTGAACTGCTCAAAATATAAGGAAAGGAAACGTCGTATCTGGTTTGTGGAAGTGGGTGAAGGGATAGAGGGATGTCTGCCTTCCTCCAGGCAACCCCAGAATCCTAGGCCTCTGGCTTATTAACAAAGGGGCGCAGAAATGATTATTCTCTTGTCTTTTGCAATGCTGAAGTCTGCACCTTCAAAAGCAGCCTTTGAAGACACCTCAAGTTCTTATTGAAATGTTAATCTAGAACCACACATCCCAACAAGATGCTGTGAGAAACAACAACAACAAACCAGAAAGCTCAACATCGGGAGGTCAAATCGTGCTGTGTAAGCCTTGCTTCCGGGAATGGCCAGTTATACTCAAGAGTAGTTTCTATCCGGACCAGAGTAAGTTCTCTTCACATTCAAACAGAAGAAGCAGACTCATGAAAATTTGTAAACAGGAGTAGACACGAGTCACCTAGGAGTTCCCAATTCACCTGATTCTGTTTGTTTTACTTTAGTAATGCAGGAAATTGCACGAAAGACCCTGTGCTTCATCCCCAATCACCCCTCCCCCACGATACATGGTTATATGAAACACAGAGTATGACTTATTCTTAACATTCATTTGTTTCTATGTGTTTTATCTGAATGTATTTCTGAACACCATGTGTGTGCAATGCCCAAGACAGCACTGGGTCCTCTGGAACTGGAGTTATAGACCGTTGAGAACCGCCATGTGGGTGCTGGGCACTGACCCCAGGTCCTCCGGGTACTCTTAACCCCTAGACACCGCTCCAGATCACCACAGTGTAATTTACTTTTAATAAGTAGTCCACATACAGTAGAAAAGCAAGAACACAGCGTTTTTATAGATTTACTCTGTTTACTCATGAGAATTTCCTGGTGCTTTTAAACTTATCTACTAACCGGGCGTGGTGGGGCAGGCCTTTAATTCCAGGACTCTGGAGGCAGAGGCCCGAGGATCTTCTTCAGTTCCAGGCCATCCTGCTCTACATAATGAGCCCTTGGCTGGAAATAATTAAAAAGTAAAAACTAGCGTGTCCACCAAACTGCTCATTTCTTGAGCCCAGCAGTGGCACTGTGAGGAACCCACCCCACTCCTTATTCACACTGGGCGGCGGATAGCGAAGCACCGGAAAGCTTGCTCGCTCCGAGCCAGGAGCCCCGGCTGGACCCGGGCACTGGGCACGCGGAGAGCCGGGCACGGGAGCCCAGCGGCCGGCGGGCGGAGCCCGGGCGCCACACTCAGCATGGCGCGCGCTGGGACCCACGCGTGCGCCGCCCCGCCCTGCCCCCGTCGCTTTCCAATTGGCAGACGTGGGCCATCGGCTTTGTTTTCTGAGAAGCTATTGGCCGGCTGTGCAGTCCCTTGCGTCATCACCTGCTCTTTAGAACAAGTAAACAAGCATTGCTCAAGAGCGCCGAGGGAAGGGGCGGCCTGCTGGTGGCCCGCGTCCTGCGGGGACCGCGGCCTCGGGTGGGGTGGGGGGCGGATCGGGCGGCCTCGGGAGGGATGGGGGGCATAGGGAGCCTCGGGGCGGCCTCGGAGGGGCTCGGGGCGCCCGGGGCTGGAGTGCGGCGTCCCTCCGTCCTCACATGCCTAAGGCTTGCAAGGCGGCCGTGTCTCGGCTCCATCCTGGCCCCTTGTGCTGTGCCTTTCTCGTACTTTTTACCACTCTGCTCCTGTGGATCTGACGCCTGGTACGGGCACACAGACTCTTCCTTTCACTATTTATGCATGTATGTATTTATTCATTCCAACCGTCTTGTACCAGGTTGGCCTCGAACTCTGTCCAGCTGCTACCTCAGCCTTCTGAGTGCTGAGATTGCAGGCATGAACCACCACACTTATCCAAAGTCAACACTTTTTTTTTTTTTGAGACTGGGTTGCATACAGCCTAGGCTTGACTTCCACCTCTCAGGGTAGCTCTGGGTGAATCCCTGATCTCAAGGGTTGGGATTACAGTTGGGCCACCATGCGGGACGGACACACACGCTCAAAGAAAAAGAAATACTACTTTCAATAACTTTAGAGGTAACCCACTGAAAAATACATGGTCTTATTTCTTCTCTTTTTTTCTTTCTTGTTTTGTTTTTCGAGACAGGGTTTCGCTGTGTAGCCCTGGCTGGCCTGGAACTCAGAAATCCTGCTGCCTCTGCATCACCAGTGTACCACCAGCCGGCCCTATTTTTTGGTTACTCTTCCAGTAGTTTTCCGGCTTTTAGTAGGAGTGCAAGGCTGCATAAGGCGTCTGAAGGACGACACACCCACCTGGAGAGGGCCCGAGTCGCCGGCTGCCGTTCTCCTGCCTTTCTCCCCGCAGTCTGTGCCATCCTGGCCGGGAACCATGGGTTCCTTGTGTCTGGTGGTGGGCAGCTGTACACAGCCTTGCAGTCCCTCAGTTGCTTCCCTTACTCTTCCCTCTCTTTTCCTTTGGGAGTCTTCTTCCCCTTCAGGGTGCCCTTTCTACTTTTATGCCCTAGAACACATCCACACATTCACACACTTCAAAGGAAATATGCAATATTCGTCCAGTATTAGTCTTTCTGACTGGCTTATGTCACTGAATACAACTACCTCCAGTTCCACCCATTTTCCTGCAGACTTCATAGTTTCATTGATCTTTACGGCTGAATAACACTCTGTTGTGTATGCGCACATTTTCCGCATCCGTTCATCTGGCTGCTGTCTTGGGGCTGTTGTAAACAGTTGCTGCGAAAGCAGTGTGTGGGTGTCTCTGTGGCACGTGGACTTTCGGAGTCCTTCAGGTGTGCACCCAGGAGTGGCTTAATGACAGAGTTCTGTTTTTAGACTTCCGAGGGACCTTCATGCTGAGTCCCGTAGCATCTGCGCCAGTTAGCATCTCTGATCAGCTCTGTGCAGAGTCCCTACACTTTCTTTCAAATGCCCCACCTTTTATCTGAAGGTTTGGAAAAGGGACTTGGTTATATGTAGCGCTATCTCGGCAGTAGAAATCTGTAAGTTTTATGCACTACCTGTTCTTCACCCGTGTGTATCAGAGGTTGAACAAAAACAAATGTGTTTGTGTACTATGCAACATGATCTTGCGCATTCATCAGCATCTGATGCTGCGCTGGAAGCCTTTGCTGGCTTCCCAAAACAGCCCTTTCAGGATTGCATCATCCTCCATGGGCCTGGCTCCATCTCCTATTTCATCTTTTGCTCAGATCCCACTTGCCAGAGCCTGCTTTCATGCGGCCTGCTCAGTCCTTGCTGCCTGGCAGATACTTGCTTTTCTATCTTCGTGAGTGCCGTTGCCTGGCATAGCTCTTAGTTTACTTTGCTAAGTTAGTACTGAGCAAATACTTGCCCATTCTTTCCAGAACATTCTACCTCTTGTGTTTTTCTCCTAGTTTACTTCATTTCTTCATATGTGTATATATTTTTCTATATTCTTAGTAAGAAATTTTTTGTAGTAAGTTTTCTATATTTTTTAGTATATATTTTTGCATATTTTTCTATATTCTTTGTAATTTATCCTCCTTTTTTTCTTTTGACAGGGTTTCTCACTATGTAGGTATGGCTGGAACTGATAACTGTGAAGGTCAGATTGACCTTGAACTCCTAGAGATCAGTCTGCCTCTGCCTCCAGAGTGCTCGGAACAAAGGTGTGCGCCACCTTGGAGGCCTCGTCTGTTCTCTTTAATTGTTGGTGTGGGGATTGAGTTCAGGGCCTGAGTAATCCCTGTAATCACAATGCTGCGTCTTCAGAGACCCTCTGAGCGTCCAAACAGAACCCAGCTTCCTTGTGGAGCGTGAGCATCCGTGTACACTGGCTTACAGAATTACATATGCTGTGTAGATCTGTGTCTGGCTGACTGCCTCTCGCTTTTTAATTGCAGAGTTCCAGAAGTCACGTTGTGAACATAGGCACACTATTCTTTTATAGAGGAAAACAGCCAAAATATTTTAGGTTTTACTAAGTTCTCAGCTACTCTAGGGTGTACTGTGTTAATCCGTTCTGCCTAGCTCCGGTTACTGACACTGTGGGTGGACAGATTTGTTGTCTGTGTCTCTTGAGAAAGGCTGTTATCCACAGCTCAGTGAGTTGCCTGCCTCAGTTTCTGTTACGGGTCTAGGGTCACTCAGAGATTCACCATGACCATGAACAGATTTTAATAAGAAGAGGCTTTTGATTTCTGGCACCGGACCGATTGGGGCCAGGTCTGCACCTGAGAATACTCCCAAGCTGCAGCCCCTTACCACATCAGCCCTGGGCTCATAAAGGCAAAAATCACAAGATTCCATGCATTCTGTCTGCATGTAGACACCAACATATACATCTTGCAGTTACCCTAGTCACCTTTGGAGCTGAGTAAGCACGTTTGACTACAAAAGCAGAAACAGCAGTTAGTCTTATAACCTACCTTTCTAGAACATAATTTCACAAGATCAGTCAATTTAAGATTAGTCTTCTATGCCTGGAGAAAAAGGGGAAGTGGGTTGACTGGGTACAGTCTGTACAAGCCAGGGACTCACGTGCTAGAGGTAGTAAATCTAAACTTCAAGTGTAATGTTAACCATCACACTTCCACAGTGCTGGGATTACAGCAGCGTTCCACCGTGGCTGCCTTTGGTTTTGTTTTGAATAGACCAAGATGTAAACAGAGCGAGTACCACGCTCTGGAATGGAAGGGTGAGCAGAGCAGTGGTGGCCCGTCTAGTCAGGCAGCTGCGAAGGCTGACGCAGCCGCTGGTGCTGTCCACCCTCCTCCAGCCTCCGGTTCCTCATTCCTCCGCATGACACCTTGCTTGTTTTCATTCCACAGACACGTGTTTCTCCACGTGCTGGTTGCCACGTCCAGACGGAGTTCATGATAGAGTAAAGAGGGACCGCATGGCAGGATTCCTAGAAGGGATGGTTCTGAGGTGGGGCTGGGGGGAGGAGTGTGGGGTCAGGGCAGATTGGGAACCGCGTTCTCCAGGAGCCACCCCTGCTGCCTCCCCCCACTCCAGGGCAGCAAGTGTGGAGGTGGACAGGAATGGAGGTCAGAGAGAGAATGTGAAGAAACGTGACCTGGTGAGGAGTCAGCGAGGTCGGTGAATAGTCTCCAGTAAGTGAGCAACGCGGGTGCTTTGCGGGTCTGTCCGTGTGTCACCTCACAAGGGAAGGATGGATTGAGTCTCATTGAAGGGGGACCTTTGGGGTGTTCACACACACACACACACAGAGCTTACCCTCTCCGTGGGCCTTAACATGTCAGAACAAGAGGCAGCAGCGTGGACCCAGCTACGCTCTTACACCCTGTTAATATTATTATGTAATTCTGTAATTTAAGTTTTGTTTTTTTTGACATGAAGTCCTGCTGTGTAGCTCAGGCTGTCCTGAAAGTCCCATTCTCCTGTCTGTTTTCTTTTTTGTTTTTGAAACAGGGTTTCTCTGTGTAGCCTCCTGTGACTGGAACTCGCTCTGCCTCCCCAAATGCTGGGATTAAAGGCGTGTGTCACCCCCCCTTCATCTCCCCCTTTCTAAGGACTCAGCGGCCTAATGACCGGAATTACAGGCCACCAAGTGGAGCCTTTGCTTACTATTATTATTAACCAATCAATTAATGAATTAAGTGACCTTTGCTTGTTGGGATGGGGATAGTTTACTGAGGGCAACTACAAGTTTACAAGTGAACGACAAGTGAACCACGGGTCTAATAACTAGAGCCTCACCTTGGCTTTTTTTTTTTTTTTTTTTTGAGACAGGGTCTCATGTAGTTCAGACTGGCCTCAAAATCTCTAAGTAACCAAGGACGACCTTGAATTTTCGATCCTCCTGCCTCGAATCCCCCCAAATTGGGATTAGAGACCACCATGCAAACGGCTAATTCTTAAAATTATAAAAGATAGGCGATATAGTCACAGAGGGTCCCGAAGTGGAGAGAGCTGCGGAGGATACACCTGACCGACCATTCACCTGAGGGAAGTTTCTAGGTACTTGTGCTACGCGGGGAAATATAAGCTGAAGAGCAGGTTGGGGACACCAAGAACTTCCGCCCCACTTTTGCAATGAGGCAGTAACCTGGGCAAGTGAATTTTGACGCGGAGTTGCTAGGCGACGGTAGCCTCAGTCTCCTTAGTTGGATTGTTTTTCAACTGCGAGGCCGCCGCCTGTGCAAAAGTCCTGGCGCGAAGAGCCTGCCAAGGAGCCTCGTTAGCGCAGTAGGTAGCGCGTCAGTCTCATAATCTGAAGGTCGTGAGTTCGATCCTCACACGGGGCATCCTGTGCTATTTTGCTTGGGGAGGGAGCATGTGGCCCGGCGGTGTTTTCCTAAAGGGACTCCCCACCGGGATCGTTTGCAGCGAGCTGGGTCAGCGATGGTGTCTTGGGAAGGCTGCAACTAGGGGCGGGGCTTTCCGGGACGGAACCCCGCGACCCTCTTTTAGTGAGCAGTTGCGGAGGAGCCTGGAAACAAGCCGTGGCCACGTCCAGGGATCAGGGCCACAGACAGGATGTGACCGCACGTAGGGGCGGGGTCTATCTGTTGGTCGGCGCGACGGATGATCTGGGTGGGGCCTGGAGGGAGGGTGTGACCACGCCTAGGGCTGGGTCTATCTCCCTCCCGGGGAGGGGCGAAGCTCTGCGGGTGGGCCCGCTCAGAGGGCGTGGTCACGTCCGGGGGGTGGAGCTCGAGGCTCGGGCTTGCGGGACGACGGCCGTCTCGCCTGCGCAGAGCGCCGTGCGTGCGCGCTCGCGTGCGCGTGTCCGCGGTGGTCACGGGCATGGCGGTGTGCGCTCGGCTCTGCGGCGTGGGCCCCGCGCGTGGGTGCCGCCGCCGCCAGCAGCGCCGGGGTCCGGCCGAGACGGCCGCGGCGGACAGCGAGGCGGACACCGACCCCGAGGAGGAGCGCATCGAGGCGGGCCCGGCGCGCTGCTCCCTGCTGGAGCTCCCTCCGGAGCTGCTGGTGGAGATCTTCGCCTCGCTGCCCGGCACCGACCTGCCCAGCCTGGCTCAGGTCTGCAGCAGGTTCCGCCGCATCCTGCACACAGACACCATCTGGAGACGGCGCTGCCGCGAGGGTGAGCAGGGCATCCTGTATCGTGGGCCCTGGCCGAGGCAGGAGCATGGTGCCGAGTTCCAACCGGGCCTGGCTGCAGCGTGACACTGTCAGAGAAAACCAGATAGCCAAGGGGCAAGGGCTGCAGAGTGGGGCCGTCTTTAAACCCCCGCACCCCAATAAAAAAGACAAACAAACCAGTCAGCCAACCAGTCAGCCCACCACCCAGTGCATTAGCAGGAATGGGGACGCAAAAAATGTCTGAGTTCCATTTGGAAGGCCTTCCTTCCGTGTCCATATAGCAGGGTACTCTCAGCCTGAGTGGCTTGTTGGTGTGTTCTAGAGCCTTCCTGGTGAAGGGAGCTTCGGAGATTCCACTGCCTGCACTGCTACACAGGCTAGTTCCTGACTGTGGGCTTCATTTTCTGGCTTCTGAGCACAGCACTCTGAAGACTGCTTTGTGCATTTTGTAGAAACTCAGGGGAATTTACATTTATCTTCTGGAACCTTTGAGGTGATCTTCGTGGGCCTGCACTTCCCAGAGTGGGATTGTGGGGTGGCAGGCTGTGTGAGAAATGTGATTTCCCCAGGTCCTCGCCTGCAGCAGGGGCTCTTTTACCTTTGCAGTGTAATTTCATGGTTGATACCAGAGTTCTGGCCTTGGATCCACTTACCCACTGTGCGATGTTGGGCAGTTACCCCAAGTCTGAGTGCGATGGGAGCATTTGGTGGTAGGTCACCCTGAGGGGTGACTTTGAGGGTTTTATAAGGAGAAGCATCATACGGAGCCCTCAGTCCTGAACATGTGTGGCATGTGTGTAATGTCCTATTTGTCTTATTTTTCTCTTAAGGTTTCTGTGTGTTCCTGGAGCATTTTAGGAATGTTCAGTAGAACCCTTTGGTCACACAGAACAAGTGAAGTTTGTTTTCACTTTCTCTCTGAGCATTGCCTTTTCTTCTCACAAAGTACTTCTGTTTATTACTGTTCCCGTGTGTGCTGGGGGTGGGGGTGGGGATGCATGTTTGTGGTGGTCAGGACAGCTTTTCCTCTATGGGCCCAGGCAGTGGAACTCAGCTAAGCCAACTGGCTTCCTCTGATGTTTAGTGTGTACACTTGTAACACTCAGCTCCCTCCAAACACAGGCTCAGCGGGCTCGTCTTCGAGGCACTGTATGGGGTGGGGGTGGTAGGTCATTGCTAAGAACAGGATACCAGACTTTTTGTGACACTAGGAATTTTAAAGGTGTGCTCCAGTCAGGCTAACTGAGCTCCTGTTCAGAGTGCTGAACAGAAGTGTATAGAGCCCGATCGCCAGTGGAGAGCAATGGGTGGCGCTGGGGAGGTCTCTTCTAGTACCTTCTTCCACAGCTGTCTCTCTGGCAGCTTCGTGGCGCTCTAGAGACCTGAGTACAGAGTAAGCCATCTCATCTAGAGCAGAATTCCAATTAAAAGCACAAGAACTGAAGCCTCCTGAGTAGTTACAGATGTTACAGGTGTGAGTCACCACACCCAGCGTTAAAAAAATTATTTTTAATATTTTTATTTGTGTATATGTGTGTGGGGGGATGTCTGCAGGTTCCAAAAGAGGGCAGAGATCCCCTGGAGCTGGAGTTACACGTGGTCGTGACTTACCACTCGGATGCCAGGGACCAAACTCCGGTCCGCACAAGAGCAGGATGTGCTCTCAGCCCTGATCAGTCTCTCCAACCCTGCAACCAGCATTTTCTCCCCGTTATTTTTCTTCTGATTTATGGGTTTTATTCAGGTAATCTGGAAGGATTTCTGTTGCGTGTTTGTTTCTTTCTCTCTCTCTCTCTTATTTGCTTTTGAGCTCTTGTGGTAGTTACAACTCTCATTATAAGTTTGCTCAGTGGTCTCTGGCACTCTGAGGTACTGAGCTTGGTTGGCCCATGGCTATGGTTTCTGGGCTCCTGGCAGTCTTTTGTGAGATAAGGTATCCCAGTGTAGACCAGGCTGGCTTTGAACTCTGCGTTCTCTGCTTCTGCCACCCGTGCACTGGTCACAGGCATGTCAGGGTACCTGGCTACTGAGGCAGGTGTACTCCCCCGTGCAGGTTAGGGACAGGTTAGCTAGCAGGCCCAGATTTGTGGACCTCACCGAGACAGGCTCTTTGAGTGTAACTTCTGGGGAGTTGCTCTGTGTTAGACAGTAAGTACTGCCCTGACTTCTCTGAGCCCCTGAGCTTCTTTCCTGTATTCCAGAATAAAGGGATTTAGGTGAAGCAGCACCTCGCCTGTGAGCAGGCTGAACCTCCCAGCCCTGCAGTTTCTTGGCAGGCCTGTGTTGTTGGCTCCATTCGTGGTGTCCCAGGGGAGTGGGCAAGACTGGTTTGAGTGTTTATGCGTTTATTGCTGGGATTTATTGTTTCTGAGACTTTTGGGCCATGCCTGACTGTCAAGGCGTAAACAAGACATTTGCTTTTAATTTGTAAATGGGGCTTGGTGGCCAGGCTTGTAATCCCAGCGCTCCAGAAGCGGAGGCAGAAAGATCAAAAATTCAAGGCCTGCTTGGGCTATAGACTGATTTCAGGGCCAGCTCTTGTCTCAAGATAAAAAGTAAAAAGAACCTGGGTGTGACTCAGAAGGGAGCACTGGCTCTGCATGTGTGAGTCCCTGGGTTCCATTACTGTTGCTGTTGAAAAGTAAGACAAAAAGAGCCAAACCACCTCTTTCTGCAAGGGGGGGAGGGCGGTCTGGGGCTGGGAGACACTGGAAACTTGGGCTGTCAATGTCCTTCAGACCGTTGGTAGTGCCGTGAGCACCTCAGACCTCCTGTGTCCCATTAGTGACATGCGCGGTTGCTGCCACAGCGCGCCTCTGCTGCGTCTAGACGGCTTGGGGCAGCTGAGCACTGTTGGAATCGTTTCTGGGGGTCTTTCTCTGTGCAGGTCAAAGAGTGCCTCCTGTTAAATCAGTTCTGTCCTGCCTCTAGGGCTTGTGCCATGGCGATGCTGTCTCCAGAGGAGAGGTACAGAGCCTGGCAGCCAGCCACCCCGGCATGAACAGTTTCTTTTGCATGCGTCACCCCCCTTGACCAAGGGCCACCTGCAGTCCCGTTATGTGGGAAGGGCTGTAAATAAGCCCTGGTCCCCAGAGCGCAGAGGGCATTAGCCTCGGTGCCTGGCCTGGCCTGACAGGCCTCTGTGGTTAATGCTTCACCCAAGTCTGCTGCTGGCCAGTTCTGATACTCATGGCTGGACGGGCTTCCCAAAGTCGGGCCGGGGCTGTTGAGTCTAGACATCTCAGGCCCGAATTCTAGATCAAACTATTCATTCAGGGGCTGGTAAGATGGCCCTGTCAGTAAAGCGCCTTCCACCAGGCTCAGTGCCCCGAGTTCAATCCTTGGATCCCACTTGGTGGAAGGAGAGAACTGGCTCTTGCAGATGGTCCCCTGACCCTCACAGAGGCTTCTGTACACATACAAATATGTTAAACACGACAGAATAAAGTACGCGTAATAATTTTTTTAAAAGCGGGATTCAAAACAAGGAAACAGTCACAATTCGCTTTCCCCTTGGCACCTTGCAAGGACTTCGGGCAGCACCTCGATCTCGCTGTAATGATACCTACCTGTCATTCCCGTACAGTGTCACGATAGGGAGTCTGCCACGGACTTGCTCCTCATACCTCCCACTGCCTGACCCGATGGTGGTGAAGAGGCGAGGCCAGCGCCTTCCTCCCCTGCTTGACTGTCAGTATGAGTGCTGTAGCTTTATTAAGGAGCTGAGCTTGGAGACGCTGTCTTAGGAATAGTCAGTGTCCAGTGGACATGTGCCAAGCCCACCCGTTCTGTGGCGAAGACCCAGCAGAGGAGCAGGGCATGCCCACATGCTGGAGGGGCAGAAGGCTTCGAGTTGAGGGACCCCCCTCCCCCCAGCCCACGTTTCCCTGCTGAGGAAGCAGTTCAGCTCTTAGGTTGTGTTTTATGCTTTTGCTTTAGGTTGGTTTGCTTGTTTTTTGTGAGGCAAGGTCTCCCTCTGTAGCCCATGCTGTCCTCAAACTTGGACAAATCCTCCTGCCTCGGCCTCCTGAGTGTTGAGATTACAGATGTGAGCCACCATGCCTGGCTTCAGGCTTGTTTGTTTTGTTTTTGTCGGGGTGGGAAGTGTTGAGGATCAAACCCGAGCCCGTGCAGTGCGGGGTAGGAGAGCATCCCTAGCTTGGCTCCAAGCGCTTCATGTCTGCTTGCTTTCCATGTTTTTGAGACAGGTTCTTGGTTTGTGTCTTAGTTGGCCTCATCTTCCGCAGCACCAGGGTTACACGCATGCACCACCACATCAGGTTTAAAGCGGTTTTACTTTTTGTGAGACAGGGTTTCACTTGGTGGTCCAGGCTAGCTTAGAACTGTCCCCTCCTGCCTCAGCCTCCGGAACTGGGATGATGGGGGTGCCATCACAGACCCTAGGTGTTCAAATTTAACTTCATTCACAGCCTATGTGGCTTTTCACTTGGCAGCAGAGGCAGGAGGAACATGTGTGCTTAGGAGGTCTTTCAGGCTGCTTCGTAGGAAAACAGGCTGGGCCTGAGTCTCTCCGCAGGCATAGGGGAAGAAGGCTGGCCTCGCCACGGCAGGTGGGTGGCCCCGCGGAGACTGGCTCTCCAAGATGGCCACAGGGCATCTGAGGAACTGGGTGTATTTCCCTTCTGGGCAGAGTGTAAATAGCATGTGGGCCTGTGCAGAGGAGACAGTCACCTTCTGAAGCCCGCACACCCGCCCCGTCTCTTCAGAGACGCCTGGGTTTGGGCATTGTGAGTCATCCTCTGGCAGATGCCCAACCGTCCCCAGTGCCAGCTCAGGGAAGGGCTGGCCAGGACTAACCAGCCTGGCACTGCTGTGCGGAGGATGATGTCTCAAACCTCTGAAGGGTCCAGGGCAGCCTACTCCGAATTCAGACTGCAGATGAGGAGGGGCTTTGCCCACGATGGGCCCCTGCAGTGCAGGTCTCTTGAGGATGACGTGGTGGTCAGTGGTTTTGTCGTGAGAGCAGAATGGACTTCCTGAGACTGTCTCCTGGAGACCAGGACTTTGCCTGCCTTCTGCCAGCTGCTCGAGAGGTGACATCTGCCCTGCAGTGTACATGTTAGCTGGTCTGTTTGTGAGCCCCTGAGTGTTCAGGTGTTCGTCAGCAGCACGGGCAGTAGCTACAGGAGTGATATTCTCTGTTTTGTTTAAGATCGGGTGTTCAGGATGGGAAGGAGACTCTGTGTGTGGAGCTCTGGCTGCTCTTCCAGAGGGTCAGGTCTGGTTCAGTTCCCAGCACCCATATGGTGCTGCACAACCATCTGCATTCTAGTTCCAGGGAATCAATGTCCTTTCTGGCCCCCACAAGCACTTACAGACACGGAGGCAAAATACTCATACACATGAAAATAAATACATCTAAACAGACAAACAGCAAAAGGAACAGGTGTGTCCTGCAGTCACAGTGTGGCGGAGTGCAGCGTCTGTGGCTGGGCAGACTCCTGTGTCTGAAGCTGGAACCCGTGGGTAGAAGAATGGCCTGAGTGTCCGCCCTCCGGTGTTCATCTGCCACCGCCTGGCTCATGGCCTGGTCCTGTGACGTGACGAGGAATCTGCCTCTGAGGCTCTCGTGGGAGTCCAGTTTCACTGGCTGGCCCCTTGTCCATGCCCAGGGCCACCCATGTTGCTTCCCTTCCCGAACTCTGCTGTCTGTGCTGGGCTTTGTTGGACTTTCCCTGGGACACACGTCAGGGGTTCTCAAAAGAGACATTTGGGGACAGTGCCACTGTCCCCAGTGATTGGAAGATGGACCGTCTTCAGGGAACAGCTGTCCTGCAGTTGAGCCTGAGGGACAGAGTCAGTGGTCTGACTCAGGGCAAATTGCTCGGTGCTCCGACTTCGGGCAAAGTATCTTGTCTTGTTTTGTTTTGAGGCAGTTTCACTGTATTTTCCTGGCTGGCTTGTGTCTCACTGTGTCCAAGCTGGCCTTACACTCCTGTCCGCCTGCCTCAGCCTCCCCACGTGCTGGGATTAAAGGTGTGCGCCACTATGCCTGTTTTTTTTCTTTTTTCTCTTTTTTCGTTTTTCTCTTTCCTTCCTTCCTCTGTTTCCTTTGCCCTTTCCCTTCCTTTCTTCTTTCCTTCCTTTCCTTCCCCTTTCCCTCCCTCCCTCCCTTCCTTCCTTTCTTCTTCCTTCCTTGCTTCCTTACTCCTCCTTTTTTATTTTGAGACAGGGTCATTCTGTGTAGTCCTAGCTGTCCTGGAACTCACTCTGTGGACCAGGCTGGCCTCCAACTCACAGAGATCCCCCTGCCTCTGCCTCCCGAGTGCTGGGACTGGATCTTTGTTTAAAACACCAATCTACCGAGTTTGAGTTTCCCGTCAGCTTGGGGAGCTGAGACCCCCACAGGCTTCATGCAATTTGTTTAGGTGGGGACCTTGGCCCCCGCCACTGCTGTCTTCTTTGATGCCTGCTTAGCCTTTTTCACTTCCTTGGCAGCCCTGACAGCCTGCTCTCCGCAGCTTTCCTTAGATTCAGGAGGGATCTGGTTTCTGACGTCAGCGGGAGGCGCATGCACCAGCAGTGTTCTGGTGGAATCTGACTGTGTGGCAGGGTGGGCTCTTTTGAATCTCTTCCAACTGTCCTTTTTTTGTGTTTTCTTCTGTAGAGGCCAGTCTGGTTTATCTGCCAAGGATTCCTTCTGGAAAGGAACTTGAACTTGAAATTTGCATTAAGCTTTGAGAATCTGGAAAACCTGCCCATCCATCGGTCCTGGCACAGCGCCGCTGGTGTCTGTGTCTGGGGTAGATCTTGTCCCCACTGAAATTGCTCAGCTGGACCTCCATGATGAGAGCTGTGAGCTGGAGGAAAGAGAAAGGCCTGGCGGAGAGCCTGCTTCCTTTTTTATCACTAAACTTTTCTTAGTATACAAAGAGAAGTGACAGGCTTACTTATTTTACTTTATTTTTACTGGGGTAAAATATATGTAATAGCTGGATCCAGCACTCAGTGTGTGCCTGTGATCAGAGCTCAGGAGACCGAGGCAGGAGGATCACAAAGTTTGATGCCAATATGCGCTACATAGTAGGCCCTGCCTCCTAAGACCCAACAGACACTTGTCATTACGTATAGTTTCCCTCGGGTGTGTGCACTTAGTTCAGGGATAGGAGGCTCGCTCTTGAAGTACATTGCCAGCTTGCCCGCTCCAGAGAAGTCTTTCAAACTGAGGCTCTGTTGGGGTTCAGTGCTGCTCCCCCCCAGCTCCTTTTTCATTCTGCTTGTCTCTAGGAAAGGGATGCTCTAGTGAGTTCAGAATGGAATCCCACGGTGCGTGTGAGTGGCCTGTTTACGCAGTGGCAGGTCCTCATGGAGCATCCGTATGGGTCAGAGAAGTGTCTCACTGCATGTCTGTGCCAGACTTTGTCAAACCTTCCACAGACCCCACCACTGTTTGGCTGCTGGGAGGGGTGCGTGAGGGTGCATGAGTGTGACATCTCTTGAGACCCTGACTTCAGTTCCTTGGCCATTAGCCCAGCAGTGGACATTCTGGCCCGTGGTGAGTCTGAGTTGAATTTTCTCTGGGGCTCTGCCACTGCAGGTTTATACACTGCCCGTCCTCTGCTCATATACACGCCCTCCCGGACTTTGTCTGTGCTGTGCTGCCTCTTGTGTGGTACACTCTCCTCGCAGAGAATCACTTACAGCACACCAGAGTAAGAGGAACTGCCAACCACAGCACTAAATCCATTGTTTAAGGAGCAGTGTGCACTGGGTAGGAGTGGCTCAGGGCTCCATCCCCAGCATCATGTAAAAACCAAACCAGGATGGCATGCTAACTTAAGTCCTCTTTGCTGAGCTTGGTGTAGAAAGATGGAGTGAGCTCGTTAGCTCTCCTGGAAGGGAAGGGACCGCCTAGCTGCTGGCCAGGGCCCAGTGTGGGAGCTCAGCTAAGGGCAGTTTCTTTTGATGACTCCCGGCAAGGTTGCAGAACAATGCAGGATGTGGGATTGTTCTTCCCCTGTGCAGACAGGAGGAGCCGTGGGAGCAGAGTGACCCTGCTCTTCTCCGGTGGTTCAGAGCCTGGAGAAGGAAAATCCCATTGTGGCTCGCTGCCTTCATCAGTGCTGCAGCGTGGACTGGCTGCTGTCAGTTCTAACGTGCTAGAAAAAGCAGAGTCACTGGTCTTCAGTGTTGTGAACAAGGGGACCTGCACGAGCGGCTGTTGGGGAACAGTGTGGAGGTGTCAGTCGGGCTGAGTTCAGGATGAAGAAATCAGTGTCAACTGACTGGTCTGGAGCGGACCCGGGGTCCCTGAAGGTGGCTGAAGGTGGGGAGCTCCTAAGTAGCAGCATCAGCATTGGGGTGCGGAGCAGCTGCAGCACCCCTCTGGCCCCCAGTGGGTAGGCCCCTGTGTGTAGTCTTGCCTGGGCCTGCTTGAGAGTCAGTGTTGCTGAGACACCGCTCTTCTTGCTCAGAACTTGCCAGAATTTGCTAGCTCACGTCACTGAGGCAGCTCGGCGGTGGGCAGCTGAAGGTGCTGGGAGCATTCGTCAGGCTGCCGCCCACTGGTCTAGCTCTGCTGCAGCTGATCCCACATCCTGTTAAATGGCACTGTGATCCAGCGTGTTCCAGCTCTGCATTCTGGGTGGCACCCAGGGGAAGCCGCTGAGCCTCAGAACCCATTCTGGGTTGTGAGGTCTTCTGTTCCAGTCCCGAGGGCCACTGTCATTGGTCAGGATCCTGCACAGGTGCGGCGCCCACCCCCACCCCCCAAGGTTTAGAGGGGTGTGAGAGCAGTTATATTTACCCTAATAACTTTTGCTGACTTAGGGACAGCTCTCACCAGTACCTACGCCACCCCCCTAAATTTTTTGAGACACTGTCTTAACACGGTGGCCCAGGCTAGTCCAGAATTCACTCTATACCTCAGACTGGCCTCAGACACACTGTTGGATGACCTTGAATTCCTGATCCTCCTGCCTCTACCTCTCAAGTGCTGGATAGCCGTCACGCCTGGTTGGTGCAGTCCTGGGAATTTAACCCCTGGGCTTTGGGCATGCCAAGTGGCTACTCCACTAACTGAGCTACATCCGTGCTACAAATTGTGCTGGGTTTTTTTTGTTTTTTGTTTTTAATAGAATGAAGACAGCTCCAGTAAAAGACAGAACTGTGTCCAGGTGTTTGAGGCTACCCTGGTTGTGTAGTGAGTTCCAGTCCAGCTTGGACTACAGAGCAAGACTGTCTCACAGAAACAAAGGATAGAATAAACAGTTGTCACAGTGTTGGGCTGTCCCGAGACCTTGGCTTAGTGGTGACTGCAGGAAGATTTTTAGCGTTGTTTTCCCAGGGACATTCAAATACTGCAGAGAGCCTCGCAGTCCCGCAGACAGTCCTGCCGCCTGACCACTGGAGAGGTTCCATACAGGTCCACGGAGCAAGCCACCGCTCACCTAGGCCATATGGTACAGCCTCTGTTCTGTGTAAGCTGTTGGTGGAAGCCTTGTGAGGACTGGCATCACTGGGTAGCCTGCCTCAGGAACAGCACCCCCACCCAACCCCACGAATGGAACACATGGCCTTGTGAGGGCAGGGCACATGCTCCTCCATGATATGAATTTTCTGTGTTTAATTTGCAAACTTTTTTTCCCCACCTTTTATTTATTTATTTATTTATTTATTTATTTATTTATTTATTTATTTATTTATTTATTTATTTTCCTGAGACAGGTTTTCTCTGTTGTAACCCTTGCTGTCCTGGAACTAACTCTGTAGACCAGGCTGGCCTTGAACTCACAGAGATCCATCTGCCTCTGCCTCCCAAGTTCTGGGGTTAAAGGCGTGCGCCACTGCTGACTGGCTTAATTTGCAAACTTAAACCCTGTTAGTGATCAGATTTCCTCTGAGGTTAGCCTGGTAACTGGATCCGATCTGTTGGTACTTCATTGCAAAGGACTGGGGCCTCACACAGCGTGTCCCCGTGACATGGTGGGCATCAAATGATCCCCAGCCTATGGTTTCTCCATATAGGACTGGCATGGGTATCGAGCTCTCTGGTTTTGGAAGACAGTTGACATAGATAAGCTTAGGCCTGAGGACCCGAGTGGAGGCAGCTTTTAGGGGCTCAGGTTAGACAGCTGAGACCTGGTGCCTCTCCCACCATGCCACCCACTGTGCAGTGACACCCAGCGCAGCGCTGCTTGGTAGTCAGTGCTTGTTCTTCCTGGCAGAGTTGGCAAGGGCGCCTCCATGGAGGTCAAGCCCAAGTGCTGGGTCTGGGCCACATTGCTGCCCTTGTCTCAACCCTTCCTCCTCGGCTGACTTCATAGAACCACTCAGCTTCAGCAATCAGTCGCCAGCATGGACTGCTGGGTCAACATATCTGAAGTTACAATCCAGCTCTGTGGGTATGGTGGCATTGTGGAGGGTGAGCCAGAGATGCACTGCTGAGATGCCCACCTCCTGGCCCAGCTGGCCTGTGGTCTCTCCACTTCCTGTCTCCTGCACATTTGTTGGTGAGCACTCTTCTGTCCAGTTAGAATTACTGTGAGTAGGCAAGGCCTTCCAGACAGCTGGCCTGATCCCTGTGATGGGCTGGAGAGATGAGCTCACCCATGGGGTGTGCCAAGATGTGCTGCCTTGGAGCCCAGCAGTGACCCCGTGTGACTCAGTCACCAGTAACATCCATCCACACACACAGGCATACACAGACACACACAGACACACAGACACACACACACTCACACACAGACACACACACATACACAGACATACACACTCACACACATACACACACACATACACACATACACAGACACACATATACATACACATGCACACAGACACATGCACACAGACACACACACACAGACATAAACAGACATATACATACACACACACATACGCACAGACACACACACACAGGCATACATAGACACACACACATACACAGACACACATATACACACACACACATGCACACAGACACATACACACACACACATATTCGCATACATAGACACACACACACATATACACACATACACAGACACACATATACACACACACATACACATGCACACACACACATATTCACACACACAGACACACACACACAGGCATACATAGACACACACACACATATACACACATACACAGACACACATATACACACACACACATATTCACACACACAGACACACACACAGACACACACACACAGACACACACACATATTCACACACACAGACACACACCAGGCGCTGGGGTCTTACCTGAATCTTCCCCCTGGAGGGGACAGCTAGGCACAGCTGAGAGGAGAGTGCTATATGGTACTGCTCCTCTCTGGGGCCTACGGTAGAAGGCTTGTGAGGAGGGAGCTTGTAAGAAGATGGAGCCTCTTGTCCCAGGAAGCTGTCCAGTGAATACTGGCAGGATCTCACCCATCCAGAGCATGGGGCTAGTGGCGTCTGTTACAGAGGGAGAAAGACCAGCCTCGGGGACCATCAGAACTGAAGTGCTGAGGGTATGGCATAGGGGACCCTCGCCAGGCTGCACCGTGTCCACCCTGGGCAGCGGGGTCACTGTGAACATCTGATGAGATTGAGCTAGAGCCCAGCCTGACACTGCACATGGTGTGGCTCCTAGTGTACAGTACAAGTGTGAGCTGAGGCTGTTCTGGGTCCAGGGTCCTCTCGCTCCTTCCCATGCCGCATGCTCACTGCTGAGGGGCACTGACCTAGCTCAGTCCTGGGTCCCACTATAGGCTCCTGGTCCTTTGTCCAGGTCACATGACCTCTGCGCCTCCTACCTCAGTGCTAATGGGGGGGACTGGGCCTTTCCTGAGGAGACTGGCAGGATTAAATACAATGGGTCCTGGCTAGCCCTTGGTGGGCACACTGGTGAGGGTTGGCACTGTGGGTGGGGGCTGTTCAGCACGGACAGCTCTCTGGTGGTGAGGGCTGCTGTAGTTTAGCCATTGTGGTTGCCCCCCCCCAGCCTGAGACCTGAGGCAGAGGGCTGGCATTTGGTTGAGTGAGTTGGATATGGGGTGGAGCTGCCGTGAGATGGGGGAGACCCATGTCAGTGGGTTGGTGATCGTGGGAGGGTGGGGGAGGGGCAGAATGGGACAGTGGGGGCGGGAGGGTGCTAAGAACCTTTTCATTGATGTGGTGTTAGAAATGGGTCTGGGGTGTCAAGAAAATTACCACAGCATCCAGAGTATTTTGAAAAGGAAAAAGATTTACTTCTGTGGAAGGCTTTGTGTGCAGCTTTGCCAGATTAACCAGGGAGCTACACCCAGTGAGGGTTCCACTTGGTTTTATTCCTAAAGCAAGGGGTTCCATGTCTCTCTCACTCTGAGTGGTTAAGCTCCGCTTCTTCCTTTTATGCTTTTTTTTTTTTTTTTGAGAGACAGGGTTTCCCTATTGTATCTCTGACTGTCTTGGAACTCATTCTGTAAACCAGGCTGGCCTTGAACTCACAGAGAATCACCTGCCTCTGTCTCCCGAGTGCTGGGATTAAAGGCGTGTGCCACCACTGCCTGGCTACCACTGGCTAACGTAAAGGGACAGTTATTAGCAAAGTGCAGCCTTTGAGAGCAGGGTGCAGCCTTGGCACCCACCCTGATCGTAGAGATGTGCCGATTTTCGGGGCGTCCCCACGTCCGCGGGATGTCTCTACAGATTTCTCTGAAGATGGACCGTCCTTTGTCCCACTTAACCCTTTGGCACAAAGGACAGCACATTACATTTGCATTTCCCTCAGTAGGACTAGGGCAGCTTGACCAAAGGGACACTGGGCACCCCACTGCTCCCCAGCATTTGTTACGAGGACAGGCCCAGAGCTGAGGTGCATTAAGTAGGCCTCTGGCCGCCTGGGACCCTGACACCAGTGCTGACTTTGTACAGGTGTGAACAGCCACCATTTCCAGACTACCAAGTAGCTCGCCTCACTGTGTAGTTAGGCCGCTGGGCAGTGACAGAGCAGCCGCACCGGTGTGTGTGCACTGGGGGTGGCCCCGGCTGCAGCAGAACAGGGCTTCATCCGTGAGCAAGAGGGGAGGTCACCACAGTGGCGGAGATTCCTACTGGTAAAGGAGTGTCTGCCCATCCTCGCCTGCCTGGCACAGTCGCCGTCTCTGCTACTTTGTGAATTCTTGACTTTAGCGGATTTCTTGTTGCAGAGTATGGTGTTTGTGAGAACCTGCGGAAGCTGGAGATCACAGGCGTGTCTTGCCGGGACGTCTATGCAAAGCGTGAGTTCAGACCTTTGTCTTGTCCACCCTTGCCTTTGTTACCAGAGCGCAGCGGACGGTGGCAGCCGTGACTCCTGGCGGGGCTGCTGCTCTCTCCTGTCCTGGACACATCACTTTAAGTTCATAATGGCTAAGGACATTTTAACTGTGGCGTCCAGGGCCTGTGTTTCTGTTATTTAATCTGTATTTCATTTTGGGTGGTGCTGGGGGTTGGGTGCTAAGGCGGATGCTCTCTCTGTTCGTGACCCACATCCCAGCCTGTACGTTGTGTTTTTAACATACGTGATAGCCGTGTGCATTTGTGGGATACAGCAACCTCAGTACAGGCACACAGCGTATACTGATCAGGTCGGGGTGAATGGCAATCCGTTACCCCAAACATTTGTTCCTGTGTTGGGAGCATTCATGGTTCTGTCTCTCAGCGAGAACAGTTGTCTGCTGTGCTGTAGCACACTGGCTCTGCCTCCTGCTCAGCTGCGGCTTGCACCTGTTACCGGAGACCAGAGCTGAGCAGTGTGGGTTGGATAGGAACACTCTGGTCTTCTGGAGTTGAGCTGGGCCTGCAGCCTGGCGTTGAGAAGTGGAGCCATGTTTTCCATCAACGCCTTCAGTTTTCAGAGTGGCTGCCTTTGCACCGTTCTTCACATCCCTGTGCAGCTCTACGCTCCCTTTCCTGTAAGCGTGTTAACCTGCCCTTGTTTACAGTCTCCTCCCCCAGGCGCCCAGCATCCCCTGTCCCCAGTTGGCTTCTCTTCAGAGCCTGTGGCACTCGCATGTACCACACTGTGGTCAGGCAGCTGCCATTAATATCTTGGGTGATACCTTCCGGTGCTGACTGCTCTGAGTGTGGCTGTCTGACCCTCATCCTGCAAGCCAGCAGACACAACTTGCTCTCCAGGAGTTATGAGCACCAGCAGTCTCACCCTCACAGGGACCCAGCTGTGGACTACCCAGCGTCAGTGTCCTCTGACAGCCCACGGAGCACACACGGATGATGGGGTTCCCCGGCTGGTACAGGGCCTACCCACTGTCACTGGTATAGGGTGGCGGCAGGGGAGTTCTGCTGTTTGGCTCTGTAAAGATGCTACAGAGCATCATTCAGTGGTGAAAGTCTGTGAACACTAAACCCTGGGCACAGATGGCTGAAGAGAACGAGTTCCTGAACAGGGACTCTGAGCAAACCGGTCAATCTGGATCCAGCAGTGACAGATGTGACCATGCCTTAAAACACACAGCACGAGGGCAGGGAGAGCGCTGCCCGAGGACTCTGGAACGTCCTGCCAGCCACGCCTTCCCTCCCACTGAGCCCCAGTGAGCTGTGACAGGGAGTGAGGGAGCCACAGTGAGCTGCACCCACCCACAGTGTGCTCTGCAGCCAGCCGCGCCAGTCTGGTGCAGCCTGGCCCCCAGCAGCAGGCATGGCAGGAGGAAGAGGGTGCTGAGTCACAGGAGCTGCTCAAATGTGAGAGGGGATCCTCAGCTTTCCGTGCTGTGTCCGTTCAGGTATAAACCCTCGCGTGAAGTCAGGACGCTTCATGAAAATTCTCCCTGATTACGAGCACATGGAGTACAGAGATGTGTACACCTGCCGTACGTACCCCACACCCTGCACCTTGGCTGCCACAATTGCTGCATGGGTGACCGCAGGCTCACTTCCTGGCTCCGGGCAGGTGCCGGCCCCTGGCCTTTTCTCCTTTGCTCTACTGCAGCTGCGGTCTGGTTTGCTGTGATGGGTCACGCTGAGTGGTAGCCTAAGCTGTTTGCATGGGCCGGGTCAGGGTCTGGGGCAGCACCAGTGGTGGTGGTTTGGACAGGCACATCTCACTAATACTTTTTAAGGCAGTGACAGAAAAACTCAGAGGGAGCAGAAAGCAAAAGCCTTTAAGGTTCCTCCATTCCAAAATAACATGTGACTGGGTTAGTGCCACATGGCTGTGAGCCCAGCATTCGTGAGGCTGAGGCAGGAGGATTGCTGTGAGTTCTGGGACAGCTTGCGCTACAGTAGGACAACTTTCAAAAAACAAAATAAAGGCAAAAAAACCTATATGAAATGTAAAGCAGCTTCTAAGTTTGTCAGTTATTCCTGTGAGCTTACTTAGAAAAACTATTTGCATACCCCGAAAAGAAACAGAAAAGGTGCAGGGAACAATTGCTGCTTCTTCAGAACTGAATTTTTGGGCTGGCAAAATGGCCCAGTTGTTAAGCGTGCGTGTCTTGTACGCCTGGTTACCTGAGTTCAGTTTCAGGAACCGTCCAAAGGGTGGGAGAGTTGACTTTATTGAGTTGTCTGACCTCTAGGTCCTGACTATGTGTGTGCCCGAGCACGCGCGCGCGCACACACACACACACACACACACACACTATAATGAATTTTTAAAAAAGCCTCCTGGCTTCCTGCTCTGACTGAGTTCTAGAAGTTTTCTTCAACGCAGTACAAGAAGTTAGCGCTCTGGGTATCTTTCGTTAATAATAGAGTGGTTGAGTGGAGATGGGAGAGTGAATTTCAGTTGTCAGGAAAGAGGTCAGAGCTGGGTGTGGTGGCCCGGCCTGTTACCCTAGCTCTTGGTAGAGGCAGGAGAATTAGGAGTTCAAGGCTAGTGTTGGCTATGTAGTAAGTGTGAGGCTATTCCTATCTCCAAAAAAACTCTAAATGAGCAAGTTATGAATAGCCATTTCCTGTCTAACAAAAGCAGTAGAATGAAGAGTCAAGCTTGTGACTGTTTCCCAACGTGCTGTCAAGGTCCGGACACATAGCTACGACTGGACTCAAGGTCCTGGCTCCCTGTGCGGACAGTCCCAGCTTTGTGAGATGCGTGCATTTGTGTGTGGGCACTTTGCAAAGCCGCTAACAAACACCTTTGCTTGTTTTGGCTTTTACAGAGGTGGACTAACTGCCAAGGTCATGACCAGGGCCTATGGGAAACCCTGGGCAAGGCTAAGCTTGGGAGGGCTGGCGGTTTGCAGAGTGGAGGCATGTCCCACACTGTGCTGGACAGTCTTCCCAGAACACTATGTCCTGGCCAGGCAGCCCTCCCTCTGAGCAGAGAGCCACAGGGCCTGCCAGCCCACAGGGAGGGGATGACTCTAGGAAGCAGCAACTGACCCCGTGTGGGGCCGGGGACCTTCCCCAGGCACTGTCCTGCGCAGCCATGGGATTCTTCTGGGACAGCATGGAAGCCCAACCCTCCCAGGAGGTCTGTGAAGAATATGGAGCCTCCCCCTTGTTCCTGGGAGGTGCTGCTGAGTGCCTGAGTTTCTCAGCCTCTTGTCTGGTGGCAGCAGACGGATATCACTGTCCTGTCACAGTTTGAGTGCATTTGAGTCACACAGCACTTAGTAGGGGCTTAGAAAACCCAGACAGTACAAGGAACATCCCTGGCTGTGAGCCTCTGGTAGCCCATGGCCTCTGAGTGCTGGAAAAGAAGAAAGTGAACCCCTCCACCTGACCTGGCGCCATCATGCCTCTGGCTTCCAGGCCCTGGAAGTGTCAGCTGGGCTCTCCGTGTGTTTTCTCAGCAGCCTGCCGTGACTCCTGCACACAAAGGCTGGGGAACCTGGCCCGACCTGGGTTTTTTTCACCTACTGGGGCTGCTGCCTGAGTTGGGTCTTCTGTGTAAAATCCCTTGGACCCCAGGATCCTCAGGGTGGGTGGGATGAGAACGGCATTGAGCCAGTGTCCTGAGTGCAGGACTGTCCCAGATGGACTCAAGCTGTCACAGATCTATGGAACGCCAGTGATTGTCCTGTGTAGGGCGTTAGAACATTCGGGGACTCTTGTGTCCTTGGATGGTGCTGTCATCTGTCCTTCCTTGTGTGGGTTGAGGGTGACTGCAAAGTACTCCAAACTCACAAGTCACTCGGCTGATTGCTGGTGCAGGCCTGTGGAGATGCTGCAGAGGTCTGAGCAGGTGCGGGATTGAGGACGTGGTCTTGCCACTGTGATCACAGGATAATGACGGCCCCTGTGAGCCGCAGGCTGCACAGTGGGGTGTGGCAGAAGGCCCTCTGCAGAGCTCCAGACCCTCTCTTCCCCAAGGGGCCACTAACGCTTATACCCCCAGAGTGACAGGGAGTGCATCAGAAAGTCTAAACACACTCAGGGTGGGCTCCTCTCATTGGCTCCATGGCACCCCCAGCTTTGACACAGTGACTAGCCTGTTAGTTGCCTTTTTCCTTTTGGGCGAGAGGGAAGTGTGAGGACACTCAGCTCACCCGCTGTCTGCAGACAGACCTGAAGACAGAAACACATTCAGTTCTTCTCCATCTCGTATGGGGCCTTGTTTTGGAGCTGGTTGGTTTTGGTGGAGCTGGGTGATCACGTAGGATGGCACAGGACGCGCCCTGGGAGGCAGGGTGAGTGATCAGTTGGTCTTGTAAACACCTGTGGGCTGGCTGCTGGGGGAAGTGACTTGTTTCCTCTCCAGCGTCCAGCTCTCCTGCTTGTGCGAGCTGGAGGGAGGAGGCTGGCTTCCTTTCAGGGTGAATGTGTAACTTAATGCGCCACCAGATGAAGTCACCTGTCGCGTGGCCTCCCTGCTCCTGAGCGCAGTCACTGATGTTCGTGTGTTGCAGCTTTTTTCTAAACCGATGCTTGAAATGGGTGGTAAACTATGCATGATGACAGACAGCAAGATGGCACTTTTCTTCTTGTGCCTTCCAAGCCTGTCCTTCCGCAGGATGGCACGGTGGCTGCCCTGGGGTGGGCCCCCATCACCCTGTGCTCCAGGCACAGATGCTGCCTGCTGTGTTTGGGCTTTGTGAGTTTAGAGACAGGAGGCAAGGCGATCTTAGGAGGCTGTGGTCCCTGTGGGTGGGTGTGCCTGCAGCCTGTGTCCCTGTCGTTCTTTGGAAATGGCTGGTGGCACCCCAGGCTAGCCAGCAAACCTCCCACTTGTTAGAGCTGCTGAGGCGGGGCTGGTGATGGATGCATTCAGAGTAAGGTGCCTACATTAGTATCCGGCGCCTGGCCCCTCCCCAGGGCTCTTCCGTGGGCGGAGTCAGGCATTTGTTTCCTCCCAGGTGTGAGCTTAGGCCACGGCTGCTTCACTGTGTCTGAAGGTCAGTGAGCCCAAGCCTGGGCAGGTGGCCCACACCTTGTGTTTAGAACCCCTGTGATGGTCCCGGGCTGGACCTGGGGGTTGTAGCAGTTCTTCAGCAGTGTCCGAAGGCTGGGCTGTCCCTCTCCCTGCACCCCAGGTCAAGGTCTCTGGCCCTTATGCCCTGTGGTCCTGCCTGGTTAACCTGAGGTGAGTTGTACTCTGTAGCCATCTGTGACTCCACTGCCCTCAGAGGCTCCATGCCCCTGTCCTGGACAGTCCGGACCTTCAGAAGCACCCTGACTCACCTGTCTGCCACTCTGTGAGCAGCTGTGCAGGGGCAGTTGCCATGGTGACAGGCACAGGCTACATGGTCAGCTCTAGTGTCTCGTGGTGGAGGTGTTTCCTCTGCGTCCTGGGAGCGTGCTGGGTAATAGTGCCCTTCCTCTTCCCACAGTGCTTCACCGATACAGACACATTTTGGGGCTGTGGCAGCCAGACATCGGGCCGTATGGGGGATTGCTGAATGTGGTGGTGAGTGGAAGCCTTGTGGTCCTTGTGCATGCGGGAGGTGGCCACGCTGGCGAGCGGCAGCGCCTCTGCCGCTCAGTAGAGGAGACTGCAAAGCTGCCCTCGTTGGCTTTTAGGGCCAGATGTGACTTTCCAAGGGAACAAAGATTTGTAGTAAGCAGTCCATTAGCCTTCTGGCTGTGCCCCAGGACCGTCTAAATACAGGCAACTCAAGCAGCCACAGGGTCTTCAGCTCCTGGATGGGAAGGCTGTGGGCTCACGTCCGCCGCCATAGGCTCTGCTGTGCAGTTGTTGGCTGAAGGGGAGAACAACCTTGCCTATTGTCACCCCTGTCTCCTCGCTGCAGGTGGATGGCCTGTTCATCATTGGCTGGATGTACCTGCCTCCTCACGACCCCCACGTTGGTGACCCATGCGATTTAAGCCGCTGTTTAGAATCCACTTGATGGAGAGGAAGTCAGCCACGGTGGAATGTATGTACGGCCACAAAGGGCCCCACAACGGCCACATCCAGGTAGGGGAGAGCGAGGTCCCCATGATGTGATGGGCACGTGGAATGCAGGGCTGCCCTCCCTTGGTTGTCTTAGCCCCAGTTCCGTCCTGGTGGGTGCCAGGCGGGGCTGCAGGCTGTGGCTTGTCCAGCTCAGTGGGGTGGGGAAGGATCCCCACATGCTGTGTGTGGGGCTGCATGAAGATGCAGGTTGTTGGACCCCTTGGAACTGCCTTCCCCATGCAGACTTGCTGCTGTCCTTGCAGGCTAGTTTCTTTCCCTGCTGTCGGCCAGCGTGTCAGTGTACAGGCAGATGCTCTGTCTGATGCCGGCTCCCACGAGCCGGGTGGGGAAACGCTGTGCCTGTCAGTGGAGGTGCGCTGCCAGAACTGGGGTTTCGAGTGGCTTCCTTTCAAGGGACTGTTACACATAAAGAAATTAAAAAGTATTCACTGTGTGTGTGTGTGTCTGTGTGTACACCAGGGTGCACATTTGAAGGTCAAAGGACAACTTATGGGAGTCAGTAGGTTTGGGGGATCAAGTTCAGATCTTCAGGCTTGGTTGATGACAGGTGCCTTTACCTGCCACGCCATCTCACTATCCCCTTAAAACTTATCCGGGTGGCTGTGTGCGTGTGATTGCCGTGTGGGTGCACATGGGCCTGCGTGTCCGTCATGTGGCGGTGGGCCGGGATCAGGTGTCCTTCGTTGTTACCTAGGAGCATCCATCTTGTGTTTGAGTCAGGGTCCCTTTCTGTGACTATGGATGCTCAGTTAACGCTAGGCTGGCTGTGAGCCCTCGGGGCCCACCTGTCTCCTCCCCGGACGGACGTTACCAGCCTGCGCCACCTCCCCGGTGCTCGGGCCTCTTGCTTCTGCCACAGGCACTTCGCTGACAGCTGTCGCTGCTGCCGCTTGGTCACATGCCCCAGCCCTCTTATTTCGAGACAGTTGCACCGAGGTGCCCGGGCCGGCCTGGAGTTCACCTTCTTGCTCAGGCAGACCCTGGGATTTCAGGCTGTACCAGACACAGTTGGGTCTCAATGGGTTTGGTGGCAAGGGTGGTGGACACTGGGACTCATTGTTCCTCCTGGTCCTTTCCCTTCTGCGGTCACACTGAAGATTGTGAAGAAGGATGAGTTCTCCACCAAGTGCAACCAGACAGACCACCACAGGATGTCCGGTGGGAGGCAGGAGGTGAGTCCTAGGGTCTGGGAGGGCGGCTGTGGAAAGACGTTTGCATGCCTGGTTGTCTTTTTTGTGGGCACTGACCTGGCCTGTTGGGTGGAGTAGAGGCGCGTGAGGTCCCACCGTTTGGAATTGCCACCATGCTGCATACTGTCACCTCAGCCCCACCTGTGCAGAGCGAGCCTGCCGTCCACCTTACGGAAACCTCCCTGTGATGTGTGCATGAGCACAGCCTGTGTTCTCTGGCAGTCTGAAGTCTGTGCCTTCACCTGCACCGTCTGGAGGGAGCCCACCCACTTAGACTGCTGGAGGCTGCTTCTAGATGTGCGATTCAGGGCCCCCTGAGGGCTGTTGAGGTCTGTCTTTTCCACTCGGGGGTCCTGGTGGCAGCACAGTGGATGCCCATGTGCGGGGCTTCCGGCCACTTGGACACCTGAGTTCATGTTGCTTTTGAGGTTTGAGGTTTAAGTTTTGAACATCTAAGCCACACCACCATTAAAAAGAATTGTTAAGTGTGTGTGTCTGTGGGAGCTGTTTATGATGGGTACACACATCCATAGCCAGTTTCTGCGTTTCCAGGGTTCCCAGTGGCCGGAGACCCACAGGAGAGTTTGGGTGAACAGTGCTTACGCCCTAACCCCGCCCTTTAACTTGGTTCCCTACAGTCAGGACTTGCTGCCCCCGTGACAGTGCTGGAGTTCTCATTTGTACTTTCCAGTGGGGCCCTCAGCTGATAAGACCTTAGACAGAGGTCATGCATGGGCTTAATCTCTGGAAATGTCTGATGGGATTCGAGGGGTTCTGTCTGGCTCCCTGGCTTCGAAAGGGTTTTTTCCTGATTACAAACGTAGTGTGCTCCTGGCTGAAACAGGACAACCCCCCCCCCCACCCCCCACCCCTGTCACAGGGAGAGGAGCAAGCGCTTTACTGGGAGCCAGGTATCACATGTTAGGAGTCAGGCCAAAGAGGTTGTCCTGTGTTCATGAGCTCAGCCCTGGTGACAAGTGCAGATCTCCAGCTCCGTCCCAGGTGTCCACAGACACTGCCCGAACTTACCTTTACAGCAGCCAGACCAGCTTCCTTCCCCTCTCTGACCTAGCCGAGCCCCTCCTCCTGCAGGCAGAACTTTGGAGATTCGAGAGTGCTGGGAAGAGCGGAGGAGGGAGAGAGGAGGAAGTACAGCCATGCCATCAGCCTTGGCCGGCTCCCAGGGCCGTTGGGAACATGTGATGGTTGCTGAGTGCCAGGCAGTGTCCCCTGGATGGACACGAAAGTCACTCCTGAGTGTTCTAGGCCCTGGTGGGATGGTGTCAGTCACCCTGCTGCAGTGCACTCTGAGCGGTGGGCTGGGGGCTTCCTGAACCCCCCCCCCCAGGTCACCCTCCTTAGCTCTGCGCAATGCTGATGAAGTCTCTGTTCCTCCCACTTGATTGCTTTTGTTTTGTTCCCTATTTGATTTTGATAAAAAAGTTTCCTTCACAAGTTCAGCCGCTGTAATGAAAGGTTTACTTTTGAGGGAGGGAAGGTTTACTAGGTCATCCTGGCTGTCTGGAGCTCACTCTAGACCAGGCTGGCCTCCAGCACACAAAGAGGCTGCCTCTGCCTTCTTTTAAGTTTATTTATTTTATATATATATATATATATATATATATATATATATATATATATTATATTATCTATCTATCTATTTTGTTTTTTCGAGGCAGAGTTTCTCTGTTGTAACTCTGCCCTGGAACTCACTCTGTAGACCAGGCTGGCTTCGAACTCACAGAGATCTGCCTGCCCCTGCCTCCCAAGTTCTGGGATTAAAGGTGTGTGCCACCACTGTCCAGCTTTAAATTTTATTTTTAATGTGTGTGTGTTTGCACGTGCGTGCATGCATATGTGTCAGAGGAGACCAGAAGAGTGTCATTGTGGGCTGCCAGATGTGAGTGCTGGGAACTGAACTTGGGCATCTGGAAGAGCAGCAAATGCCCTTACCACTGAGCCATTTCTTTATCATGAAGGGTTTAATTTCAGGGAGCCTCTTTTCTACCCTCCCTTTAGACAGAAAGGTGGTGGCCTCCTATTAGTATTGGGGTAGGAAGGTTTTGCTTTGTCCTGCCTGTTGTCTCTTGTGTATATTGTGCGAACAAGGGGTAGCTCCTTTGGTTGAAGGCTTTCCCCAGTCGGGGCTGGGGCATTTGTTGAAAATGGGCCAGATCATGGTCCTTTCTGTCTTGTGGCTCCAGGACCCCCCTGCTAGTCTGGTGTCAGGCCACTCATAACTGTGGCTGGATGCTATTGACAGCCCATGGCGTCAATAGAAACTTTAGAGTTCCAGCATGAGCTGTCTGTGTCTCGGTGAGGTCCAGGGTGAGCTTGTGTGGGAGGTGTTGGACCTGGAGGCCAGTGTGCAGAGGCTCTTTGTCTTCACAGGGCGGAGTCCACAGGTGGTTATGGACCGTGTGCCTGGCTTTCCCTTCAGGCCTTTCCTCTCAGCAGCTGTGTTCTGCGGGTTGTGCACCAGTGGCCCTGGGCACACTGTGTGCTCTCAAGCCCCACTTTGTGCAGGGTGCTGGAAATAGAAATTTCTAAGATTTTGTGTTCCTGTTGTGAGCTGCTGTTGACTCTGCTGTGGCTCTGGCTTCCGTTGGGCCCTGCAGTGGCTCCTGGGTTCCTGTAGTGACCTGTTAAAGAAACACAACCCAAGATTGCATTTTTTTTCTTAATTTTGTAAATTGTTTTTGCCTCCATTTGTGGAGCTCATGCTAGACACTAGAAATGTTAGGTCAAGTTTGGAAGCTTATGCTAATTGTGTAGAATCAAATCTTTGAGTAGGGGTTATCTTGAGCAGAGGCTGTCCTGAACGAGCAGGGCTGCCCTGTCCTGAGTGGGCAGGAGCTGTCCTGAGTGGGCAGGGGCTGTTGGCAGGGGTTGTCCTGAGTGGGCAGGGGCTGTCGGCAGGGGCTGTCCTGAGTGGGCCGGGGCTGTTGGCAGGGGCTGTCCTGAGCGGGCAGGGGCTGTCGGCAGGAGCTGTCCTGAGCGGGCAGGGACTGTTTGCAGGAGCTGTCCTGAGTGGGCAGGGGCTGTTGGCAGGGGCTGTCCTGAGTGGGCAGGGGCTGTTGGCAGGGGCTGTCCTGAGTGGGCAGGGGCTGTTGGCAGGGGCTGTCCTGAGTGGGCAGGGGCTGTTGGCAGGGGCTGTCCTGAGTGGGCAGGGGCTGTCGGTAGGGGCTGTCCTGAGCGGGCAGGGGCTGTCTTGAGTGAGCAGGACTCAGGAGAAACAGCAGAATGCAGAGTGAGTTAGCGCGCCTCACACATGCTACGTTCATGAGGGCTCCTTCTCTCTATTTGGAATGTACACGACAGGCTGGGGAAGGAGAATGTACTCTGCTCAGGCGGGGTCCTGCTGTGTTTCTCACTGGCAGCCGCAGGCAGTGGCCCAGCTGGGATGGCAGAGTTAGGACAGGGCCCTGCTGTGCTTGTGCTAGGGGTGCCTGAGGTCTCCTGGGCTGAGCAGGGTGGAGCTGGATCAGTGTGGGTATCACTGTTTCCACCATGGGCACAGTAAGGCCCACACAGTGCTGCCCAGGACAGGGCTCTGGGCCCCAGCCTTGCCTGAGGGAACCCTTGTGACCCCGCTGCCCTCTTGGGAGTCTGAGGCTGTGTACCCTGGGAAGGTGAGGATCCTGTGCTTTTCCGCAGGGGGGCCTTCCCCAGACCCTCGTCCCAGGCGCTCACTAGCTCTTGGTCACACCTGCTTCCCAGGGAGCCCTTTGGCTTGGAAGTATTGTCCACTCAGTACCGCACAGCGACTTTTCTCCTTCCATTTTGGTAACTCCTGTGCCCTTGTTCTCCTGGAAGGAATTTCGGACGTGGCTGAGGGAGGAGTGGGGCCGCACACTGGAAGACATCTTCCATGAGCACATGCAGGAGCTGATTCTGATGAAGTTCATCTACACCAGTCAGTACGAGTGAGTTCCCTCCTCTCTGGGTTTGGCCTGTCTCTGTGGGGACTATGCCATCCCCATTCTGTGGGTACTGTGAGGGCAGTCCTCCCCTCCGGGTACTGTGGGTGCTGTCAGCACAGCCCATCCTGCTTCTCACCCCTACTGTAGTGTCTGTTGTCAGTGTCACCCTAAGTCAGACATCAAGTGGCCCTGGGAATTCAGGTCTTAGCCTTCCTCTGGGCCTCTGGCTCCGTGCCTGGCAACAACCCCTCACAGTGCTATGGGTGTGTGCTCCTTTCCAGAGGGTAATGGTGCACTGTGCTGTGCTCACAGGCTTACCTTCCTAGGCCCTGAGGGTTCACGTCAGTGCCAGGAACGCTGTGCCCAGGGACTGGGGCCAGTGGCTTAGCCAAGCCGCTGCCCAGGTATGGAGGATGCCTGTCCAGCCAACCTGAGCCCCTTGCTTCTGTCCATCCCTCTGCAGCAACTGCCTGACCTACCGCCGGATCTACCTCCCACCCAGCCACCCCGATGACCTCATCAAGCCAGGCCTCTTTAAGGGCACCTATGGCAGCCACGGCCTGGAAATCGTGATGCTCAGCTTCCACGGCTCAAGTGCCAGGGGCACCAAGATCACGGTGAGCTGTACCATTCCTCACAGCCCACTGGCAGGCAGGCGTGAGTCCACCATGCTCCAGACACGGGATTTAGCAGATGAGGACCCTGCAGTGTGGGCATGCTCACATTTAGGCCTCTCCAGCACTGATGACCCAGACCTCCTAGGTTCTGTGAGCTGGAACGTGGCCTAGCCAACACCCATGAACAGCCTCAGCCGGACCCTCCGGACCCCCCAGCTCAGTTGGTTTGGGCTGTGGTGGTCTGTCTGGGCCTCAGGCGGAGCCTCCCCGCTGAGCTCTGAGCGGCTGGCTGCACGCGGACGCCCCTTGCTGAGGCCACTTTGCCACCACATTCCCTCGTTGTTGAGATCTGGGAGCGGGTGTTAGTGCTGCTGTCTGAGCAGCACAGCTCTGTCTGTGGAGAAACTCCACACGGGACAGGGCAGGATCCCGAGTCAGGGTCCCAGCTGATAGGTGGGACAGCCCCTCAGCTCATCCCCAGGGGTACCCTACACCACAGAGTGGCAGGCTGGAGGTGATGGGGGCTGTGCTCCAGGCGGGCCTGGCTGAGCTGAGCTTCAGGCCTGTTCTCGGCTAGGCCCTAGGAGGGTCCGCACACTTCCCAAGCGGGGGTCTCTAGGCACAGGTGAGCACCTGCGTGAGCCTTCACTCCTAGCTGGCACCACAGGTCACTCGTTGGTGCCATGGCTGTTCCGGGAGCTGATGCGTTAGGGAAGCCTTCAGACTTCTAGCCTTGTGGGGCGCTGCTACAAAACCTGGCAGAGCTCAGGCGTGCTCCGCAGTCGGGGCTGGGCCTGGCTGCAGGATGGGAGGTTTCTGTGGGTCTCTCGGCCCTGCTTACTGCCGCCTGCCCTTTCCACAGGGTGACCCCAACATCCCCGCGGGGCAGCAGACTGTGGAGATAGACTTGCATCGCCGCATCCAGCTGCCAGATGTGGAGAACCTTCGCAACTTCAACGAGCTCTCCAGGATCGTCTTGGAGGTCCGGGAGCAGGTGCGGCAGGAGCAGCAGGAGGCAGGCGAGGGCCCTGCCCCATTCCGGGAGCCTTCAGCTCAGAGCGCTGATGGGCCACCGGCCAAGGACAGCAGAGAGGCTGGCAGTGGAGCCGAGGCAGCCGAGCAGCCGGGCTCATCCGGGCAGGGGCAGCCTTTTGTGCTACCTGTGGGTGTTAGCTCGAGGAATGAGGACTATCCCCGCACCTGCCGGCTATGGTGAGGACCAAGGGCCCAAGCTCCAAGCCAGCGCAGCTGCTGGTGCTCCTGGGAGGGGGTGGGGGACACCCCTGCCTCACAGCTTAGAAGCCTGTTTTTGGATGTTTTATCATGTGTGTATGGGGGAGGGGCACACGTGCCATGGTGCGCGTGGCCGTTGCAGGACAACTGTGTGGAGTCGGTTCTCTCCCACCTTTATGTGGGTTCCAAGGTTGTCAGGCATCATAGAGAGCGCCTTTACCCACTGAGCCATCTTGTTGGTTCAAGATTTGTTTTTGGCTCATGGTTTCTGCCACCATGGTGGGGTCTGGGCTGTGTTCCTGCTGCAGGAGTGTGGCAGAAGCAGCTCACAAGTGCACCAGGAAACAGCATAGGCCAGGAATGCGGCTGCCCCAGTGACTACCTCCCTACAGCTAAGCCCCACCTGCTGAGGGCTTCGCTCTTCCAGATCAGCATCAGCAGCATTCAAACCCTGAGCCTGCGGGGTGGGGTGGAGCAGGGCACACGTTGCAGATCAAACACAACACCCTTTCTGAAAGGACCTAAGGAGGGATTTCCCAGAGCCTCCAGGACGTGGTGTCCTGTGGGTGGTGCTGTCACACACACTCACTGCTTGTGAGTGTGGTTCTTGAGGCTCTCTGTTCCTTTCTTGTCTCTCCTCCCACTACCAGCTCTTTCTGCTGCCTTTGAGCTCAGCCAGCCCCTAGGTGGTTTTTGTTATCTGTGCCAGCACCAGTGAGGGAGAGGTGGGCCACTGACCCAGCCTGCTGGGCGCCGGTTCACACCTCCTTGACTTGCCTCTTAGGCTTCAGCCCTGGCCACTGTCTTCCGCTCACACTGGGCCCACCCTCATCACGCCACTCTGCATAGATGACTAAGGCCCAGGCCCCTGCACTCGGAGGCAGGGAGTCCCTGTGGCCTGTGCTCTAGGCCCATGGCCATTGATTTACCTGCCTGGAGAAGAACGTGCTTTTCCCTGTCTAGGGAGCCTCTAAGGCGCTACAGTGCTGTTCTCTGCTCTCCCGAGCAGCCGCAGTCGTATGCCAGTGTGCAGGTAGGAGCATGGGACAGTTTCTGGTGCGACTGCCTGGCACTCCTACCTCGGTGGCTACAGCAACTTCTGGGCCACAGATAGGCAAATCTTGGTCTCTTGCATACAGACTACCTAAGTGGCTCAGAGCCAAGCCCTGCCCATGTCCAGGGCTCCCATGTGCTTGTTAGCAGAGTTCAGTCAGGGACTTGTGAGCTTAACCCTAACCCTATAAAGTGAGGCCCTCCTTGGGTGCTGCTTACCTGCTGATTGCTGTGGTGTCTGGGAGCTGTGGAAATGGCTGGCACAAGCGTGCACTGTTTGTGCTTCATGTGGTGTGGGCTCGTACTCTCAGGGCCCCTTCTGAAGGCTCTCTCTCATCTCTCTAGTTTCTATGGCACAGGCCTCATTGCTGGCCATGGCTTTACCAGCCCCGAGCGCACTCCCGGCGTCTTCGTCCTGTTTGATGAGGACCGCTTTGGGTTTCTCTGGCTGGAACTGAAGTCCTTCAGCTTGTACAGCCGAGTCCAAGCCACCTTCCAGAATGCCGACGCCCCTTCGCCACAGGCCTTTGACGAGATGCTCAGGAACATCCAGTCTCTCACCTCCTGACCTCCATGTGGGCGGAGAGGCTGCGCTGGGGCCCAGTGGGGGAAGCATGCACTTTGGAAATGAACGCACACCTCCTCGCTAGGGTCCTGGTTGCTCCGAGACACTTCTTGTATAGTGTGTAACATACTCTTGTACATTTGATTTGTCAGTAGCTATGAAGGAAAACACTAAGCATGGTGGGAAAATAAACAGCCAGGATGAACCTGACTAGCTAGTGGCTGTGGTACAGAGAATCAAATGGATGTCTGTAGGTCCTCTGGAGGGGTGTAACACAGCCACTGTGGATCATGGGGACGTTCTGCTGCACCTGTTCCTTTTGGATGACCTAAACAGTCACAGCTGGGAGGTGGCCTCAGTGGAACTGGAGTATCAGGTGCAGGGACCCTGGATGGTTTGCTTAGATTTTGGACAGGGGCATTCCACCATGACCTGTTTTCCTGTCCTGAGCCTCCAAGGAATGTTCCTGCAGTCTCCATCCCAGCCCCCTAGCGGCCTCTGTGCTACACCTCGTTAAGCCAAGCTATTAGGCCATCCACTTGCTTGTCCCCAGCAGCCTCACGGTCTCCCTTGGTCCTCCACACTGCTGTGGAGAGCTGGCCCTGCCTGCTTGTCTGTAGAGCCTGCCCTGGCTGGACACATCCTGCTGCTCTCATTTCATGGTTGTACAGGTGCCTCTCAAAAGTGTGGATTCTTGTGAAGCCCTTCGTAGGCGAGAGGGAGAGGACAGTTCCCTAGACAGTCGCACTTCTGTGTGGCAGTGTACTTGGGAGTATTGCTGATTGAGAACTCACCTCAGAGACCCTGTGCTGGGCCATGCTAATGTCTATGTTTGGGAACCCCACCTGAGGCCAATAGTAGTGTCTCCTAAAGGGCAGAGACCAAGAGCTCAGACCTCTGGGAACTCCTGCCAGCACTTCCAGGGTTCAGTAGACTTCTAGGCTGCCTCTTCCCCTTGGTTGCTCATCCTTGGGGGCTGCTGCAAACCCTTGTGCTAGGTCTTCAGAACTCCTGTCACTGGTGAAGCACCTGAGGAAGGCGGCAGGCGTGCGAGGCTGTACCCCTGACAATGGCAAGCCCTCCTTGCCAGAAAGGCCTGCAGACTCAGGAGAGGCGGTGGCAAGGGACCCTTGTGAGCTGGCTTTCTGACGAGTGCTGTACTAGAACCTGCAGCGGGCTGCCGGGTCCGGGCCCTGACCTCCAGCGCCTTCTGCAGAACAGCCCTAGCCTTGGGTCAGTTCTTTTGTTATGTTTCTTGTGCCAAATAAGGCAAGCTCTGGACAGTGGTGGCTGTGACCGTGAAGCCTCAGGGACGCCGGAGACCAGACAGCCGTGCAGGTGGCTGCTCTTCAGGTTTCAGTGTTTGGAGAAAATCAAGACTGCATTTTACCCAGAACCCGAGGCTCGCTCTGGGGATGCTCTAGTTCAGAATCATCTTAAGCGTCCTCAGCCACTTTGAGTTAAGTGGGGTGGTGACACCATGTCAGCCAAACACATAGTGTGGCCTCCCTGAACACAGGCCCCATTTGCTGCAGGCGAGCGTCGTAAGGCTGGCAGCTGTTGGGTGTAGGGTGTATACCTGCCCAGTGTAGGTAACAGCCAGGTCCAGGTACTCCTCTGGGGGCAGGCGCCAGGTCTTTGTCCCTGCCACCCCCTCCCCCGATGTCAGCATCGTTGGCTGGCCTTATTGTGCTGCTCGGGCTGCATAGTCCATGGAAGTTGGAGGGAATGCCTCCTGTGGGTTTGCACACTTGGCCTGCCCTGCTCTGTGTGGAGATGGTGTGGTTGAGGTCAGGTGCAAGCTTCAGGAGGTCATTCTAGTAGGGACTGAGTTCTTTTGTGTGTGGTTGTTGCTGATGTCGGCTTAGCTCTGGTGTGTTCAGGTCCAGCAGTGTCCGGACATCGGCTCAGATTTCAGCGTCTGTGGTCTGTCCTTGGGAGCCCAGTGGTGGGAGCTCTGGACTCCTTGCCTTGGTCTTGACACACTTTGTCTTTCTGGCATTAGCAGCCTGGGCCCTTCTGCTCTGGGCTGTGAGCTCTGCAGCAGCGCTGAACCTCCTCATGGGTCCTCCCTGTCCTGCATGTCTGCCTGTGAAGTGGGTGCTTGGCAGTGGCTTCTGGCCAGATCTGTGTCTGCCAGTTCTTCATCATGTCATGCTGTGAGCTCAGAGGCACTTGCTTGTTAGACTTGTTCCCTCACCAAGAACCTGGAGCTGAGCAGGAGCACAGCTGTGGTCTGGACAGCCAGGATTCCCCCCCAGCGGCTCCCCTAGCCCTCCTCCAGTGGCTCTCTGGTTGCCAGGCTTGCTCATACCGCCTGTTGTGTCTTCACGCTTTAGTTCTTGTGGGTACTGGTGGAGACGAACCATCCTCCTCAACTGTCAGGGTCTGTGAACCCCAGGTCACTAGGATTCCTAGTGTGGGCTGTCCTTTCCTCGAGACAGTGAGGCCCAGGTGACATCAAGCACCTGGCCTGTAATGTGATGCTGGGCAGAGCAGCTGGGTGCACGGAGCCCCATCCTTTGCTCCCCGTCTTTCTGTCCTGGTTGGTAAGGACAGAAACCCTCATCTGGCTGAGTCAACCTCAGGTCATCATCACCCATTGGCTGTTACAGACCAAATCTGTGATTCTGGGGGAGAGTGGGTTAGGTGTCTCCCTGGAGAAGCTGCAACCATGAGGGCCTGGTTTGAAACTCTGTGAACGAGGCACTTGGCCCACATGGCCAACCTTAGAGGGGTCTGGTGGTGGGTAGTGACACTGAAGGACTCTTCAGGGTAGATCTCTGTGGCTGGGTCCTTCGAGCTTACATGGAGACCAACGAGAACACCAAGTGCCGGAACCTGCCCGGTTACTTGTGCTCACGAGGCTCTTTGGAAAATGCAGTTTGTCTGGACAGAGGGTGGCTCTTGTAGGCCAGCTCAGCTTTGCCTGAGGGTCAGGGGAAGGCCCCGGAGAAGTAGCTGCTATGTGCCTGGTGCCCGGCGTCACCTGTGGCGCTGTCGTCGCCTGGGACACGTGTGGTTGCTCCTTTCAGTAAACCTGTTTTTGAAGCCTTGTTGTGGGCCTTGTGGTTTGTTTCTCTGGGGTGTTAAGATAGAGATGGGGGCTCCAGGAGGGGTAGCTGGGGTTGTGCACTCCCCCACATATTTAAAAATTTATGTGTTTTGCTTGCATGTGTGCATCACACGCATGCCCGGTTCCTGAAAAAGTCAGGCGGCATCAGATCCCCTGTTGCAGAAGACGCAGATGATTTTGAGCTGCCATGTAGGTGTTAGGACCCAAACTTGGGTCCTCTGCAAGAGAGTGCTCTTACCTGCTGAGCCATCTGTCCAGCCTCCTACACTGCCCTGAAGGGAAACTTCAGCTTTTCCAAATGAGGACTAAAGATCAAGGTGACCTCTTAGAGCCCAAGGAAGTGTTGGCTTGTGTCCTTGTCTGCACCCAGCGTCCCTGAGGGAAGTGGCAACAGAGCGAAGGGCAGTCGCAGAAGTCGGACAGAAGAAAAGTGCGTGTTTTGCCAGGCATCCACACAAGCTGGTGGCTTTGAGAGCTCTTCATGCTTATCTGGGGCCTGAGGAAAGCCCAGAGGACAGCACCCCAGCCACCTTGAGGGCACAGGCAGGCAGGGCCCAGGGCCAATGTGCATGGATCGCTGCTGCATCATGGGATGCTGGAAGAGGTGCAGGATGATGTTCATGTAAAATGTAAGAACAAATCAGCTGTATCTGACCAATGCACACATGAGCTGCTTGTTTTGCAAACATGAGAATCTGATTCCCAACACCTATGTGCCAGTAATCCCGGAACTGGGAGGCAGTAACAGGAGGATCCCTGGGTCTCTGACTAGTGAGTGAGCTCTGGGCTCAATGAGGTTACCAGACTTTAACCAGTAAGGTGGCTCTGTGGATAAAGGTGCCTGTGCAGCCGGGAGACCTGAGTTCTGATCCCTGGAATCCATTTCAAAACAAAACAAAAACCCAGATGCCATGGCTTGAGTTTAACTCAGCATCCTTTGGATGGGTGGTGAAGACAGATTCAGTTGGAAGCTCATGTATGCAGCTGAGGGAAGAACCAATGGTCTCAGAGTTTCTATTGTGAAAAGAAGCTATAACCACAGCAACTCTGTGGCTTTGCCAAGAAGTTTTTTGTCCTGTGTAGCCTGCCTTATGGTTGCATGCCGCTTGGACTTCTGGGAACAGCTTAGGATATAAAGGAAGCAGTAGCAGTTGGCAGTTGGTGGGATGGTTTGTGAGATGCTAGCAGCTCCTGTTCTCTAGGCTAAAGGCAGCCAAAAGGGCAGTGAATTCCTCTTTTACTCTGTCTTTAAAGACCACCTGCAAGAGTGGTGAAGAGTTCTTTATATCTTTCCTATCTCTTTTTAGAGCTAGAGGGTAAAAAAGGCACAGTGGGAATCTGTTACAAGATAGGAATCTGTCTCAGTGGCAGTTGGGACAATAGAAAGGCTTCAAAAGCAAGCACTTCAATGTGGGACAAGGGAACAGCTCTCAGGGCAAGAGAAGGGGCATCAATGTGGGACAGGAAAATAAGGATGAAAAGGATCAGGCATTTTCAAATGTAGAGGGAAAAGCAGAGGAAGGAGGAATGGATGCTTGGGTTCAGGAGGCCAGCGAGGTATTTATAGCGGCTGTAACCACTGGGATATGCACCACTTTGCTTTCAGTGGTGATTTGCTTTTTCTTTGTTTGCTTCCGTTTCATTTTTAAAAAGGTTAGGGAAGTGGCTATGCAACTAGAAGAGTTGCTTGAGCACACACACGTGCACGGGGTGGTGCGGGTGGTGGTAAGGGCCAAGACAGGAAAAACAGAGCAAAAGGGAGAACAAAAGGCTCAATTTTTTCTTTTTCTTTGAAGAAGGAAATTATAAAGAAGTTGGCAGTATTACTAAAATAAAGGGGGAATTAGAAAAAAAAAGGAATTGGTGGTTCTATTAAAACAAATATTGGGGGATTAGGGTGGGGAAAAAGGAAAACCGAGGAGCTGGGAACACAACTGGGCTTGTTCCCAGTGACAGAAAGATTTTCCCCCAGGTAAATAAAAGGGAGGAGATTGTACAGGATGATAGCCCAGTTAGGAAATAAGGGAAGAGTCTGCACAGGAGAATGATCAGAAAAGGCAGCCTGGGGTCATGGAATCACCTTCAGCATTTCCAGTAGTGGTCCAGCATATTTCAGCTGATGAAGATAATCCTCAAGGTTATATTATAATGAAACAGGATGGCATCCAATAGAAATGAGTGATTTAAGACAATTGAAGGAAGCTGGTGTCGTATGGCATCCATTTGCCCTATGTAAAGCAGGCGCAGAATAACGGCATGGCAGAACCATGGTCCTATTCAATTGGAAAGGATTAATATCAGCTGTGCTAGAGGCAGGTCCTCTGCTTCAGTGGTTAACCTGGTGGAGAGAAGCAGCAGCAAGTATGGAACAGCAGAATAGGGCTAGAGGAATAAATATAACCTAAAATCAGCTTGCTGAGGGTAAGTATGTTGAATTACAAGAACAGATTAAGTTTGATGACATGACCACAGAACAATGTCATTTAGCAGCTTTCCAAGCTCGGGAAAAAGAGGAACCAGGAAAAAGGTCTACCTTATTCACAAAAATCATACAAGACTCAAATGAAGCCTTCACAGACTTTTTGCAAAGATTATCTGCAGCAGTAAATAGAGCCATCCCATAAGCTGAAGTGACGCACATACTAATTGAGACCTGTTGCTTGAACCCATTCCCAGGACCCTTGGGGGCAGGGATGAGCTTGTGCAGAGTCAACAGCACAGACTCCGGGCGTCGGGTAAGTGGCAGAAGCAGACTTGTTTATTCCAGGAAGAGGGACCCCTTTTAAACCCTTGCCCAGTGTCCCACTGGCTCCTGGACTGCAAGCTGCTGTTGTGGCTCTTTCGAATTAGCTTGCATCTCGACACGTCATCTGTCTCTGGGTCCATCAGCAGGTTTTCAGGTTGGCTTGAACAGAAAGTCCTAACTGCGCATGCATCAATGGTGGGCTTATTTCTGGGCATGCCCCAGGCTGACCCTAAGTGGGAGTCCAGCTGCACATGTGCACCGTTTGTGCGAGCTGTTTGGCAAACCGTGCTACACACTGTTTACCGGCAGGCCTTGTTCCTGCCACAGAGACCATGGCATTTGAAAATGCAAACACAGAGTGTAAGAGAGTTTTAAGGCCAGTAAAAGAAATTTTGCACCACTAGATCAACAGATCAGAGCTACTTCAGATGATGGTTCCAGCACTTACACGGCTGCTGTACCAGGACAAGCTATAGTTAGAGGGCCGAAATACCAAAATGTCCGATGTTTTAACTGTGGAAGACATGGCCACTTGCAAAGAGACTGTGACCAAGCTGCTTCTAAAGGCAATGGTTTCTATAAATATTGGTCAGAAAAAAGAAGCAGATTTCTGGGGGTGTGCAGACTGTGTAGAAAGAGTTGACACTGGGCAAATGAGTGCAGATTCAAGAGAGATATGCAGGGGAAATGCCAGAGAGTGTGGAGTTTAGGCCCCTGGAGAAAAAAAACAAGCTGCCTGTGTCCTGTCAGCACTGGGGTGGCATGCAAACTGAAAAACCCAAACTTAGTGTTGGAGATCTGATGCATGCTCCTGAAGGCAGTGCTGCACTAGATCTGGCTATAGACAGACAGCTTACCCTATCTCCAAACTTTCAGTGCTATATAATTGCTACTGGAGTTCATGGTCCTCTTTCTGCAGGGACAGTAGGAATGATCCTAGGTAGGAGCAGTCTGACATTAGAGGGATTTGATGTGCATCCCAGAATTGTAGATGGACATTTCAGAGGAGAAACTAAAATCATGGAATATGTAATCAGAGTCCTGAAGTTTAAATCGGGATAGGATCTCACAGCTGTTACCATTTTGCTATAGCAAAAGAAAAGCCACCCCTGTAGAAAGAGCAGGTGGATTTGGAAGCACCAGGAAACGGGTGTTCTGGCAAGCAGCCATTAATGATAAAAGGCCAAAATCAAAAATGCGAATCAGTGGCATTGAAATAGAAGGGTACACACAGATGCGGATATAACAGTAATCTCCCAAGAGTCATGGGATTCAAGTTGGCCTCTTCAGGAAGTATCCACACAATTCAAAAAGATTGGGAAACTATCCCACATAAAGCAATTATAAAATGAGTTACATGTGTGGGACCAGAAAGTCAAACAGGAAAGTTAAGGCCTTATGTGGCTGACATAGCTATAAATCTATGGGGAAGAGATTTATTGCAACAATGGGGAGCTCATATTAATATCCTTTCTATCCCAGAAAAGGTACATAAAATAAGGTCTCAAAGGAAAGATGCTCTTAATAAGGGGAATGCACAGGCTGTACAGGTTGTCCAAAAACCAGACACAACGGGTATTGAGTTTCCAGATTTATAAAGGGGGGCACTGCCCAAACTATACCAACTGCCCTACTCTTAAATGGTTAACTAATGGTTAACTAACAAGCCTGTGTGGGTAGAGCAATGGCCCTTCACAAAAGAAAAATTGCAGACGCTCAAATAGCTTGTAGAGGAGCAGTTACAGGCTCAGCATATAGAAGAGTGTACCAGCCCATGGAACTCACCTGTATTCATTATACAGAAAAAGTCTGGAAGATGGAGAATGTTTGATTTGAGAGCTGTGAACAAGGTGACTCAGCCCATGGTTCTATTACAGCCTAGAATTCCTTCGCCTTTGTTATTACCTAAGGCATGGCATCTGATAGTGACTGATTTGAAAGACAACCCCCCCCCCCCCAGCTATCCCCTTGCAAGAGCAGGCCAAAGAAAAGTTTGAGTTTATGGTACCCAAGTATAACAGCGTTCAAACTGTCAAAAGGTATCAGCGGAAAGTCTTTTCCCAGGGAATGTTAAGTAGTCCAACACTGTGCCAATATTTTGTGAAACAACCCTTAGAAATAGTTCAAAAGCAATTTTCTCAGTCTATTATTTAACATTATATGGATGATATTTTGTTGGCTGATTCTGACGCAGATACTTTAGAAAGAATATTTGATGAAATGAAAAACATCTTGCCCTGTTGGGGGTTACAAATTGCTCCTGAAAAGACAGAGAGGAGAGTCTACTATCTAGGTTATAACTCAACAAAAATCCAACCACAAAAGGTACAGATGGGAAGAGATCAATTGTGAACTCTTAAAATATTTTTCAGAAATTATTGGGAGATATCAATTGGGTAAGACCCACAATTGGATTAACCATGCAAGAGATAAGCATATTTTAAACTTTACAAGGAGAATCCAACCTAGATAGTCCAAGACACTTAACTGCTGTGGCAGAGGAAGAGTTAACTCTGGTAGAAAAGAGACTACAAGATGCATATGTGGATTTCATAGATCCTCATTTGAATTGTAGTTTGGTCATCATTCATTCAAAACATTCCCCTACTGGGATCCTTATGCAGAGAGAGGATAATATCTTAGAATGGATATTTATGGCATATAAGCAGAATAAACAAAACATATATAGAAAAGGTTGCTGGTTTAATTATAAAGGGAAGAACAAGATTTCGTCAGCCGTCAGGAAAGGATTCATCGGAAATAGTGGTACCTTACCCTAATGCTGAGATTGTCATTATGGGTAATTAATGAAGATTGGCAAAGAGTTTGTAGCAATTATTTGGGAGAAATTAATAACAAATATCATAGGAACAAGCAGATTCAGTTTATCAAAAGAGCTGACTGGATACTCTGTATAGTGAAGGAAAAATTCACTGCCCCTTTTGGCTACTCTTAGCTTAGAGAACAGGAGCTTCTAGCATCTCACAAAACAACTGCCAAGTGCCAACTGGCCACTGCCTCCTTTACGTCTAAGCTGTTCCCAGAAGTCCAAGCGGCGTGTAACCATAAGGAAGGCTGCACACGATTAAAAAAAAAAAAATTGGCAAAGCATCCTGCTACAGGTCTTACAACGGGAAATTTAATAGGGGCTGGATTACAGGCTCAGATTTTAGTCTATTACCATGGTGGGAAGTATGGTGGCACACACAAGCAGACATGGTTCTGGAGAAGGAGCCGAGAGTTCTGGACTGACAGGCAGCGGGAAGAGTGTGACACTGGGCCTGAAACCTCAAAGCCCACTCCTGTGACACACTTCCTCCAACAAGGCCACACCTACTCCAACACTGACACACCTTGTAACCCTAACCCTAACCCACTCGCTATGGGCCTGGGGTGGGGGACACACCTAGTGACCCTAACCCACTCCCTATGGGCCTGGGGGGGGGTCGTGTTATTTAATTACCACACCAGTTCAGCCAAGCTGTCCTCTGACCAAGCCAGCTGTGGTACACGTTCCTGTACTCACACACACACACACAAATAGTCTTTGAGAATTATTTCTAAAAAAATGGAGAGTAATAGACATTTAATGTCAACCTCTGGCCTCCACAAACATGTACAGCCATGCACCCATAGACAACAGGCACATGTCCACAGATGCCACACATAAAATTTAAAAAGCATGCAGTTAATGCTTTGTGGCCATTGTTGGCTCCTGCCCTACCCCTGGGTGGAGCCACTGCTGCAGGTGTACCAGGGATGCAAGAGCCATCGGAGGTCTGTCAGAACAAGACACCGGTATCTGGTGATGGACAAATGTGGTGTCTCCACACAGCTCTCTGAAATGGTTTTGTTTTCACCGGGGTGGGACGATGCCAGGCAAGCACCTCCCTCTGGGTACAGCCCTGGGCCTGAAATACTCTAAAGCAAAGTATCAGGTGGCCCCGCCTGTCTTTCCTGTGTTTGAACTTGGGCTTTTTTTTTTGTCCCATGGGAAACAGCAGACAGCCATGAGGGCAGGCCGGATACTTTCTGGAACTGAGATTGCAGATGGGGGCTCACGGAAGGGTCATGATCTGTCACCTGGCATGGGTGCAGCCTACTTCCTATGTTGGGTGTCTTGGTACCGAGCACCCCAGTCTCTAAGGCTTGCCATTCTGTCAATCTGATCTTCAACCACTCCTTTCAAAGAGGCTGTGGTGTGACCTCTAGTGGAGGCTCAGGGTCACTGCAGCTCACAACACGTGAGCAAACAAGACAATTGTGGGGCTTTTAGGCCATCCCGACTGGCTTTCAAGTCCACAGGTGGCATGAGGCAGTGTCCTATGTCCTCTGGGAAAGTTGCTATGCAGTAAGGGCATTCTCCACCCTCGCCCAAACAGGGAAGATCTCTGTCCCCTTGCCCTGTTTCACCTTGATCTGGAAAGGAAGATGCATCTGGTGCCTCAGCCGCCACCTGCCTGGTAACCCACTGTCTGTGACTGCATCCCTCCAAGTAGTAGGGTCCTGGAAGTTCCCTGGAAGGGGTTCTAGCCAGGGAGAGCCCCCCACAGCCCCTTCCTTACCAAATGCTGGCAGAGGAGACCCCTCTAATAATGCAGGAGTGTGGATATAGGTGGGAGAGGCAGCAGAAACTTGGGGGACAGACCATTTGCCCAAGGCCACAAAGCTAGAGACCTTTTAAAAAAAAGGTGAGCCTTGTCAGGCATTTCTGGACAGTAAGATTGGGTGTTCTGGCTTTTGGAAATGGACCTTCATGGAGCCCAGGGTGGCCACGAACGCTTTACTTTCCTGCCTTCTGAGTGCAGGTGTGTGCGGTCATTTCCATCTGTTTTATGTACAGTCTGTTTACCCCGAGGACTGAAGCCAGGACCTTGCATGTGCCTGTTTACCCCGAGGACTGAAGCCAGGACCTTGCATGTGCCTGTTTACCCCGAGGACTGAAGCCAGGACCTTGCATGTGCCTGTTTACCCCGAGGACTGAAGCCAGGACCTTGCATGTGCCGGGAAGTGCTTTGCCACTTTCTGAGCTGTTGTCTCCAGTGACTGCTTGGGGTTTTCTGAGTTGAGGGCCACTTAAGCAAGCCCCACGGTGGGAACAGACTGTTGTCATCACTCCAGATCTTCTCAACTGACCTAAGGTTCCCTGTTTTCCCTCTTCTAGAGTTTCCACTCTGTGTACACAGTAGGGAGCCGAGTCCATCTCTCAACTTGTTTCCGTCATCCAGTGAGCCATTTTAGGTACTTTCCCTAAATGCTTCCACGGAGAACACACACATACGTGCGCCATGCACACACACACACACGCCACACACACACACGCATGCCACACACACATGCATGCCACACACACACACACACGCACACACACGCACGCACGCACGCACGCACGCACGCACACGACAGCATGTCTCTAAACCAATGAGTCATGAAAACTCATGCGCCTGCTGCTTCAGTCTCTGAAGTGCTGGGACTACAGGCATGCATCGCCACACCTGCACATCCGACAAAAATCTAACAGTACGTGCCGTCATCTGTCTGTGCTTTATGCTTCCAAAGGGTAAAAACTGGGCTGCTCACAAACAGCCATCGGTCCCATGGAGGTCACTGCCCTGTTGAGACTACACAACTGGCCGTGTTGGGGATCCCCTGTGCTGCTGCACCTGTCGCTCACACTCCTGCATGGCTGACTAGCGTTCTGCATGTGGATGCACCCCATAGCTAGTCTCGCTCCTGCTAATGGACCTTGGATTATTTGCCTTTGGGCATTTTGTGGATAGTCATGTATACCTTGGCATATCTTTTGTGTGGATAGGGGCTTCGGGGAGGGCACTGTGGGGGCCACAGCCTTAAGAATCTGCCCAGGGCTGGAGAGATGACTCACTGGTTATGAGGACTAGCTGCTCTTGCAGAGGACCTAGGTTTTGTTCCCAGCACTCACAAGCATCTAACTCCAGGTCCAGGGGCTCCAGTGCCCTCTTCTGGCACTGTGGGCCACTGTACGCATGTGGTGCACATGCATACATGCAGAAAAAACACACACAGAACGAGTACTTAATAAAGTGGTTTGCACATCTTGCTTTCCCACCACACAGGATGAGAGTGTACTAACTCCAGCCTCGCAGCCTCTCCCCTGCGCATCTCTACCCCAGCTGTCCTTACAGGCCACAGTGGGTGCCCACTCATGACAGCCTAGGTAGCCTCTTTCTGTATGCATGCCTGGATGATGGCCACGCACAAGAAGATGTTTGTTCAAGGCCTCTGCACTGTCCCTGCAGAAAATACCAGGGGAGAAGTGTGGGAGGGAGGAAGCCAGCTACGTAGGGAACCCTGGGGCTGGAGACTGGGGACAAGTTCATACGGGCCAGTGGCTGGCCTGAGCTATGGTATGGCCCCGCCATCCTGCAGAAAACGAATCCTTGCAGCTTGATAAATTCTGTACCTCTTATGGGTCCCAGGAAGCACAGCCCTGGTCCTGAGAACTCACCTGCCTGACCACAGGTCTCTGTCCCTCAGTGTCACCTGAAGAGGTGACTGTGGGAAAGAGATGCAGGAAGCACACAAACAAGTGCCCGGCACCTGCAAACCTTAGCCGTCATCGCCTCCACAGTCTGAAACTCACGCCTGCCTTGCTCAAAGTCAGCTCTCGGGGAGGCTTGTAAGAGGTGAAGCCCGTGAATGGCTGGTGACAGGCAGAGCAATTCCGGCTAAGGGAGCAGGTGGCTTAAAGGGACCAACCACATGGCAGTGAGGAGCAGTGGGGAGCACGGTGCCGGGGGAAGGAGGCTGAGCTGCAGAGAGCACGGAGTCTGTCAGTGTGGCTGTTTGGACAAGGATGTGTGTGTGCGTGTGTCTGCATGAACTGCTGCCCTCGAGGCCATGATAAGGACTGTAGCTCTCTGAGCCCCATAGAAGTCTGTGAACTGGCTGAGAATATTCTCTGACTGCCTTGCTGGGAATGGCCCACAGGTATGCAGGGTACGAGTCAGCTGCTGCGAGGCTTGAAAGTATGGATTCCTGGGTGTCCCGGGGAGAGCTGGGTAGTAGGGCTGACTCCACTCTGTGCACCAGTGGAGCTATGATGCAGCTGCTGCCTGGGTCCCACCAGTCTGTGGCTAAACCCTGGAGCCTGCTGCATGGGGCTGCTGGGTCACACAGTAGATACCAGGTGAGAACAGCTACTCCTGGCTCAACAAAGCATTTGCCGGAGTCCCCCGCTGAGTGGTCCTTTTGAAGAGAGTCACGCAGAAAGCCGCCCCTGAATTCTATGCACCCTGAGCCCAGCACGGTAGATCTCGTTTCTGCCCACTTCTGAGGCTCCTGGGCCTATGCTGCCCTTCTGGAGCCAGCAGGGACTGTTTGGGAAGGATGGCTTGCCCTACCATCACCGTGGAGCTTCTGTTCCCAGCATTCCATAGTTCCATTGGAAGGCCAGCTCCCACAGAGCACCATGGTTGTGGGGGACACAGAGGGTGCACAGGCAAGTAGGTGGCTGCTTCTCCCTGATACTTCCCAGGGAGCCCCAGGACCACGAGGTGCAGGCCGACAGACATTTGTGAAGTAGCAAGGTCTGAGAGCCCGTGTGGGCTTCTTCCCTTTCCTGCTCTGATGACAGTGAGGAAGATGATGGCGACACCGTATCCCACAGTACACTGGAGGAGGACGGAGTGAAGGAAGACCAGGCACAGCCACAGAAAGAACTGGGACGTGTCACCATTCGAGACAGGAAAGGGGTGGCAATGATACCAGTGACCCTGAGAGGGAAAGGTAAGGGCCAAGCCAGCCGAGTGTCCACCCCGGGACAGGCCCAGGAGCACAGTCAGTGCAGGAAGCTAAGAGCTGACACTGCTCAGAGGCACTGGGGTGACCCTGCCCTCCTGGAAAGTCTTCCCAGCAGGGGAATGTGTTCTTAGCTCATTTTCTCCCTCCTTCCTTCCTTTCTTTCTTCTTTCCTTCCTTCCTTCCTTCCCTCCCTCCCTCCCATCCCCCCTCCCTCCCTCCTTCTTTCCTTCCTTCCCCTTCTCCTTGTCTTTTTTGGTATTATGAGACAGGGTCACTCTGTAGACTAGGCTGGTCAGGAACTCTTGACAATCTTCATGCTCTCGAGTGATTACTGTGCTCAGCTCCTGAGCAGCTGGGATCACATCTCTCCTGCAGCTTACACACCTCGGCTGTGAGCTTGCTGTGCCCACAAGCGTAGCCCGCTGTCCATTCTTCTCCTTTCTCATCATCCGCAGGGTTGTCCTGTTGAGTTGTTTTCCCGTCGTTTATTAGCAGGGCCCCAGCATGCTGCTGCACACACCCCAGCCCACCAGGTCATTTTCTAGTCTCTTGACTGAGCTGCTGCCAGCTGTGGACTGTTGCTGGTCTCTGGCACAGCCGCAGCAGCGTGAGGCCTAGGGACCGTGGGACTGTCAGAGGGATGCTGGGAAGAGCTTGTCTCAATTTGGGATCCTCTAGTGGAAGACCCCCCAACGCAGGGAACGGACGTAGTCATGTGGTCAGACTCAGAAAGCAGATGAGAAGGAAGGTCCAGGTCTGAGATCTGCAGGCCACAGGGCGGGTCGGCATCCCCTCCTCTGCTAAGGGCAGCCCCAGCGCAAGTCTGTTCCCTTCCTCAGCCCATCCGTTGATTGGCAGCTTTGTCTCCTTGGGGTTTAACCTCGTAAATTCTAGGTTTTAGGCCCGGCCTGAGGAACGGCTGGGTAAGATTTTTTCCCATTCGGTGCGCTGTTTCGGGGTGGGACGGGAGCGGCGCACGTGAGGTGGTCAGCGGACAACCTGCAGGAGTGCTGGCCTTCTACCACGTGGGTCCCGGGCTCGGGCTCGGGTGTCGGGCTCAGAAGCAGGCGCCCTCGCCCGCCGAGCCCCCTCGGTGGCCCCAAGCGCTGCCTTTGCCATCTCTCCTTCCAAAGCCCTGGGAGGAAATCCTTCTTTGAGAGTTCCACTTGGCGCACATCCGACGGGCGCGCTGAGTTCAGGGTCACCCGGCGGCCACACCGTTTGGTGACGAGCGGCTCCGGGCGGAGGCGGCCCCGAGGGCACCTGCGCCCCCGGGAGCCCCGGGCCCGTCCCACCCCTCTCTCTCTCTCTCTTCAGGGGACCGGGACCGGGACCGGGACCGGGGTGCCTCGCGCGCGCACAGGCCCATCCGCAGGAAATGGTGAGTGGCCTCGGCCTGGGCTCCACGTCCCCCTGGGCGACGAGAGCAGAGGGCGAGCGAGCCAAGCGTCCCCGGCTCCGCTCACTCCCCCCCCCCCCCCGGGCTCCAGGAGCCGCCGCTGCGAGCAGCCAATCAGCTCTCAGCTCAGTGCACGACCAAATACGACAGCTCCCGATTGGCTGATCCGAGGCCAATCAGCGGGCCGAGCGGGAAGCTGTTGCGAAGCACCGCAACCTTCCGGCCCTTGTGAGGACGCTGGACCTCACCTGGCTCTGGTCCGCAGCGGCTGTGCAGCGCATGCCCAGCACAGCGCATCATGACAGATCAGGTCAGCCCAGAGCCCGCACTGGTGCACTCGGAGCTCACCCGTGAGTGCCCGGAGCCCCAGGCCCGCCCGGTCCAGCGGTAGCGCAGTGACAAGGAAACGGAAAGGCGACCTACGCTTTCCACCCCTGGAAATGTCAGGAGCAGGCCTTCAGGCATGGCTGTATCCAGGTGTGCAAGGGCTGAGGCCTTGGATGGTTCCTCCCAGCCCTCACCTTTCCCTTGTGCTGGCTTCCTTCCCGCGGCCAGCTGACGACTCAGACCTCCTGAGTTCTTTGTGATTAGGGCAGCTCCTTCAGCAAGGAAGGAGCTTGGCTGCCCCCACTAGGTCCAGCAGGCAGTTCCCAACTTAGTCTCGAGGGAAATGATGGCCAGTCTCAGAAGCCAGCTTCACCTCACCTCCAGGCTGGGGGTGGGCTGGATGGTGTTCAGGTCATCCCCGTGTCTTGTTTTCAGTCGTCAGCTAGGAGAATGGAGTGCAAAGGCCTGAAGCACACCAAACACTCCTGAAAGCCCCTTGGGAGGCCAAAGCGGGAGGATTGCCGTGGGCCCCAGGCTAGCCTGGCTTACAGAGCAAACCCTGCCACAACAAACAGCGAAGCAGAGGATAACCATCGTGACGATTATAAGGAGACACAGCGCTCAGCTAGTGTGCGCCCTTTCTGGCACCAGACACTCTGACACCCGCCACAGACACTCAGCTTTGGCCGGCATTTGATGTTTACACGCCAGAGACTCTCAGGGCCAGCCGCTCTGTGTGTGTGACTGGGAGTGGGGGAGAGTTAACTGTCACTCCAAGCCTCTGCCCTGCTGTGTCCCCCTCTGTCCCCCTCTGTTCCCCTCTGTTCTGCTCTCTGACCCCCTCTGTTCCCCTCTGTTCTGCTCTCTGGCCCCCCTCTGACCCCCTCTGTTCCCCTCTGTTCTCTCTGTCCTCTGATCCCCCCTGAGACCCCCCTGTTCCGCTCCCTGTGCCCCCGTGTCTCACTCTGCCCTCCCTGAGGCAGAATCACCAGGTCTTTCGGGTTTTTGCGGTTTTGGCGGGATCTCTCTCCTGTTGCAGCAAGCCTGTGTATACCTGACAAAGCCTGCCAGCCTCACTGGGCCCTTGGGAGGTCCTGGCCTTAGGACCCTCCTGATGGCCAAGCCCAGCTTTAGCTGGAGTGTATTGGAGCAAATTGGCTTGGGAACACTGGGTCCCTCATCAGTGGGGAAGTTATCATGTGAGTGAGCCTGCCTTTTGTCACCCCCAAACACCTCCTGGGCTCAGAAGGATGACCTTTCCACCCTGTCCTTAGTGTCAAGGGTCACCAGTGCCCAGCCCGCAGTTTGCACAGAGTCCAGAATTCTCAGTTGTGTGTTCTTCTTTTCTAGGAAGGGTTCATTTCAGGCCTTTGGAAAGGAGGTGTGCATCACAGGTCACTCGGTAAGGACATACCCAAGCCCAGCCTCTTGTCCATGCCTGTGGTGGGGCGGGGAGGGAGATGAGGGTCTCAGACTGGGCCCTGCACAGAAGCATATGGTTGTATGGTTCATCTCTGTGCCCCATATCTCTGTGTAGTGTCACCCCTCCCCCCACGCCAGTAGTCTTTCCTGAGACCCCAAGCTCCAGGAAATCCAGAAGCCCCTCAGTGACTCACGCTGGTCATCAGTGTCTTCATCTGCCCCTAGAGGGGCCGGGAGCCCCAGCACGTGGTCAGCACGGTGCAGAGGGACGCAGGTACACCAGGCAGTGGTCATCTCTTCCTGCCTTGAGTTGCTCTAATCTTCCATGGACAGACTTGCTCACAGTGAGTGGGCAGGATCCCCCCAAATCCAGCTTGCAGACCCACACTGGTAAACAGCGTGTATCCAGCCTCATCCGGAGCCACAGCGGACCCGAGTCCCTGTCCCTGTCACAGTCTGCCCTCTGTGTGTCTCGCCCAGGTATACCCCAGCCTCCGCACCGTCCTCCAGGAGTGTGTGTGTTGCCAATGCTATGCCAGGTTTGGGGGCCACCTGCCTGTGCCCCGGGCTGATGCGCTGCTGCCCTACTGGGTCCCTCTGTCCCTGAGACCACGAAAGCAGGTGAGGAAGTGCCTTGGCAGGTCATTGCTTAGGGCCAGGACGCATGTCTGGGCCCAGAGCCCATCAGAATCACAGGTGTCCTATGACTGAAGTTTCTGGGACATAGTTTTGGTGTTATTGATTGATTGATTTTGATACAGTGAATTGGAGAAGCTAAGCAAGTGCTTTCCGCTGAGTGACAGTCCTGTCCACCCTCCTCCCCTCCTTCCCTCCACCCCTTTTGTTTCTTTGTAATGTGTGTGTGTGTGTGTGTGTGTGTGTGTGTGTGCGCACATGCATGTGTGTGTGTGTGTGCTTGTTTGTGCTTGTGGGGGTGCATGCACCCATACATACAGATAGATTTGGAGGCCAGAGCTGGTGTCTTCTTTATAATTCTCTGCCATAATTCCTTAAATTGTTCCCTCATTGCACGTGCTGCTTCTGTAGGCTGGCTGTGGACAAGCTGTGGACAGCAGAGTCGGTCCTCATGTGTGCAGCAGCTGTTCTCACCACTGAGCCAGCTTACCAGCGTTTTCTCATTTTTTTTTTTACATTTTTATGTGTGTGCCTGCCTGTGTGTGTGTGTGCCTGCCTGTGTCTGTGTGTGTGTCTGTGTGTGTGCCTGCCTGTGTGTGTGTGCCTGCCTGTGTGTGTGTGTGCCTGCCTGTGTATATGTGTGTGTGCCTGCCTGTGTATATGTGTGTGTGTCTGTGTGTGTGTCTGTGTGTGTGCCTGCCTGTGTATATGTGTGTGTGTCTGTGTGTGTGCCTGCCTGTGTATATGTGTGTGTGCCTGCCTGTGTATATGTGTGTGTGCCTGCCTGTGTATATGTGTGTGCCTGCCTGTGTGTGTGTGTGCCTGCCTGTGTCTGTGTGTGTGTCTGTGTGTGTGCCTGCCTGTGTGTGTGTGCCTGCCTGTGTGTGTGTGTGCCTGCCTGTGTATATGTGTGTGTGTCTGTGTGTGTCTGTGTGTGTGCCTGCCTGTGTGTGTGTGCCTGCCTGTGTATATGTGCCTGCCTGTGTATGTGTGTGTGTGTGTGTGTGTGTGTGTGCCTGCCTGTGTGTATGTGTGTGCCTGCCTCTGTGTGCGTGCATGTGCCTGCCTGGCTGTGTGTGTGCCTGGCTGTGTGTGTGTGTGCACATGTGGCACTTGTGGGTTCCAGGGATCAAACTCATGATAGTGGGCTTTGTGGCACCCTTACCTGCTAAACCATTTCTTTGGCTTACATAGTTCTTTTGAGATTCATTCATGTAACTTGTGTGTTAGGTCTGCAGTGTTCCCCAGCTCCCTTGTCCCTGCAGCTCACTGAGTGGTGCGGCACTGACACCCATGGACCAGCCCATGCCCTCATGCTCCAGGGCAAAAGGAACTCAGAAAGAGCCACCTGGACTTTGGTGGAGAGGTGAAAGTGTGGTTACCTCTTGTTCATGCCACAGGCTTCTAGATGGTTCATTTACTACAACTGTGTGCCAAAACAGTTCTTTGGCGTGTGAGGTTGAGGTCAAGGCCATCCTGGTCTACATAGAGAGTTCTAGGCCATCCTGGTCTACACAGAGAGTCCCAGGCCATCCTGGTCTACATAGAGAGTTCTAGGCCATCCTGGTCTACACAGAGAGTCCCAGGCCATCCTGGTCTACACAGAGAGTCCCAGGCCATCCTGGTCTACACAGAGAGTCCCAGGCCATCCTGGTCTACACAGAGAGTCCCAGGCCATCCTGGTCTACACAGAGAGACCCAGGCCAACAAGGTCTACATAGAGAGTCCCAGGCCATCCTGGTCTACACAGAGAGTCCCAGGCCATCCTGGTCTACATAGAGAGTCCCAGGCCAACAAGGTTTACATAAAGAGTCCCAGGCCATCCTGGTCTACATAGAGAGTCCCAGGCCAACAAGGTCTACATAGAGAGTCCCAGGCTATCCTGGTCTACACAGAGAGTCCCAGGCCATCCTGGTCTACACAGAGAGTCCCAGGCCATCCTGGTCTACACAGAGTCCCAGGCCATCCTGGTCTACACAGAGTCCCAGGCCATCCTGGTCTACACAGAGAGTCCCAGGCCATCCTGGTCTACATAGAGAGTCCCAGGCCAACAAGGTTTACATAGAGAGTCCCAGGCCATCCTGGTCTACAGAGAGAGTCCCAGGCCAACAAGGTCTACATAGAGAGTCCCAGGCTATCCTGGTCTACATAAAGAGTCCCAGGCCATCCTGGTCTACACAGAGAGTCCCAGGCCATCCTGGTCTACACAGAGAGTCCCAGGCCATCCTGGTCTACACACAGAGTCCCAGGCCATCCTGGTCTACATAGAGAGACCCTGTCTCAGAAAGCCAAAAAAATAAAAGCAAAGAAACAAACAAATGAGTGGAAAGACCACACATGTCCCAATTTCTCCCAGAAACTGCAGACCAAGTCTTCAAACATAGGAGCCGCTAAGGCCCATTCTCATTCAAACTACCACAGACACCACGCCATTTTTTAACATTTGTTTATTTACTGTGTTGTGTGTGTATGTTTGTGTTGGGTACTTACGTGCCAAGGTGGATGTGTGGAAGTCAATGAACAATTTACCGGAGTCAGTTCTCTCCTTCTGCTTCGAGTCCCCGGGATTGAACACAGGTGTACAGGCAGCCGGCAGGTGCCTTTACCTGCTGGGTCATCTTGCTGGCCCTATGCGCTGGAGACGAAACCCCAGGCTCTGCGCATACTGGGCAAGCACTCTAGTAGCTGGGCTATAGCCTCTGCCTCTTAAAAACAGGGTCTCCCTGGTAGACCAGGCTGGCCTTGAACTCACAAAGATACATCTGCCTTTCTGATCGCTGTAATTAAAGGCATGTGCCACCATACCTGTCACCGTCCTCGCCCGCTTGAACCTTTCTTACTGCCCGCTGGCAGGTCTCGAAGATGATGCGGTGTTATGTCCCCAGAGCAGTAAGGTCATGCCGCTGTCCCTGCCACTGTTTCGGGGGCCGCCTTCCGATGCCCAGGGATAGGGCCATTATGCCCTACTGGGTGCCCCAGGGGCTGAGGTCACAGAAGAAGGTAAGAAGGGGGCTTGTGAGACAGGGCTGAGTGGGGGGCGAGAAGGGGGGATCCCAAGGGGGCACCTCTTCCACGGCCATGGCGAATGCAGCTGAGAGCAGGAGGTTGTGTCTGTGGAGGCTGCTGGGAAGTGTGGGCCCTGCTCTCTGAGGATGGGTAAGGGGCATCTGGGACCCAGGCAACTGCATCTTTTCCTCCTTGCTGTCTCTTCCTCCCCTTTCCTTCTCTACCATGCTTCAGGCCCAGACTCATCTCTTCACAGCATCCAGAGTCCTGCGGGAAGCTGGGAGGGACCATGGCTCTGGGCTTCCATCCAGCGGTGCCGTCTGCAACCCCACAGTTATAGTTCCAGGCCACGCTGCCTGTCAGCCATGTCCAGCCTTCCCAGTGTTTGGGGCTAGTTAGAAGTCTCCATTTCCCTCCTGCCTTCTACTTTTGGGTTCTCTGTCACTGAGCAGCAAGCTGTCCTCAGTAAGAGAACTAGAGCCTGGGTCGGGAGCCACAGTGCCCCTGCCCTGAGGTCTGAGCACACACAGATGACATACTGACCTCTTTCTCATCTTTTAGGTGGTGAAGAGGCTGGAGAATGCTAGAGACACGCCAGGTAACTCCACACCGTGACTCACCTCATCCTGCCCCGGGAAAGGGTCAGGGCAAGGCCACACACCTGACACAGCTGTCCCCCACCCTTGCCAGGCACCGCCAGCTGCCTGCTGTCTTTACAAATGGTCCAGGCAGACCACCAGCCTTAACAGTGGCAAGCGGGGGCTGGTGATGTCTAAAGTGGCTTCGTTTAAGTTATGAATGTCTGTGACTTGTGCTATGGAGTGTGTGTGCGTTTCACTTCTGACCTGGTGTGTATTTCTGATGTGACAGCTCTTCTCCCTCTCTCTCTCTCTCTCTCTCTCTCTCTCGCTCACACACATACACACACACACACACATACACACACACACACACATAGACACACACATACACACACAGACACACACATACACACACATACATACATACACACACACATACACACACACATATACACACACACAGACACACACACATACACACACACACACATACATACACACATACCCACACACACATACACACACACACATACACACACACATACACACACAGACACACACACACATACACACACATACACACACATACACACACACACATACACACACACATAGACACACATACACACATACACACACACATAGACACACATACACACACATACACATACACACACACACATACACACAGACACACATACACATACACACACATACACACACACACATACACACACACACATAGACACACATACACACACAGACACACACATACACACACATACACACACACAGACACACACACACATACATACACACACACATACACACACACACATAGACACACACATACACACACAGACACACACACATACACACACATACACACATACACACACACACACAGACACAGACACACATACACACACACGCACACACATACACACACACACATAGACACACATACACACACACACACAGACACACATACACATACACACACACGCACACACACACGTGTGTGTGTGTGTGTGCGTGCATTATGCAATCATCACAGTGTGTGTGCATTCTGCACGGTGTGTTCATATGCTCATGCATGTGACCTGGTGTGTATGCATGCCTGTATTCATGTTTGAGAGTGTGTGATCACAGGAGCTCAGCACACACTCACACACACTTGGCAGCACACTCACACACTGGTGATGTGAAAGACAGGCGTCTCCTCCCCATGTTACTTACGTTTTTTTTTTTTTTTGAACCCAGTGTCCCAGACTTCCAGGCTCTGGTCTGGTGTCAGGTCCTTCTGTGGTGTGCTATGTCAGCCCTGCACAGGGGTCCCGTGTGCAGGATTTGGGGTGGGGGGCATTCTGGAAATGACAAGTGACTTGAGGAGCTTTCAGAAGGAAGGACGAGAAGTGCTGGGGAATGCATAGCCACCAACCAACCTGTCCTTAACCATGTGAAACGTCCTGCTCCCAACCCCAGAAGTGACCCTGTTACCCGGAGTGCAGGTTGCCCCAGCGCTGCAGGTACAGGTCGAGTTTTCAGGTTTTGAAGCGTGACGTTCGTTGGGAACAGCCGACAGGCCCACATTCTCATCAGCAGTAGGAAGTGTCACAGCAGAATCTTAGCGTGACTTGAGCTTGTCTTGGAGGACGGAAGCAGTGGGTTGGGCCCGAAATGCAGCTCTTGCTACTGGGGGGGGGCAGAGCTCGGACCCGATGGACTCGCCCCTAGGACACGTGGCTCCTGGGAAATCTGGTCCTAGGAAGCCACACTGAAGGATGTCCTCAGAAAGGCTCAAGCTAGAACCCTGTAGTGTTCAGAGGGAGGGCCGAGAGGAGAGTCTCGGGTGCCCTGGTGCCCGGGGGGAGGGGGTGAGATGAAGAGAGACTCCGCCCTCTCCCCAAGGAGACTCCCAAGAGCAGAGCAGGTGCTCTGTGTGCTGGGGTGCTGACCCAGGGTCAGGCAAAGCCAGAAACCCATGCCAGGGCCTTCCCTGGGAGCTCGAAAGAATCAGAGAAGTCTCCAGGCCCAGTGCTGGCTCCCCTGAGGTCTGTTTCCATTGACATCTTTGACTTCGAGTACTTCGCATTATTAGAAAAAATGGATTTATGGTCAGATTGCAGGATGAGCTGATAGATTTTTCAAAACCAGTGTTAAATTCTACTCCAGTCATGTTTTCTTTTTTTTAGGACTTCTTGGTTTTTATTTTCTGTGTGCATAAAAATGCACACAGTGCCCATGGAGGCCAGCAGAGGGCATCAGACCTCCTGGAACTGGAGCTACAGATGGCTGTGAGCCATCGCGTGGCTGCTGGGAACTGAACCCTGGTCCTCTGCAGGAGGAGCCGGCGCTCTAACCGCCGAGCTGTCTCTCCAGCCACTCTTGCAGCTTTCTTGTTGAGATGATTTATTTGTTTACTGGATGAAGTCTTCCTGGGGACCTCCTGGGCTCATTCTCCTTCCTCAGCCCCCACTGTGGTGGGACTTGCAGTCCCTCCGCCACGTCCCTCAGTCAGGTGACTTACAGAGTTCATGCTAGGAGTCTTCGGAGGCAGGATCCGGGGGACAGCCAGGAACTTCCTGTGTCCTCTTCCAGCTCTGTGTAATTTCATCATCTGGCTTCTAATTCAAGGAGTTTCCATCTGAAGACTGTGTGTGTGTGCATGTGTGAGTGTCTCTGTGTGTGTGTGAGTGTCTCTGTGTGTGTGTGTGCGTGTGTGAGTGTCTCTGTGTGTGTGTGCGTGTGTGAGTGTCTGTGTGTGTGTGTGCGTGTCTGTGTGTGTGTGCGTGTGTGAGTGTCTGTGTGTGTGTGTGCGTGTGTGAGTGTCTGTGTGTGTGTGTGCGTGTCTGTGTGTGTGTGTGTGTGTGTGTGTGAGTGTCTCTCTGTGTGTGTGAGTGTCTCTGTGTGTGTGTGCGTGTGTGCATGTGTATCTCTCTCTCTCTCTCTCTCTCTCTCTGTGTGCTGGAATCACAGTCATGTTGAGCTATATCCCCAGAACACGTTTTTGATCTTATGTTTCTCTCATTAACGAGGCTTGCACACTTTTCTGCTCTCTGCCTTGTCGGTGCCCTTTTCAGGAGGAAAATGTATTTACCGTGTTTCATATTAGGAGTGTTTTGCATTGATATAATTAGGGCTTATATTTCTATCAACCGTATGTTTATAGTGTGAACAAAACATAACAAGGGGATCTCACATTGACCAAAGCTTTTCTGAGAAATACTGAAGGGCTCCAGGAAGCCGCGGCGTGGCTGTGCCATTTGTGGTAGAAGTGGTCAGGGTCAGTCTGTGTTGCCCTTACGTGCTAGTCATTGTCCCAGCATCGTAGAGTGGTTTATCATGCCCTGAAGCAAGCAGCCTGCCTTGTGCACGCTCAGGTGCTGAGGAGCGACACTCTGGGGTGCAGCTGCTCCCAGGGCAGAAAAACAAACGGGAGACTAAATCAGCGCATGGGAGGGACACAGTAAGCACTGGACTCTGGGGACTGCTGGCGGAGCAGGGCACTGTGTGTGTGTGTGTGTGTGTGTGTGTGTGTGTGTGTGTGTGTGTGTGTGTGTGTGTATGCAGGTGCAATGCATGTGTCAATGTCGGGTGTCCTGTTCAATGACTGACCACATTATTGTCATTTTTTAAAAATTTCATTTTATGCATTTGGAGGTTTTGCCAGTATGTCTGTCTGTGATGTGCTTGCAGTGCCCTCGGAGGCCAGAAGAGGGAGGAGTTGGGTTCCCTGGAATTGTATAGATGGTTGTTAGCCACCATGTGGGTGCTAGGAGTCGAACCCAGGTCCTCTCAAAGGACAGCCACTGCTGTTAACCACTGAGCCATTTCTCCAGCCACAACTGAGAAATCATTGAGTGTACTTGACTACTGCGTTGCAGGAGGGGAGACTGGCTTAAATCAGTCACCTTCCCATAACTCAGCTGTGGTTACCCAATCAGGCTTTGTCTTCACTGGTCTCTCCTTTCTAAAGAAATAGAGGAAGGAAGGGAGGGAGGGAGGAAGAGAGAAAGAAAGAAAGGAAGGAAGGAAGGAAGGAAGGAGGAAGGAAGGAAGAAAGAAGGAAGGAGGAAGGAAGGGAGGAAGGAAGGGAGGAAGGAAGGAAGGAAGAAGGAAGGAAGGAGAAAGGAAGGAAGGAAGGAGGCTGCAAATCCAGGCTAGCCACTCTGAAGAATAAAGACTCAGAAACTGTTGATGCTGGGCGGTGGTGACGCACTTAGGAGGCAGAGGCAGGCGAGTCTCTGAGGCTAGCCTGGTCTACAGAGCGAGTTCCAGGACAGCCAGGACTCCACATAGAGAGAAACCCTGTGTCATAAAACAAGCAAAGGAAAGAAAGGAAAAGAAAAGCTGTTGAGTCACCACACTGACATAACCTGTACCTTGGCTGGGTGGGGCCAGCTCCCCACAGACCCACAATCCTCAGCTCCTGGGGTGGGTAGCTGGTGTCCTGCCCCCGTCCTCAGCAACACAAACGTCCCTCTTGCTCCTAGAACGGCCCCTGGACTCAAGCAGCTGGCATGGCTGTTGGCGGATCTGCGGGGACCAGAATCTCCTCCTCAAGTGGCAGCGGCTCCAGGCCCTTCACCAAGACGAGCTGCCCAGCCCTCAGGAGGATGAGCCGCGTGCTAGCCGCGTAGGCCCGCTGCTGCCCATCAGCTTCAACCTCCTGAGCTTGCTGCAGGCTGTCCTGAGGGCCGTCCTGGCCATTCGGTGAGCTGCTGGGGGATCGGGACAGGGTGGGCCCGGACTCACCACTCACTGTGGAATCTAGAGTCCCTGCCAGACTCGTCTTTTGTCCCTTACTTATTGAGCCTTTGGATGCCATGATGACAGCCTCCTAAGGCTCTTCCAAGAGGTGTGCCCCCAGCTGGCTTCACAGTCTGGCTCAGGGCAGTAGAGCTGGCCCAGCCCCCTTGTCCAGTGCTCTGTGGGGAGCCCTGTGAACCTTCACATCAATGCCTGGCCACCCCTGTGGCTTGGCAGGCACTCACTGGCAGGGAGTCGAGCTCAGAGCTTCCCGGGAGCTTCCTGGGACTCTATGGAGTGGTCTCCCCATGCTCCGCGTCGCTCCGTTTCACCCGCCCCACAGCCCTATAACTAGGTGCTTCCTCCCTTCCTGGGAGTGGGTGCTGAAGGTCGGAGGCCCACTGGGCCCCACAGCTGAGAATCAGAGATGCAGCACCGACTCCAGTCGGCGCCCCCAGGTCCCGAGTGTAGTGGGGAACCTGGGCGGGCGCCTGCAGAGGAGGCTCCTGGCAAGCCCCTGCCAAGGGCGGGGCGCACTCAGCCTGGGGGACAGCTCCCGGCACGGGCCTTTCTCTTGGCTTTCCAGCCATTTGTTCTGGGACTGAGGTGGAGTCTTCAGCTACTGTCAAGACCCTCAGCAAGAATGTCAGTCACAATCACGGTCCTCAAGGGAAGCCCTCAGATCGGGAGGACCCGGGACACTTGCTGTTTCCACACATAATAAGATCTGCACCCACGATCCAACCTGAGCTAGGAGCCATCGCGTGACTGTTAGCCGAAGTGGGCCTGGTGTGAATGTCTGCAAGAGTCTGCTGTGAATGCAGCCAATAAATGTTATTTGTGAAACTCTAAACCAGCGCTTTAAAAATCATTTTATTTTATGTGCTTTGCCTACATGTGTGTCTGCGTATCACAGTGTATGCCCGGTGCCCATGGAGGCCGGAAGAGGGCATCACATCCCCAGAAGTGGAATAAGAGATGATTGTCACGGAGGTGCTGGGAATGAAACCCAGGTCCTCTGGGAGAACAGCCAGTGCTCTTAACCACTGAGCCATCTCTCCAGCCTCCAGACCAGCCACGTTTAAAGGGTGACCTGTGGTTTTCCTTTGGTAAGGAGGAGCTTGTCCTGTCTGTGCCCCTGGAAAGAACTCATTTCTACATTTCCGGAGCTCAGGGTTCGGCTCTGGGACCCGCCTGTCTCTGCCCAGGGCTGGGCTCACCGCTATCACTGCTGCACCTGATTTTTTTGTGGTGATGCTGGGAATCTGAACTCAGGCCCTAGTGCTTGAGCAAGCACTTTCCCCACTGAGCTATTTCCTCAACGCCACCCCAAAGTCCCACAAGAGACTCCCACCACCCTCTCACCCCCAGATCCCCCTCCAGCCTAGGCCCTTCAGAGCTAGGAAACCAGCCCGCCTGACATTAGAGCCCTGGGCCCCAGCCTTCCTGCAGATAGGATTTCCGCACTCTACCAGCCTGTCCTGGGCCTCACACAAGCAACCTACTGTACCTCAGGTGTGCGGGACCTGCCTTCCCTCCCGGCAGGTGGCAGCTGGGGGGCGGCAGCCTCGGCCCGGAAGCCCCCCCCCTGCACTGTGCACAGCAGCTGGGAGACTTCCGTCCTCAGGCAGCAGAGCAGAGGTCAAGGGCTGTTTTTGTGCTTGAAAGCAACAAAGTGCTCCGGGCCAAGAGCTGAAGGAGTCTGTGAGTGAGTCCGTTCTCCTGGCGGAGGGTCGGTCAAAAGCTGCCAAACTCTGGGCTCTGGCAGGCTCCAGATGCTACCAAACCGTACTTGGCTGCACAAGGGGATGGTGCCTAGCTCCCAACAGAGCGGTTGCCTCTCAGGGGCAAGCAGTACAAGCACAGGCTCCCGTGGAAGGAATTCCCCTTAGGGCTTGACACTCACCTACTCCTTTCGCAAAACTTGTCCAGTGCCACTTCTCTCGGGCCTCAGAAGTCACCACACACTCAGCTCTGGGGGCGGGGGTGGCAGTCATTGTTCTTCTGGGCGTACCCCCTCTTCTGTGCCCATTCCCAAAGCTCCGAAGAGCGCGTCCATGTGCAAACGTCTTACAGGTGGTTCTTAAGCCCTAGGCGCTGGCTGCCCTTAGTGAGGAGGTGGGACAAGTCAGGGGTCCTCTCGTGCAGTGCTAGCGAGGGCAGAGCAGCTGAGGACCCTGACTGGACACGGTGTTGCCGACTCCCCATCTCCTTTAGGGATGGGGGAGAGCTGTGGGAAGGAATCCAGGCTTGCTCTTTGTACACAGCTGGTCTGAGTCAGAGCTAGATTCGGAATCCCAAGGCTGACAGCTGATAAGTGGCTGCCGAGTTCCAGATGCCCCAATGTGACAACAACATACAACCCAGATTCCAGCACACACACACACACACACACACACACACACACACACACACACACACACCAAAAACGGAACCCAAAACAAAAAAACCCAAGTTGCCAATAGACTCAAGGGAGTGTCTGACTGCAATGTCCTGGCCGTGGCTTGGATGACACTGCAGGGCTCCTTGCCCACATGGCGCTAGCCTAGGGCTTACGGTGTCTGGGTCACAGACCGTATCGTCTTCCCCAAGCCCCAACACAGAGCTTACATACAGTAACACTCAGAGACAACCTCCCTGAATGAAGACATGAGTTCTGGAGCGCCACTCTCCCAGAAGGCATCACTCTCTGGTTCACGGAGGTGACCGGGTTTCCAGGAGTGGGCTCGGGGAAGTCGGTATATGGAGGGTCAGGGCTGAGGTCTGGTGGGAGCCCCTGCAGCCGGCCTCCCCCTGCCTTGCTCTGTGTATGCCTACTGGGGCCTCCTGCCTGGCCTCCTGCGGCTCGTGGGCGTCCCTCACGCAACCCTGCAGCCTCAGCAGCTCTGTGGCGTGAGAGCTGTGTACCTTAGCCTTACCTCCATCGTTGTAGGTGCCTTTGCTCCTCTCCCGGTGCCTCGTTTCTAGACTTTCCCGGTTACTTGTGTATGACCAGGGTAGCCTAGTCCTAGGGCCTGGGAGGGGCCGTTGGGGACATCCAGTCCAACCATTTCACTCACAAACAGGGGTGCTGGGCCCAGAGAGGGCAATGCCCCATCCACAGCTGGCAGCTGTGAGTCTTGACCGCAGCCTCTTCCTGTCCACGCTGCTTCCTGGAGCCTTCTCTCTACCCCACCTCCACCAGGAGACTTTCCACACTCCCTGCCAGAGGAACGCCAGGTGAGTTGGTTTGAGGCAGCCTGGCTTGGTGGGAAAATGGAAGCTCTCCCATCAACTGATGAGTCTACTTCAAGCCCAGGCTGGGCCTCAAGGATGGGAGTGTTCTGGAGTTTTCAATGCTGTCCAGTGACTCTCACTGAGCTCTGGGGGGCATGTTTGAGAGGACCCCATGAGCGATGGGCCTGTTTTTCTCCTTTGCCATTTCTAAGAGAAAGCCCTGCTTGATGACACTGTTTTTCTGTGGTGAAACAGCAAACCCCAGGCTGATCCAGGAGCTCTGGAAGGTGCTGAAATTCTGGAGGAGGCCAAGATGGCGTTCCTGAGTGTCTCAGCATTGCCAAGCGAGCATGTCCTTTCCAGACATCCCACACGGACGGAGGAAATGCCAGCACTCCAGCTCTTGTCCCTGCAGCTCAGGGCGGGGGAGCTGGAGGTGACCGCAGAGCAGGTGCGTGGCCTCAGCTGGCCAGTTTTTACCAAAGGCACAGGCTTTGTGGGGGCGGGCTCTGCGCTTGGGGTGCCTTGCCAGGGCCAGGCAGAACTGTCCATGAGGGCTGACTGTCGAGTGAGGTCTCTTGCCTGAGTCACAGCCCTGGCCTTGGCCAATCCTTCCACAGTCTCTGCAGTCCTACAATGCCTGTCCCCCTCCTGTCCCCTGAAAGCTTCTCTTTTTGTTCTACAATGTCTGTCTCTTGTCCTGCCCCCATCCAAGGTACACTTGCTCCCTAGTCCTTCCAGAAACTATGAATGTTTTATTTTTTTAATTATGTTAATGTGCTTTGGTGAAATCTACCCCCATTCCTAACCATTCAGTTCCTTTCATGTTCCCCCGCCACTTTTCCCTCCCAACCTCATGAGTGCGCTCCTCACCCCCAGACCCACTGAGTCTGCTTAGTGCTGCCTATGTGTGCGTGGGCATAGGACTAGCTATTGCATCGTGGGTAGTCTCGCAGGGGCCGCATCCCTGAAGAAAACTGACTTGCCTTCTCTTGCAGCCACCAGTTCCCAGTAGCTCCTTACATAAGGGTGGGCGTTCACGGTCCCCCGTCACATCCGTGCCGGGATATTGGCTGGCCTGATCAGGTACTGGCCTTGTGCACCCAGTCACAGCCAGTGTAAGTTCATGTGTAAGTTTTGCTGCAGGCACCCACTCCCTCTGGATCTTATAGTGTCCCTCCCCTCCACAGTGACCCCTAAACCCTGGGAGTGTGTGTGATACAGACCTCTCGCCCATAGTCCAGCAGCCCACAAGCTCTGATTCTCTGTACCAGGGCAGGTCTCTGCATTAATCAGCATCTACTGCAAAAAGAAGCTTCCCTGATGAGGGTTGGGAGACGTACTAATTGGCTGAGGGCCTGGTGGTCTGGGACGTTCCCCCAGGCCCTGATTATGGAGAAGGAATTTAGTTCTTTTCTAGAACCAGGAAGGTGCTTGGCAGAGCTAGTGATGATCTGGAGCCAGGGCCTTGGGCGGGGCGGGGAGGGGGGTCTCAGTTCCTGAGAACTCGACTTTCTCGCCCCTCCTTGAAGGGCTGACATTGTATGAGAGCTTTCTACTGACTCTGTCCCATGTCTCCCCACAATCTGTGTATATGATGCCATACTGATTCAACTTGCTTGGCATGACCCATCAGCTTGTGCAAGGCCTCCTGACCCCAAACTTTTCTATCTTATTTTCTCATCTCCTGGTCCTCTCTCTCAGTAACCTGTTGCTGAAGGACAAGCTGCCGATCCAGGTCACTAATTCATGTGAAAGATAAGAACTTAGGGGCAGTCTATCCTTATGTCCACTTAGCAGAAACAGTACTAGCTCCCTAGGACTTATAACCTAGCCAACAGTGAGGCCAGCCTGAGCTACGTGAGACCTTGTCTCAAAAACAAAGAGAGGGCACGTACTCTAAAGACACTTGTAAGGGCGCCATCATGTGTAGGAGTGGTGTCAGTGTTGAAAGGTGCTCAGCACAGTGCTGCATGCTGCGCACTGCAAGACACACACAAGGTGCCTCCTAGCACATGGGTTCCGGGTAGGGATCGGTGAGTCAGTGCTGTCAGGTCGCTCAACCCTCCCAGTACCAGCCCTCATTCTTCTCTGACCGAGGATTGTGGGGAAGCAGCGGTGTGGTGCGGTCCCCAGCCTCTCTCTGAGGTGTGGGCAGCTGCCTGGGCCTGTTTTCCCTGATAAGCTAGGGAGGCTGAGGACACCACTGTGTATTCTTAGAGAGTGAGAGACAGGGTCATTGGACCCCAGTGTGCTCTGAGGGGCACTTCTGTTCTGGGGTGTCATGTGATAAGACCTTCGTGACACATGACAGTCAACTGGTATGAGATACATCAAATCTAGAAGCCGGTGGTCCAGAAGCCATTAGCTTTTAGGAGCTGAGAGCCCTGATCACAACCCCCTAATTCTCCGGTGTCATCGGTTGACAAGACTGGGAATGGAGAAGGGCTGGTTCATGGGCAATACTGTCCTTGCCAACAGTCCTGGCTGTAAGGATGGAGAGGCCCTAGTAGCTCATAAGCAGATAGATCTGTCCTGTCCAGATAGACATTGTCAGGATTAGGGCAGGTGAGGGGACCCTGGGCGTGGGATGGGGTGGGGTGGGAAGGGGGCTGGGCTCAGGTGTGTGTGAGACAGTGTGAGGCAGGATTCAAGCTCTGAGGAGAGGACAGACAGAATGGAGAGGTCAAGAGTCAGGAATGGAGTATGATCTTTGAACTTGTGCAGGACGGTGATCCCTTCACTCAGGAAGGGTGGAAAGTTTAGCCAGCTTGATAGAACTCAGACTGGGCTTCCTGTGGTGGCCAACATGAGCACTGGGTGTGGAGAAGAGAGAAGGTGGGACTCCGGCCTGCTCTTTTAATGTTGCAGGGTGGACACCTGTGGAGGATCCGGATGGGCAGGGAGGAGATGGATGGGCTCAGGTACTGCGGGGAGGACTTTCGGTCTCTCAGCTTAGTCTGGGTCTTCCGGCTTGCCTGACACAGCCCCGTGCCTGTGCCTGGGATTCGGGCTCACTCCTAATACGTGGCTTTGACCTGAGCACCTTTGGTTGGAGGTCTGGGAAGGGCTGTGGATCCAGTCTGAGAGCAGCACAGGGAGTCAGAAGAGGCTTCATGGCCCTGCTCCATCCCAGGCACTCAGCATGGGCCCCTAGAGGTACCCATAGCTTTGAGATTGGCTTTCTAGAGACCTCTCCCAAGGCTTCTGGCTAAAGGTGATGGGTGAGGGTGACCTGGAGAGAAAGATGGATACCACACTTGCTTTGGGAACAAGCCCTGCTTGGTGCTTGTCTTAGGCTCTGCCCTTGGGCACCTAACAGGAGCACAGTCATTAAAAATTAAAATTAATTAACATTTTGAATTAAAATGAAAAAGTCATTTAAAAATTCTCTAGGGGACACATTAAGAAAAGTAAAAATAAACACAATTGAAATAAAAATATTAAAATATTTATTATTTATGTGAGTGTGCGTCATGCGCGTGCCACGGCGTGCCTGTGGACCTGAGAGGGCAACTTACAGGAGTCGGTTCTCTCTTTTCACCATTTGGGTCACGGGGATTGAACTCAGGTCGTCCGATTTGGCCGCAAGCACCGTAAGCTGTTTCTCTAGCCTGGGACAAGTAAAATTAAGTTTAACAATCGTCTTAGTCAGGGTTACTATTGTTGAGAGGAGACGCCGTGACCAAAAGCTACTTGGGGAGGAAAGGGTTTTTATTTAGCTTATCCGTATCAGGGTTCCTCATGGGAGAAAGTCAGAACAGGAACTCAAGCAGGGCAGGAACCTGGAGGCAGGAGCTGACGAAGAGGCCATGGAGGGGTGCTGCTTACTGGCTTGCTCCTCATGGCTTGCTCAGCCTGCTTTCTTATAGAACAAAATGGCCCCGCCCACAGTGGGCGGACCCTCCCCTATCAATACCAATTAAGAAAATGCCCTACAGGCTTGCCTACAGCCTGCTTTTATGGAGACATCTCTTCCCTCCCTCCCTCCCTTTTTGTTTTTTGTTCTTTGTTTCTCAAGACAGGGTTTCTCTGGGTAGCCCTTGCTGACCTGGAATTCTCTCCGTAGACCAGGCTGGCCTCAGTTTACAGAGGTTCTGCCACGTGAGTGCTGGGATTAAAAGGCGTGTACCATCTCTGCCTGGCTTGGAGGCATTTTCTTAAGTGAGGTTTCATCCTCTCAAATGGCTTTAGTTTGTGTCAAGTTGACATAAAACTATCCAGAACAACAGTGTTCTCAATTTGTGTAAAATCTTTCAACGTGTGGCTTTGGGCTCAGCGACTGATGGCTGCCCTAGGGGACATTGTGGACCTGCCCTGTGGGTGGGCTGAGTGAGCAACGGTTTCCTGTGCTAAAAACCCTGGGTTCAAACTGTGGGCTGTTATTCCAAGCACTGGCCCTTAGCTTTCGGATGGGGGTGTGAGCACTGGGTAACAGGGCATGTGCCTGTGGTACAAGGAAGCTTTGTGCAAACTCTGCTCTTAGTCCCTGGTCCTGTAGGAGCTCAGTACAGCATCCAAATCTAGTTTACCATGTGTTCTAGCTTTGCGGTTCAGTTTCCTCGTCTGTGGCTGCTCTGATGATAAGGCTAATGGGCAGCCGCCAGGCACTGCCACAGCAGGAAGGGCCTGGCAAGTGACTGTTTAATGAAGTGTGGCACAATGGCGGTCCGTCTCTGGTTCAGATCATCATCCTGGACTCAGCACTGAGCATAGAGCTGGTGAGGCAGGGCATCCTAGAGAGCCCACTAAATTGGCCCCAGAATGTGTTTCCTGGGGTGCCTCTGCGCTCGATGTGCTGCTGCCTTGTGGTGTGAGCTCGCCCAACCGGCTCAAATGCCCTGGCCATCCCACTCAGCTCAGCCACAGGGACAAGCTCACTCCATCCCAGCCTTTGTCTAGTGCCCTCTTCACGGTGCGAATGGAATAAGTAGCATTCATTTCCAAGTGGCTTTAATGAGGTATGTGCCTGGGGACATTTCCTGCGCCCAACTGTCAGGTAACAAGTCTGTTGGTGCCATGAAAAACGCTTTGTGTCACTTGCAAGAAAGGCAAAAGGACACCTGTTTTCCCTCAGGAGTGGGTGAGACATGTCATAGCCAATCCTTGAACTGCTGGGGAAACGTTTATTGACTGAAGAAAGCAATTAAATAGAATGAAGGATCCAGCTTCTCACAGTCAGAGCAATAGCCTTTACTTTCTGATCCATTCATCAGTCTACCAGCTCACCCACCATCCAACTCCCCATCCCCACCCATCCCCAGCCACTCCTACCCCCACCCATCCCCAGCCACTCCTACCCCCACCCATCCCCAGCCACTTCTACCCCCCACCCATCCTCAGCCACTCCTACCCCCACCCATCCCCAGCCACTCCTACCCCCACCCATCCCCAGCCACTCCTACCCCCACCCATCCTCAGCCACTCCTACCCCCACCCATCCCCAGCCACTCCTACCCCCACCCACCTCCAGCCACTCCTACCCCCACCCATCCCCAGCCACTCCTACCCCCCACCCACCCCCAGCCACTCCTATCCCCCACCCATCTCCAGCCACTCCTACCCACCCCCCACCCATCCCCAGCCACTCCTACCCCCCCCATCCCCAGCCACTCCTACCCCCACCCATCCCCAGCCACTCCTACCCCCACCCATCCTCAGCCACTCCTACCCCCACCCACCCTCAGCCACTCCTACCCCCACCCATCCCCAGCCACTCCTACCCCCACCCACCCCCAGCCACTCCTATCCCCCCACCCATCCTCAGCCACTCCTACCCCCACCCATCCCCAGCCACTCCTACCCCCACCCATCCCCAGCCACTCCAACCCCCCCCATCCCCAGCCACTCCTACCCCCCCCCATCCCCAGCCACTCCTACCCCCACCCACCCTCAGCCACTCCTACCCCCACCCACCCCCAGCCACTCCTACCCCCACCCACCCCCAGCCACTCCTACCCACCCCCATTCATCCCCAGCCACTTCTACCCCCCACCCACCCTCAGCCACTCCTACCCCCACCCATCCCCAGCCACTCCTATCCCCCCACCCATCCCCAGCCACTCCTACCCCCACCCACCCCCAGCCACTCCTACCCACCCCCATTCATCCCCAGCCACTTCTACCCCCCACCCATCCTCAGCCACTCCTACCCCCACCCATCCCCAGCCACTCCTACCCCCCACCCATCTCCAGCCACTCCTACCCCCCACCCATCCCCAGCCACTTCTACCCCCCACCCATCCCCAGCCACTCCTACCCCCCACCCATCCCCAGCCACTCCTACCCACCCCCCACCCATCCCCAGCCACTTCTACCCCCCACCCATCCCCAGCCACTCCTACCCCCCACCCATCCCCAGCCACTCCTACCCACCCCCACCCATCCCCAGCCACTCCTACCCCCCCACCCATCTCCAGCCACTCCTACCCACCCCCCACCCATCCCCAGCCACTCCTACCCACCCCCCACCCATCCCCAGCCACTTCTACCCCCCACCCATCCCCAGCCACTTCTACCCCCCACCCATCTCCAGCCACTCCTACCCCCCACCCATCTCCAGCCACTCCTACCCACCCCCCACCCATCCCCAGCCACTTCTACCCCCCACCCATCTCTAGCCACTCCTACCCCCCACCCATCCCCAGCCACTCCTACCCACCCACCTACTCACCCATCCACCCACCAATACATATTCTCATCCACTCATCCATCCATCTGGACATCCACCACTCACATTCTTTCTCACACACACACTCACCCATTACCTATCTACACTCACCCACCCACCCACAGACTCACCCTGTCATCCACCTACAACCTGCCTTGTCCTGGTAAGTGGTCATCCCGTTGTATAGGTATCACTAAAGTGCTGGAGTCATCTGCTGCAATTGGGCTGTACTTTCACCTACAGCCTCTCTTGGGATCTCTTCATGGTGCCAAGCCTCAACTTCTCTGCATGACCCCTGTAATCCTGAGCAAAGGCCCAGAATTGGCCCAGGACTGCTACTGAGGCTGCACCTTCACCAAATGGCTTCTCCTGGCATCTCATAGTGCCAAGCCTCAGGCTGCTCTCCTTGACCCTTTCATACCTTCAAAACCCCTACCACTTGGGTGACTCTTACACTACCAAGTTTGTCTGCTAATGAACATGAGGTATAGCCTGGGCCGTCAGCGGAACACAGCTTGTGCATGCTCTCAGGAAGCACTTCCAGAAGATCTCACCTCAATGATTCTGGCCTTGTTGGAGGAGGTGTGTCCTTGGGGGTTGACGTTGAGGTTTCAAAAGTCTGTATCTCTCCCACTAAACTCTATGTCATGCTGGTGGAACAGATACAAACTCTCAATTACAGTTCCAGTGCCATGTCAGCCTGCCTGCTGCATACTCCCTGCCAGGATGGTTATGCATCAACTCTCTGGAACCATGAGCTCCCAGATTAAATACTTCCTTTTATAAGTTGTCTTGGTCATGGTGCTTTGTCATGGCAATAGTAACTCAGACACTGTTCGCCATCCATCTATCAATTTACCATCCATCCATATATTTTCTATCCATCATTGATCCATTTATCTATTCATCATCATCCGTCCATCCATCCACCCATCCATCCATCCACCCATCCATCCATCCATCCACCCACCCATCCATCCATCCATCTATCCATTCACCCACCCATCCACCCATTCATCCATTCACCCATCCACCCATCTATCCACCCACCCACCCACCCATCCATCCATCCATCCACTCACCCATCCATCCATCCATCCATCCATCCATCCATCCACCCATCCATCCATCCACCCACCCATCCATCCATCCATCTATCCATTCACCCACCCATCCACCCATTCATCCATCCACCCATCCACCCATCCATCCACCCACCCACCCACCCATCCATCCATCCATCCACTCACCCATCCATCCATCCATCCATCCATCCATCCATCCATCCACCCATCCATCCATCCATCCACCCATCCATCCATCCATCCACCCACCCATCCATCCATCTATCCATCCATCCACCCACCCATCCACCCATCCATCCATCCATCCACCCATCCACCCATCCATCCGTCCACCCATCCATCAACCATCAATACATAATTAATTTATCCATCTACTATTCATCTATCTATCTATCTATCTATCTATCTATCTATCTATCTATCTATCTATATCTATCATCTACCCATCCATCATCCATCTATTTTCTTGGAAAAAATGCTATTATAAAGACAATATGAAAATTCATTACCCACGCATTGAGGTGGCACATACCTGAGATCCCAGCATTCTGGAGGCAGGAGGGTCACTGGTCCGAGGCTTCAATCAGGGCCATTCTTACTCTACTCCATGGGTGACTGGAACCTGCTGTTCCAGGACTTTCTAAGGAGACACTTAAGAAATTGTCCTCTGTGGAAGGCAAGCCTCAGACGTGGGCTCTCACGATTCCTCTGGGAACTGGCCTTTGACATGCCTTTGCCTTCTTGTGGAATAGTGGGAGAGAAACTGGGCAGAAGCAGGGTCCACAAAGTGCAGCCAGGCCAGGGACTGGTCCATGCCGGACTGGTGGGTCCAGTTGTTGGAGCAAATTGGTGGGCTGTGGGGAGGGATGGAATAAGGACTATAAACATCTCCCACGCTGGCTTCTGACTCCTCCCACTTCACTCCGCGTCCTTGGCTTCCCACCGCCTCCTTAGCCACAGAAGTACCTCTGAGCCAGGACATGTTATCTCAAGCAAAGTACCAGAATGGATGATTCTATCAGCTGATAAGCACTAAATATTTCATGGGCACTTTGTGGGTGCTCCCAGCCTAGGATTCAAGCATAAGACCTAAGAAGCTTGCTTCCAGAGGGATATTAAGGGTGGCCAGAGAGTGTTCTGACAGACTTACCAGCTGAGCTGCTCAGTCTTGTCAAGGTCAGACCCAGAGGTGCAAACGCCCACCCAGACTGAATGTGCGGCGCAGGCGTGGGGCGGCGAGAACATTTCTTTCCACAGCACAAGCTGTTTGTGGCCCTTAAAGTTTTTTTTTTTTTCTAGATAAGTTTATCTTTTCTGACTGCTTTTATTAGATAAACTCTACCTCAGTGGCTGGGAGGGGACCGATCCCTGTGGAGGGCGATGGACTGAGAGTTGTTGCACAGACAAGAGCTAAAGAGTTGCAAAGCCAGCTGCAAGGTTACCAACTTGCCGAGAGTTCCAGAAAGGAGATCTGCTTCCTGTGCGGTTGGGTCTCGTGTGAAGAATAATAGACAGATGAGCCTGTGCAATCCCGCCCATTCAGCAGACAGTTACCAGACATTCACTGGATGTCAGGCGCAGGCTAGACCTAGCGTGTCCTTTCCAGAGCCCGGCTTAGCAGATGCTCTTATCTTCAGGTTTGGTCAGTGGCTTGTGTGTGAGGTTTCTTCAGTCTCCGAGCAGGGCTCATCACACGCCTACCCGATGCCACCCTGTGTCAGCGTCGGTGGCTGAGAGCTGCTCCTCCCCCAAGACCGGCAACTTACGTCTTCCCTGTGTGGCAGCTTGCCTCTAACGTCCTGCCACTCCACACGCAGCGTGAAGACTTATCTACCTCCAGTTCCGGCCTTTGCGTATCGCTGCAAACACTTACTTGCTCAACCCGCTTTTATTTTACTTTTTAAAGCATTTCATGTTTATGAATCTATAGTCCTTTCCTTCTGATTTTGCTTTAAACATGTGTGTGTGTGTATGTGTGTGTATGTGTGTGTGCACATGCACACGTGTAGGTTATGGGCAAAGGAGGGGGCCAAGTGTCTTTATGTCTCTCTACCTTATTTATTTATTTATTTATTTTTCATTCACTTTGTTGTTGTTGTTGTTTGTTTTTTGAGACAGGGTTGCTCTGCTGTCACTCTGGCTGTCCTGGAACTCACGCTGTAGACCAGGCTGGCCTCCAACTTACAGAGATCCTCCTGCCTCTGCCTTCCATGTGCTGGGATTAAAGGTGTGTACTACCGCCACCGCCCGACTGACTTATCTTTATTTTGTGTGCATGTGTTTGCACATGCGTGCCATGGTGCAGATGTGGAGACCAGAGAACAATCTGTGGGAGTCGGTTCTCTCCTTCTACTACTCGAGGCCCAGGGATCAAACTCAAGTCCCGGGGCTTGGAGGCAAGCGCCTTGACCTGCTGAGCCGACTTGCCCACTCTTTAGGATTGTTTCATGTAGGTCACGGCTCAGGAAGCGTGTTCCTTGTAGCTCAGTATGGAACAGTTTTAGAACACACGTTTTGTCTCACCAGGACCCTGGGCTGATTCTGCAGCTCTTTTGGGTACCAGGCTTCACATCTGTAGTGAACTCCAGATGTTCTTCAGCTCTCTGGGGACAGCGAGGTGAGCTGCGGTGAGGGCAGCTTCCGGCACTCCTGAGGGATGGGAAGCCTGGGTGAGAGGCTCAAGCTGGAGATGGCCCTGTGGTGTGAAGTCCACTTCTTATCATTCCCTAATTATGGGGCAAGAGAAGAGTCACATGTGGGTCCCGGACCAGAGGGACGGGCAGGGTGTACACTGGAGGCTGAGAAATGGTAGGACCAGTGTCTGGGGTGTTGAAGAGCAAACATCTGTGTCTAACCCACAGAGAGGACCTCTGGATCTTTGCTGAGGGAGTTGGGCATATTGTCACATGGGCAAGTCTGTGCAGTGAACACAGGGATATTTCCACACCAGGGCTGGCCTCCTCTTGTCAGGCAAACACCTCAATCCTTGGCTACTTTGCTTTCTGTCTCTCTGGGCTTGTCCATTCTGAACATTTTCTATTAGGCAAGATGTAGTGTTTTGTGTCTGGCTTCTTCCTTCAGATTCATGGTTAATTCACGTGGTCGTGTGTATCGGCACCACCCCCCTAATGCTTTCAGCCTCTCCTGAATGTTCTCTGTAGCTGACAAGGCTGGCAGCTCTGGACTCAGGGCCAGTTTCTGCCTCCCAGACATAGCAGACTACAACGTTGCTGTCCTGCACCTGATTTCCAGAAGGTGGCGCTGTCCTCCGCTTTATGGACTTAGTATAGGAAGGGCTCAAGGGAGCCAGATTTATCCCGAAGCAGCTGGGAGGCAGGAGGAAGTGATGGGCTTTGGACCAGCAGTGTGGAAAGAAAATAGCAACAAGTCCAGGTCTCTGCCCAGGCTGTGCGCTCAGTTTTGAGGCCTGTTTGGCCTCGAGGAGACTTTAGTTCAGCTGGGCACTGACCAATGCCCCGGCCCAGGCTTCCTATTCCTCAGAGGTACCCGGAGCCGTCTTCACACAGCTCAGCTCGCTGTTTCCAGACAGCTGACGCCCATCTTAAGCTCACTGCAGGTGTGAAGCCTGGTACCCAAGCTTCAGAATCACCCCGAGCCTCAGTTTCCTAATCTTATAGGAGCCTGGACAGCACAGACAGGGGTACGAAGAGCTCAGCCATGCCCGCTCTGTGGATGGAGGTTCCTGTGGGGGTTACCGACTAGTGTTTGGAGAGAGGCAGTAGCTGTGGCTTTGATTCTCTCAGGGTTCTCAGGCCGGACCCTCCTTGAAGACCTGAGGGGAGACAGCGTCTGGCCATTTTGGAGGGCTCCCTCCGGGTCATGGACAGAGAAGCCTGTTGGAGGGTGTCTCAGAAGGACAAGTAACATTGCTTCAGTGTATCTATGGGACGGGCACAGTGAGCAGAGGGAGCAGCCCGGACAAAGGTGTGGAGGTGAAGAGAGTCAGCCAGGAGCAAAGGAGGGCAGTTTGGAGGGAGAGGGGCTGTGGGCACCTGCATGAGGGCGGACACTCTGGGGCTCTGATCTCTGGGTTGCATTTTCAGAGGGACTTCACACCAGGGTGGAGGGGACCTGTCCAGGGAGCACAGAGTGCACAGCTGTACACTCTCCCCTGAATTACTGCGTCCAGGGTACCACTGAGTTTCATGTTTAAAAGTGCAAATGTGGGAACAAGTTATCCAGTTTAGAGGATCTCTGGCTGTTGAGGGCCTCTTGGGGCCTACTCATGACTTGGTTTCCCCTACCCACTGGCTTAGCTGCCGACTCTTTCTAGTGTTCTGTCCATCCTTGCCTGTGCAGAGGCCTTGTGTGGTAGCTGTGGGAGGAGGGTCTGGATCCCAACTGCTTTACATGCCTGCTTCCTAGGCCTCTGCTCTTTCTCCCTAGGACCTCGTATTCCACCACAAGGTTAGTTCTGTGGGGTCTCCAGATCTGTATCTGGAGGTCTGGCTGGATCATTCTGGACACTGCTGGCTAAACTCTGTAAATTAGAGTGGAAGACTCTGGACCCCTGTGGCTTATGATTCCCCTTGACTTCTCCTGGATGGTCAGCTGCGGCAGTGGCTACTATCCTTGGGGGCGCTTTGGACCTAGCTCTGAACATACACATGTACACAGACATGCACACACATGCAGACGTGTGTGTCTGGGGCTTCAGGTTGCTGTTTGGCTTTCTACTGGGAGGCTGGTGTTAGCTGTAGCTAGGGTCAGTTTACCCGAGTAGGGAGAGTACCAGACTGCGGGACAACCTCGGGGATGTCTAGGGATGTCTCCAGGTGAGACACAGGCATGCAGTCCCAGAGTAGGACCCCAGCCTCTGGCAGCCCGGAAGAGGCAGAGCCTGGAACAGCATGCAGGTTTAGTCAACACCGGGAAGTCGTTAAAGTGAAAGGGAATCGGCAGCCCTTCCCTCTGCAGCCCCACCAGGCACCTCACAGTGTGGCTTTTGTTCAGAGGTCTAGAGTGTAAAATCAGAGTGGCAGGCCTTGCTGCTCGCATGGAGCGTTTCCTGTCTCGCCTTGGCTGTGCTGCTCAAGTGACAGCCTGTAATCCCAACGTCCCCTCCCCAGGCCGCAGCTCCAGTTCACAGCAAGACCCCCCTCCCAGCTGATTTCCCTCCTGTCTCCTCAGTGGCCGTGAGAGGCTGTTTGTGACCCAGTCTCCTGCACATCTGCAATCCCAGGGCCTTCCGTCAAGTACGTGAAGGACCTTCGTTCTATAGGCAGCCTTCCTGGTTTCGGTGTGCCATGGATATCTTTTCTTTCATTCCCCCAGTCCCACCATTCCTGGCCTGGGAGCCCACTCTCGCTGCTTACTCTTTGTCCGTGCGGCTGGACTGACGCCACTGCTGATTGGAGCGGCCTTTCCCCTCTGACTTGGAGATGTGTCTACTGCAGTCTTTTTATTGACTGGATTTTGTCAAGCAGCCCGGCTGAGTCTAGTGATTGGAACATTTTGTGTTCATTTAAATTAGCATGCCAGCTTAGTGAGATGGCTCAGTAGGTAAAGGTACTCGCTGACAAGGCTTCCGACCTGAGTTCAAGCCCCGGGACCCACACGGTGGAAGGGGAGAACTGATTCACTGAAGCCCTCTGACCTCCAGGCTGTACACACCATGTGCTCCCCTCCACAGTAAATACATACACCATATTGGATTTTATATGGCACTTTCTCTTTTCTTTTATGTACATCGTGTTTGCCTGCTTGTATGTCTGTGTGAGGGCGTCTGATTCCCTGGAATAGGAGTTACAGACAGTTGTGAGCTGCCATGTGGGTGCTGGGAATTGAACATGGATCCTCTGGAAGATATAGCCCATGCTCTTAACCACTGAGCCGTCTCTCCAGCTCCCTTATATGCCATTTCAAACAAAAGTTGTCTTTGTTGATCCCTTTCCCCACTGGAGTAATTTTGTGTATGTGCGTGTGTGTGCATGTACGTACGTATATTTTGTGTATGTGTGTCTGCATGTATTGTGTGGTATATTACGCATTTGCGCTTGTGTATGCAGTGAGCATGCGTGCGGATGTGCTTTGAATACGGAGGCCAGAGATCAACAACCTTTGTCTTCTTCAGTTGCTCTCCGCCTTATATATTTAAAAAATTATGTTTATTTATATGTGCAAATACCACATGTTCAGGGGTCAAAGGGCAACCTTTGGGAATTGGTTCTCTCCTTCTACTGTGGGACACTGGAATTGAACTAAGGCCTTTAGGCTTTGTGGCAAGCCCCTTTATCTGTGGAGTCCTCTCTCTGGTCCTACCTTATTTTTTGAGGCAGGGTTTTCACTGAACCTGGAGCTCACTGACTCTGCTAGACTGTCTGGCCAGGGAGTTCAGGGATCTGCCTGTCTCTGTGCCTGGCACTGGTATTGTAGGCACACACTACCACGTCCAGCTCTGTGTGTGCACACTGGGGCTTGAACGCAGGTCTTCCTGCTTGTGTGACAAGTGCTTTATGTGGGGCTGTCCTAGAGCTAAGATGGGGGTTGAACTGTGCTTTGAACCCTGGAATTCTCACTCTGAGAGCAGAAGGTGTCTGGCTGCTCCTCCCTCCTCACTCTGACAAGTCTCAGCCATGCTGTCTGCTTTCACAGCACGGCACCGCCTCTTCAAAGGCGCCGCCCCCTCTAAGGTGTGCCACCTGGGTGATGTTCACCTGCTGCGGCCCCAGGCCGGGCTCCTGTCTCCCTATATGACCTTATGAGGTCTCTAGTCCCTGTGAGACTCCTGTCTACACAAGAGGCTCCCCCAGAGCTATGGCCTCAGCCAATGGCAATATGGCCACCTAGGTCTAGGTCATGAGCACCCCACCCCCATGTAACGGGGCTGTCATACCTGTGCTGCCCTAACCAATGGGCCTTCCCCGTCATCCCTGGGTGACAAGGACCCTGCCCTGTTTCCCCCTATAAATGTGACCACCATTTCCTCAATAAACCAGCATACACCGATACCTGCCTCCTGCCTCCAATCGTAGATCTGCCTTGTACGCCTGGAACTGCCCCTGTCTGTCTCCCTCTCTGAAGCTTTTCACCGGCTGAGTGTGACCCTGGGGAGGGGAGACGACATGGAGAAATCCAACAGCTTTCCCCACCGAACCATTGCCCCAGCCCCATGAAGTTATTTTTTAATCAGAGAAAGATGAACATAGTTACCGGACACATAGACCTTGAGGTTCTGTTTTATTGTTTGGAGTCACCCGTTGTGAGACAGCCCGCAGAGGTAAGGTTTTCAGCTGTCACAGTGGCTCCTCTGATGACGGCACTCAGACACACGAAACCATCACTTACAGTTTGTGTCATACATGAGGGCCTCTGACGGAACTTTCCCAGGCTAAGATAGCAGGCGAGAGATGGCGAGCCAGAACATGCTGGAGATACTGTGTGCCTCTAAGAGATGTCCAAGTGTCAGCCCAGAACTGCTCTGAGGCCTCAGTGGAGTCTGACCGTAATGGACTGTGTGGGGGTCAGTATGTGTCAGGGCCAGCTGTGTTACTGGGAGTGTCACACACCTACCTGGTTGTCACTGCTGTGGTCCACTGGCTTTCTGTAAGCCATCCAGCTCTCCTCTAGGTGAGTGGATCTCATCTGGTCAGCTCACAGCTTATAAGTGAGCCCCAAAACTTCCCCAAGATGGAGGATCCCTGGTGAGACAGCCACACAGCACCTGCAATGTTCCCAGCCTGTGCAGCTCAGGCTCGTCCAGCTCACGAGTCACAGGCTGATTTCTTCACTTCTTCCTACCGGTTCTTTCTGTCCTAGAGCCTTGACTGATGCCAGATGAGAGGGCAGGGGCTGGGGCTTGAAGCACGTGAGAGTGACAGCCCAGGTCGCAGAGCATCTACCAAGCTGTGCATTTTCGAGGGGGCTGCAGGATGTGTACGGTAACACAGGACATGTTGCCACACAGGAGTTCCCCCCGCAGACATACGCCTCGGTGCCCACCACTACAACCACAATAGTCGGGGGTAAGGATGTTTCAGTATGGGCGACTGGCTCCGGATGCTTCATCCAGCTTCTCCTCCCATCTCCCTTTCACATGAGCTAGAGTTGAGGTACATCCGGGGTTCAGGGGTCCCACTGGCGCATGTCCCAAGGAGCCGTGAGATGAACCCACGTTCTCCCACTCTGCAATGTCACTTAAGGACATACGCTTTCATTCTGGAGAGGACTGCTGCTCTGGGGCCACATGAAGCAGGACTCTAGCTCATGCGTGGCTCCCCACGTGCTCTGTGGCTCTTGGTCAGCTCCTCTGTGGATCTCGTCTGTGGGAGGAGATGTGGGCCAAGCAGTCCTGTGTGCCCACTGTGATTGTGGAGAGCTCAGGGCAGTCTGCGGGTGCTGCTGCGGAGGGCCAGCTACGCACACAGCTGTGCCACGCGTTGCGCTATCTCTGCGTGCACTGTAGTCAGCCCCAGCGGAACAGGGCTGTGTACGGAGACACAGGCTGTAAGACGGCATGGTTGCCAGGATCTGCCCCTTCGTGGCATGACCCCAGCGGGCCCCTTCTTTACTTTTTGCATTCTGGACCTCTCCTCCTTTTCCCTGGGCCCAGCTCTGCATTTTGCTACATAAATGCCTGGTTTTGCAGTCAGGGGATGAGGCATCATCTAGCCCGGGCCTCTCTGGGTCTTGTGAACTCTTGGAAGACATACTTTCTCTTATCTGTCTCATATAGCCACATACAGCACCCAGCACACAGTAGGAGCTAAATAACTGTTTACAAGTACCCAGGGACCAGGGGCAGAGGGAGGGCTGTAACTCTGACCTGGTATCCATACCACCTGTCTTCAGCAAAAGGCCCAGGGTAGGCCTGTTAAGCAGAGTTTTCCAGAAGGAAGGCATCCCTCCGCCCCCTCCCCCGCCCACGGGGGATCTGCTCGTTTGGGATCACCCTAAAACTGCATGCAAATGAAGACTGCACACGCATGTGATTCTGTCTGTGCAAAATGCCCAGTTCAAGTAGATATGAAAAAACGAAAGCAGATTTGGGGGTGACTGCTGTGGAGGGGGGTTTCCTTCTAGGGTAAAGGAGACACCCTAGAAGCATTGGTGTTTGCATGACTGTGAACAGACTAAGCACTGCTGGTATATGCTTTAAAAATAGTTAAAATGGCACCCGAGAGACGGCTTGGCGGGTGAAGGGTTTCCTGCAGAAGCCTGGGGACTTGAGTTTGGAGCCCCAGCGCCTGTGAGAAGCCAGGTGTGATGGTGCATAGTCATAACCCCAGTGCTGAGGGGGAGACGGGACTGCAGGGCTCACTGGGCTGCTGGTCTAGGGAAGATGGCAAGCTCTAGGTTAAGACCCTGTCACAAACACAAAAGGTAGTGGGTAGGCACACACAGTCAAGCTTACTGGCACACACAAGCCGGTTAAACATAGGTAAGATGGTAAATACACTTTTAAAAAAATATTTTTTAATTTTAATTTTTTATTTTTTCCCTAAGTCAGGTTCTCACTCTGTAGCTCGGGCTGGCTTGGAACTTGCCATGTCGATCAGGCTGGCTCAAGCTCAGAGACTCACCTTCCTAGGATTGAAGTGAGCATCGGTCAGGCAGGCTTCATGCCTTTAATCCTAGCGCTAGGGAGTCAGAGACAGGCAGATCTCTGAGGTCAACTCTGTCCACGTGGAGAATTCCAGGACAGCCAGAACGACAGAGAGAGACCCTGTCTCAAATAAGCAAAACCAAGAAATCTGCACTACCATGTTAGACCGTATGTGGGTGTTTTGTCTGCATGTATGTCTGTGCACAGTGTGCACACCTGGTTCCCATGAAGGCCAGAAGGCGGACAGTGGGACCCCTGGAACTGGAGTTACAGACAGACAGTTGTGAACACTAAGAAGCAAACCCAGGTCCTCTGCAAGAGCAGCCAATGCTCTCAACTGCTGAGCCGTCTCCTCTGGTCTTAGCGAATACATATTTTACCAGGATTTTTAAAAGGAAAATTTACTTGGATTCCCCAGAATGCTGAGTGACAGAAGCAAGATCCAGGCCGTAGGTCAGTCATCTGTCTCTGGGGTGGGAGGAGGGGCTGAACACCCAGCCCACCAGGACTGGGCAAGCTTTGTTTCTGCTGCGTGCCTTTGGCATCTCATCCTGCTTCTTCTTGCTACTGGAAACATGGCCAGGGCTAAGACTGTCAAAGGATGCTGAGGATTCCTTTAAGAACATGGCGACTTCGGATGGACTGTCCGTCCTGGTAGAGCAGTCCCCAGAAGATGACCGTGAGGCTGGCGAGCCCCAGCCTTTCGGAGCCACGGACCTCTGATGTGATGACAGACCATCCCATGTCTGCTTGTCTTTCTCAGCCTTGACCCAGCTTTCTGCGGGATTCCCCACCCGAGTCTCCTCAGGCTCATCTGAAGCCCCTCCACGTCCCCCTGCTCCAGAGCCTCCGGGTGCCTCCGAGAGCTCAGACCAGGTGGCACAATTCACAGCCACGGAACTCCAGGCCCCGGTGCTTGGAGAGGGTGGGAGATAAGGATCGAAACACCTGGGAAGGGCCGTCGAGGGTTCCGGATGGGCATGCTGGAAGATGGAGCTTGTGGTGACAGCTGCCGGTTTTCAGCTGGAGTTCATGCTGGGGCAGGATGGGATGGGTCTTCATGAGAACAATTTAGGGGACTTCCAGGTCGACCCTGGCCATCAGCAAATATCTACTGTGGCCACCTGGGCCCCCGACCCTTGAGGCGGAGTGTGGGTATGAGGCGTACGAGAGGGTCTTGGAGGTTGTAAGAGGTGACCAAACTCTGGGGCTTGGAGGCTGGGAGAAGGTGGCTGGCCACTGTTCAGCTTTTGACTGAAGGCAGTATAGACCCGCCCGCTCTCTAATGACAGCTTCACCCATTGCTCAAGAGAGAGGCTGCAAGAGTGGGAAAGCAAACAAACAGAAAACCAACATCAAACAAGACTGCTGTCCCGGGGGAGATTTTGTTCCCAACCTTCATTCTGGATTGATTTATTTTGAAGTCCTCAGCTGCGGTGGATGCTTGTGTTAAGTAGAGAGACAAAGAGAAGGGACTGTGTATCTTACAGAACCCATCACTAGCTGGAGGTTTCCCTCTGTGTCTTGAGGGGCAGTTCTGCTCATTCATTACTCATTCCATGTTTATATTGTGTTACATTGTATTATTTTGAGACAGGCTCTCGTGTAGCACATAGCTGAGGATGACCTTGAACTTCTGGTGTTCCCACCTCCCACTTGGCTTGTGCCAAGGAGGGCCGTGAAGAGGTAAATGGGCAGACACATCCTTACTCCCATCGGGGCTCTGCGCTGGGGTTGAGCTTACCTGCACAGGAAGTCTCATTATTAAGAAGAACTGCAGTGAGCAGAAACGGGGAACCGGGAGCTCTCTGGTTCCCAGTTAGGCTGCTTTGCTTGTCCTTTCCTTCTTAATTAGTTTGGTTATAATATTAATCTGGCTGCCCTGTCAGCTCCCTTGCTCCTGGAAGTTGCCAGGGTGGCGTTGGGCGAACTTTGCCCTCTGCCCGAAGACAGCATGGGCAGGTCGTGTATAACGTATGTGATGTCAGTCAACTGCTGTGTGCTGGCTGAGCTCACTGAGAAGCCACCCCCGACTCTGAGTAACAGGGAGAGAAAAAACAGCCAGGAATAAAAATATCACGTCCTTAAAGACAGCTTCTAGAAAGCGGGCCACTTCCAAAGGCCCTGACTGCTGCGTATCCCACAACATAAAAAGGCCGTGGTAGAGAAGAGGAAGTGACGTCACCGAGAGCCCTGCCCACAGGACAGAGTGACAGCACATGGGAGCCGCAGGCCAGTGTGTGCACTGCAAGCCCGTGGCTCACTCGTGTCCAGCTCCCTGTGGGTAGGCTGACTGGAGTGCCTCCTGGGCTCTGAGGCCCAAGGACTGTCTCTGGATACTGGCACCTGGCTCAGGGGAGATCAGGGCTCCGCGGCGTGGCCCGCAGTGCGGGACTTCATGTGGGCAGGAGATGTGGGAACCCACCAGAGGCCCAGGAAGGGACTGAGTGGTCTTCTGTCAGCTCCTGAAGCTGCATCTGGGTAGTGTTTTATAAAAATAGCTGCGTTATCCTGGCCAGCCGAAGGTGATCTCTGCTCCGAGCAGCCAATCACCTCAGCCCGTTTCCCTTTGACGACCAGAGCCTAGAGCTGTTGGGGTACGGAGGCCTGGCTGAAGGACTAACTACAATAGTCACAGCTGACTTGGGGCACCACGTCACTTGGGGCAGGCTCTCCCCAAATCTGGTCTGCTGGCTTGTGGGCAAATAAGGGCAGTTCTTCTCATGACTCATTCCATGTTTATACTGTGTTATATCGTATTATTTTGAGACAGGCTTTCGCGTAGCCAGGCTGCACTGACACTAGCCACATAGCTGAGGATGACCTTGAACTTCTGGTGTTCCACCTCTGTCCCCTGAGTTGCTGAAATGACAGGCATGTGTTCCTTATACCTCGTGCATGGGAGGTAAGCACTCTCTCAACCCTATCACACCTCCAGCTCAAGTTCTATAATTTTACAGATGAGAACACCACGGTTCAGAGAGGCCACGAAGCTGTTCCGGGGCCACACAGCTCCGAAATGGCAAGAGAACTTTGTTTTCCAGCTTCCTGGTGCTTTGTCTGTGGTGTTCCACTCCCTCCATGAGTGGCTACGGCTTCTCAGTGGCACGTTTGACTTTGCCCCCGTGGGCAACTCTCAATAGGCATGAGTTGGTGGAGCATGCACCCATTTACACTTCTAGAACATTCTGCCACAGGCACTGTTGTTTCCCTGCATTTCCAGCAGTGTTTTTTACCTTTGGAGCAACGACAGTTTCCTAGTCTGCGTACTAAGTCAAGCCCATCTTAGAGGCCTATAATCTCACTGTGTGGGCCGTGTGGCAGTGGCCTTTTTCACTCTGTCAGTCAGAGAACGATGGCCCTCTCACAGGACAAGTGCCCTTTGGATAATCTCGTGAGGCACAGGCCAGCCTGCCTGGTGTGTGAACGTGCTTCCATGATCCCGGACCAGCTCTGTGTCTCGGCTCTCTGATCCCGGACCAGCTCTGTGTCTCGGCTCTCTGATCCCGGACCAGCTCTGTGTCTCGGCTCTCTGCTGTGTTGCTGTTTGAGAGATCAAGTACCCAGGCTTCACAGGACAGACATGGCCTCTTGGATTTTTAATTTAAGGTTTAAAAGTTGCTTTCACATTGTAACCCTGGGGGCCTGCAGAGGCTGCTCTGTCCCTCCACCTCCAGGAAACAGGACCACCTACGGGAAGTTAGCCTGCACACCGGGCTTAGCGGGAGGGGACTGAGCCCCTTCTCAGCGCTGTGGCCCCGTGGTTCACGCTGCATAATCTAATCTTTCAATATATTTTTCTCCAGTGAGTCAGAGAGCTGAATAATTAAACAGACACAGGCTGCTAATCCCTTCCCCAAGGCTGGGGGTTAACTCCTTGCCTTCTGTTCTCAGGACTGAGCTCCAAGGGGCTCTGGAGACACATCTGAGTTGTTGAGGTAGCCTCCAGCTTTCTGGTCTTTGTGCAAGGGGCATGCTCAGGAGAGATGTGACTACGTCCCCTGGTCTGGCTGTCTAGTCCTGTTCCACGTGCTTCCAGGACAGTTAAGAGCCGACTGCCTTTCCCCTGGAAGTCGGACATCATTGATGTACTCAGAGATGTTAAGTAACTTGTCTAAGGTTATACAGTGGTAGAAGATTCAAAAATCTGAAGCCACTGCTTCAGAGTTTGTTCTTAACAGGAAAGGCTCAGGAAGACTCTGAGTTATCTGCCTCTTCAGTTTTCATCCATCCACCCATCCACCCACCCATCCACCCATCCACCCATCCATCCATCCATCCACTATCCATTTACAAGTCCATCCATCATCTATTCATCCACCCACCAATCATTCCATCTATCCATCCACCCATCCATCCATCCATCCATCCACCCATCCATCCACCCATCCATCCACCCACCCACCCATCCATCCACTCATCCATCCATCCATCCATCCATCCATCCACCCGTCCGTCCGTCCATCCATCCATCCATCCATCCATCCATCCATCCATCCATCTACCCATCCATCTACCCATTCACCCATCCATCCATCCATCCATCCATCCACTATCCATTTACAAGTCCATCCATCATTTATCCATCCACCCATCCACCCACCCACCAATCATTCCATCTATCTATCCATCCATCCACCCATCCACCCATCCACCCATTTACATATACATCCATTCGTCATTGGCAGGAGGGCATCAAGAAGGTTCTTCTGAAGCAGCTAAGAAGAGGAAGACTGCTGGTCAGGAGGATGTATGTTACCAGGGTGATGCATACTGGAAAGCTCTCTGGGTCTGAGTCACCTTCTGTCTCTGAAGTGGAAGCCAGCAGAACAGAGAGACAGGACTCTCTGGTGAGCGTGGCTGGCAGGGTCATTACCAGAGAGCTCTCAGGAGCAAACAGGTGGATGGAGGCTGTAGCCTCATAGCCAGCTCTGCCAAGTGGTGTGTGGTGCAGATTGGCACCCGCGGAATGCACGGAGTGTAGGGTCTGGATCTACAAAGCCAGATCACAATTGCTCCTGCCTGACAAGGCCTCTGTATATCTTAGGAACTGTGTCTTATGGTTAACTAGTCAGTTCCATCCTTTCCTTCTGGATGTTTCCAAAGCTCTAAGGATAGCTCTAACTCCAGAACACAGTCCAGGGCAAGTTCTTGACCCCTTGGCTAGACTGAATGCTGGTCAGTGTAGGATGTAGGTGGGTTCCAGATGCTTCCCTCCCAGCAACAGCAGGCAAACCATCCATGCAGTCTTGCTCCACGGCCCCAGCACCAGGCAGCACGTGGAGGACCCCCAGCAGCCCCCATACCCACTGCGATCACACACTCTGTATGGCTATGTGGTGCCAATGATGGAAGCCCCTCAGTCAGCTGGGCTCAGAGGACAGCAGGCCTGGCAAGTGGGAACACAAAGCCACTGGGAGCCGGAAATTGCTGTCTGCTGTTCTGAAAGGTGCCTGATGTTTGAACAATGACTCCCAGAGTGGAGCATGCTCTTTCCTGCCTCCCCCCACCCCAATCAGCACCAGCCAGATGCACTTGTAGAGTTGAACGTCTTCCAGTCCCCCTACTCTTCCCTCTGCTCCCCTCCCCTGTCTCCCCCTCTCTCCTGTGTCCCACCCCCACCCCCTGGAGCTTGGAGTGAGTTCTAAGGGACCTCATTAATGGCTTAGATCTCTCTCCTGCTTTTCTTTGCTTGTTTGTTTTTTACCATTTCTCTGAAATAGCCACACATGGAGGGTGCTGTTTGCTTTTCTTGCTTAGCATCTCCCAGGCTGCAGCATCCGCCCAGGCCCCTCCCACCCCAGCCCTGCAAGGCTGGAGGGGCTGTGGAAGGGTGCCAACAGACACACCTGGGGAGGGGGCCGCTTGCAAGTGCTTCCTTCTAGATGATGGCACAAGTAAAAGCCACTCCCATTGTTAGCTGCGGGTCTGCAAATAGTTCAAACTCACAGCCCATCTACCCCGTGCTGTCCCACAGAGAAGCCAGGAGCCACTGGTGAAGTTAAAACTTTCCAGTAGCCTCTGGTAGTGACAATGAAAAAGGGGGTCAAGCATGCTTTTTTAAATTATTTATTTATGTATTTATTTAGCCTGATGTATCAAAACTTTGTCCTCTCAGTGTAGGATCAACTTCAAAAAGTCCGTGAGCTGATTCTCCTCTCTTCTTACACCTGGCCTCTGGTCCAGTGTGTGGGTGATGATAAAGCTGTCTTTCAGTAAATTAAATCAGTAAAGCCCAGCATCCGGGGACCACAGTGGTGTCCTGAGCAGGTGCTGCCTCTGCAGGAGCAGGAAGGCTCCTAGTCAGACAACAGCAGTGACATTTGTCTTTTAACTTTTGACTGTGGTTCTGAGTCGGCCAGGGCTTTCCCTGTGGGTTTTACGCACCCACTGGAGTGTGGGAACTGACGTTACTTTTATAGATGAGGAACCCGAGGGCCACACAGAACAGGCTGGGATTAAGGAAAGCCCTTGAGTCCAGGTTGGCTTACTCCCAGACCGTCTACTGGCTTGTTCCCTCAGACCCCAGAAGCCCCATAGCTTTCCAGCACGCATGTCATAGGGATGTCCCGCACTTCTCTGGCTCAGGGAGACTCAAGGAACTTGGGATCGGAGCTCTCTTTGACAGGTCCCAGAGTCTCCAGGGAGCAGAAAGGCTCCTAGTCAGACAACAGCAGCGAACATTCACGGAGCAGGTTGGCCTCACCATCACAGGCTGGCAACCGCCACAGCTTTCTCTGCTGGGGCTGGGATGCCTGTGTCCCTCCAGGTCTCACGGGGCAAGGCCACTGTGTCTAAGCAGGGGAATGTTCTAGTTAGACCCAAAGCTTTCCCAGAAGTATTTCAAGGAGGTAAATTAATGTCAGGCCTTTCCCTTCTCTTGGATGAATGAAGGTGGCTGTGTAAGGCCTTCATGTCCCTCTGTTACCTGCTTAGACTGACTCTGGTGGGTTTTTTTTCCTTGAGAACTTTATTATGTATTTTAATAGCAAGAAATATTACTTTGGAACAATGGGGAAATATTGAAAGCAGATCGTAAAAACACTAAGTTGTCCTTCGAGGCGAATTTGCACACATGTGGATTAGTAGTTTTATAAAATATATAGTGTAACTATATTTTAGGTGCTAATTAAATACATCAGTCACTGAAAGCTTTTTTATTTTTTAAAGAGCTTAGTCCAGGGGGTGGGACCATGACTCCAGCAGATAGAGTGTCTGCTTAGCATGCACAAGGCCTGGGTTCAATCCCCAGCGCCGAATAAACCGGGCAGTGGCTCGTACCTGAAATGTCGGTGGTCCTGAGGCAGAGGCAGGAGGATCAGAAGTTAAAGGTCACCCTTGGCTATGAGTTCAAGGGCAGCTGGGCTACATGAGACTGCAGTCTCTGCTCCCTTAGGCCTGTGTCTAGTTGGAGAGGCAGAAGTAGTGAAGAACAGCAACAGTATGGAGTATGGAGGAGACACGGACGTAGAGAGGGTCCTCAGCCATAGCCATAGCCGGGGGTCTTGGAGTCTGGAAGAAGGATTTGGCCAGGAATGCAAAAGGATGAGTGGGGTAGGTGCAGGGCCTGTGTGCAGAGGCCCCTCTCTGGGCTGTAGGAGGATTAGCTTTCGTGGCCTGGGTATGAATTGATGGAGGGGAGCCCCTGCATCCCAGGTGTGGGTTGGTCTAGATGAAGACAGAACCGCTGTGTGGTGCTGCAGGGGCAGACGCCTGCTCCTGGAGTTTTATCCTAACGCCATGAAGCTTCCAGAAAGAGCCTGGCTCACCAGGGTCTACTACAGTGCCCCATGGCTGCCTCAGCAGAGCCTGGTGACAGGTGCCTTGTACAGAACCCTAAGGTCCAGCCCAGAGATGGGCATGCCTCACAGCCACAAGGTCAGGCCCAGTGACTTACCTAGGACCACAGGGGGAGTTGGAGCTGGGCCTAGGGCGGCCTCCATGGCCAGCTCTGTGGTCTGGTGCAGGCTACCAGCTCAGGTTCTGTGAATGTCTATTGAGGCAGTTATAAAGCAAATGGATTTTTATTTAAATGAAAATGCTTAGAGGCAAGGAATTTAATTACTCAATGACTTGTTTTATGATTGAAATTAATTAAAAAATAATTTTGAAATGTATGGCTGACATATTGCCAGGAACATGTCACGCATAAAACTGCAGAAGGAGTCCACTCCCCTCCACAGACTCCCAAGTCCTGATTGGTCATCTGTCTGCACAGGATCCTGCGCAGCCACCCTCAGGGAATTCTTTCCCCTCAAATAAATGAAGGCTTATAACCTTTCATTGGGAATACAATCCTAACGGACACACACGTGGGCATGTTTAATAACAGCAGGTTTGTATACGCTCAGTTCACCGGTCTCAATACATAGCATGTGTGAAGATGAGTGTGTGCGTGTGTGAGGACGTGGGTGTGCATGTGTGAGGATGTGCACCTGCGTGTGTGTGTACGTGTGTGTGTGCGTGTGTGTGCGTGTGTGTGAGGATGTGCACCTGCGTGTGTGCGTGTGTGTGCGTGTGTGTGAGGATGTGCACCTGCGTGTGTGCGTGCGCGTGTGTGCGGTTATGGACGCTCTGAGAAAATGGTTCCTTGGATGTGCTGGTTAACGTGAGAAGACTTTCGATGGTGATGTTGTCTGAAGTGACCCTGCGTGTGTGTGTGTAACATCTGCAGAACTGTTGACCACACCCGTGTCTGTCCAGCCGCAAGGTGTCTGGTGAACTGGGTTCTGATTGGTACGATCCCTGGGATGGTATGGTGTGTCCTCAGGCTGTTCCCTTTCTACTGTGGAGCTATGAGGTTCACGGTGAGGAGCCGGTGGGTGATGGGGGAACATGGAGTCCTCCTGGGTTCTGGGGAGACATGTCAGGAGGAGCAGGTGGTTTCTTCCCATTGTTGCTCTAATCTCCCCCCAAGTTCATCCCTAGAAGGAGCCCATGCTTGGTATCACCCCATAAATGCTGGGATGACCTCTGAGAATTAACATGGTGCTAACTGGTGAGAGCCTCCCTGGCATGTGCTGACCATGAACACCAGAAAATAGTGTGTATACCATAAGGGGTGCTTTGGGTCACAGTGAAGAGGCACCACAAAGTCTCTAGGGGCTGAGCGCAGCAGACAGGCTCTCCTTTGGTTTGGAAGGCCCAGAGCTGAATCCAAGGTGTCCGACTCTTGGGGGTAACTCTGACTCTTCTTAGTCATCAGTGGACTCACAGTTGGTGTCGCTCGGCCGTGGCTGCACCTCCCCAGCCTCAACCCCCATCTTCACAGGGCCTCTCTGCACAGCTGTCCTGTGGTCCCTGGGCCAGGCCCTTCTGAATCCAGGGTGGTCCCATTTTCACTTGGTCCCATCAGAAAGACTTTTCTCAAAGTTAGGATGAGTTTGCAGGTGCAGGCACGTGACTTGGAACTCACTCTTCCGGGGACGCAGTCCAGCTCAGTGGAGAAGGCCGGGGTGCTAGAGTCCAAGGGTTCCCGTGCGGTGCTGGGGACACCACATTGCTGCCGGTCTTGGATCCAAGAGTGACCCCTCCCTTCTGACCTACCAGGCCCTGCCTGCCCCCAACCCCGCTTGTGTGTGACTTGACCTCTTTGAAGCTGAGAAGCAACCAGGGACTCCTCTGCTCACAGGGACCCTGGATGTCAGCCTCCATGTCCCTTTCTCAGAGCCTGGGACTGTCTGGGTTGGGAGGGCTCTGCTCAGCCTGTCTTCAGCTGAGAAGCTGACACATTCCCACCACCATCACCTCATGAAAGCTGAAAATATATTGAGCAAAGGGCTCCATTTCCTGTCCTCGGGCAGCGGGTATGTGTGCTGGGCTTTCATTCCCAGCCAAGCACTCTGGGAGGTAACACTGTGGAGCGTTTCTTTCTGAATAAATGTTTGCCCTGGTGTGAAGCCCCACATGCACATAGAGAAGGGACGGCTCGCCAGGCAAGGTGGGATCCCATGAAGCTTGCAGTTGAGGGAGCTGTGGTGTGTTCCCTTGGGGTTCCCTCCCTGGCCCTGGAGCTATAGTCTGGGCACCCACAATGCATTGCAGGAGGATTGAGATGTCTACAAATTTTCCCCATTGGTTAATATTTAGAAACATTTTTTGAGACAAGGTCTTACTATATAGCCATTGGCTGGCCTGGAACCCATTAGGTAGACCAGAACGGCTTTCAACCCACAGAGATACGCTTGCTTTTTCTTCTTACGTACTGGGATTAAAGGCATACACCACTGTGCTCAACCTATTTTAGATTTTTTTTTTCTGTCATTCATGTTCCCTTGAGGTCATGAACCAACTCTCAGTTTTTTTTTTTTTTTTATTAAGATTATGAACAAACAGGCCAGGGAATAATTTGCTTTTTTAGAAGGAGGGGTAAAGATTTATTTTATTTTTAAATCATGTGCATGTGTCTCTATGTGGATATGTGCACGTGAGTGTAGTGCTCACGGAGGCCAGAAGAGGGTACTAGATCCCCCAGAGCTGGCCTTACAGGCCGCTGTGAATCCCCCAGCCAGGATGCTGGGAACAGCAGTATGTGCTCTCAACCCCTGAGCCTGTGCTCTAGCCAAGACCTCGCTTCCTCTGTCACCTCCCACTTTTCCTTTTGTTTATTGTTTCTATTTATGCATGTGCAAGTGCGCCTGCATGAGTTTATGTGCACCGCATGCAAGCAGGTGCCCACAGAGGCCAAAGGGCATTGAATTCCCTGGAACTGGTGTTTCAGACAGTTTTGAGTGCTTGACTAGGGAACCACACCCAAGTCTTCTGAAAGAGCAGCAAGTGCTCTTAACCACTGAGCCTTCCATTTTACTTCTCCAGACAAA